>SRHC01000369.1:128453-173974 GCA_004794325.1 Pomacea maculata | reverse complement strand
CCCGCTCCTCCTGTTTCCCTCGCCCCCTCCCCTTCCCTTCTTATAGCAGGTCGTTAATTTTGTCCGCGTTTCCCCATTTCTCTCCTATCTGTGTATTCCCTGGAACCTGTCTGGATCGCTGTCCGGAGAAGAAGCAGAGAGAGGGTTAGCGTCACCTTCCTCATGGCAGTTGAAGATTGTTATGAAGCTCAATAATCAATGGCTGCATCTCACGCAGCCATTACCTCTCCTCTCTAACCAACCCCACTCCCTCTTACTTAGATTACTTGCGCCGCTGAACAAAACATATCTGAAGCTTTTTTTAAAAATAAAAAAAGGGCAGAGACACATTCACGCTGGATAGATCTCGACAATAACAAAAACAAATAAATACGTTTATAAATTAACGCATGGATAGACAGAATAACGAACAATTTTGATGTAAGTACCCCTACCACCACCAACACCACCCCAAAAAAACCCAAACAAAAAAACAAGCAAGCAATGGGTTTATATGGAAAAGTGACTTTAAAAAAAAATGATTAAAAGATAAAAAAAAACTTAAAGCATACATTCTCTCTCTCTGAATTTGTTTAGTGGAGACTTAATGTGTTTTCTACTTCTTTTCTTGATATACTGAAGGGCAAAAATCACTGATGTTGAAATTTTATGTTTAATTATTATTATTGATAATCATCATCATCTTGATAGTTATACTAGCGATACAATTTCAAAATATCCTCCATGAAAGGGGCTGCAAAACTTAACAAAGGATCTCTCTCGCTCTGGTTCACTTGTTATTTTCCGTACTCACCTGTATTGGGGGCAGAGGATGCGGATGATGTACCAGCTGGGGTGGAGCCAGGACTGTTGGTGCGAGAAAAAGTAAACCGGTGACCACTTCCGGTCGGACTAGATTCAATTTTCAGGTCGCTCTCCATTCCTGTGGACAGAATTTGCCAGTGAAGTTAAGAATGTTAAGAATACCTTCGACCAACTTTGCATGCACGCACGCAACGGTGATAAAATATTGGATGGGAACAAAGAAGATTAAAAGTTAAAATGCAAAGAAAACAAATGATGCTGTTTGTTGATGCTTAAATCCGTGCCAGCATCATGGAGAGATTGAATGAGAAAAAAGGAGGGAAATTTGTTATAGTGTTGCGTTCCCTGTGTATGCTCAAGTGTATTTTTCACTGACCATTACATGTATTCTTCAATGGCAAATTAAGCGCACTTTTGACAATCATACATTTTTTTTACCGACAATCACTTTTTTTCAATAACAACTTCCTTTTCTTTAAAGGATCCCTCTCACATTGTTTTATTTTTGTAACCCACTTGATATAATTTTAAAAATACCAACACGACGATCTCGGAAAGTTGCTAAGGCCTCCAGCAGCCCTCCCAAACAAACGAAATCGATTACATTTATTATCAGAACAGCTGCATTCTCCCAATCGTCGTTTCATTAGACAGTAATAATTCCTTATCTCGTGCGTCTAAAATATTTGCAATCGATAATTGCCATAAGTAACCGTTATGGTTAACGGACAGATACAACAGAAGGATGCTGCTGGAGCTAAGAAAGGTATCGTTTAGCAAGTAAAGCCATCTCTCTGAACACATATGATCTTGTACGAGAAATTTTTAAAGAACACATGGAAACATCTTGTTTTGCGGTTCAGCAAATGTGCTTTAGTGATTCTGATGTATGTCTATCCCATTAAACGGGATAACAAAATAATCAGCCAAATATTGCAATCGTGCAAAATTCGCAAAATTCTGGAGATTAAAGGCATTTAGTGTTTTACCATCCGAAACATGTTAGGGTTTTCAGACTACCAGTAAAATTTTTAAAGGGGAAGGGGATAGGTCCAGAACCTTCAGTTAAAATTGTTTAGGGATATTTAGACCACTCGCCTCTCTTGCGAATATAATTTTATGGACTAGTTGCAGGAACAAAAATACACCAGTGTACATGTGCTAGTATTATCAATTCCTGATGTCAAGAAAGTGCTTTATTAGTGTTATGATTTTATGCGAACAAATATGTGTTAGGACATCAGCTTTCGTATTTGGTGAAATACAAAATGTCTTCCCTAAAAATCTTGTTCGCTAAATTGTTTTGTTGGCAAAATTTCTTTAGGTGATTTCGAGCTTTTATCACATGACCTACGCATGTTTCTACGTGACAGAAAACCCCGGAACTTAAGTTCACTGGCTCCAAATTGTCAAAAAATAAATAAATAAATAAAAATAAAAAAATAATAAAAAGGTTACCGCCTAGATGTATAAAATATATTTTGTCACAACCGCCAATCACAGCAAATTAACTTCATTTCTACCCACCGCACTTCCGCGTTGGACTTGATTGGATCAAGAATACTAAGGAACGCCTACGATCCATTTTTTTCCGAAACCTGATAGAAACTTAAACTGCTCTCAGATAACACTGTAGATGTCCTTTCAAACTGTTTTATAATTCTCGCAAAAGTTCGCTTAAAATAAAACAAGATCGATGCTTTATTGCACAAGCCTAATGGATGCAAATTTTCGTGAACCGGATTTTGTAACTACTGTAAGTATAATAATTCCACAGAACCCTAATATTTTCATATGTAAAGGCCACAGCTCATCCTTCAGTATGAGTAGTTACGAATCTCGTGTCGTTTCTTCCGAATCACTGGAAACATCGGATTTAACCAGCTGAGAAAGGTATTAAGATCACCACCGACCAAGATTTGCCTTAGACATGGAAATTCTCTGCTTTCCCATTCGAACCTATTAACGTGGTCATCCCAAAATGTAAGCGTAAAGAACACAAATTTAGAAAGAAAGAAAGAAAATTTGAGGAGGAAAACTCACCGCTTTTGTCAAGTGGTCCACCTTGCTCCGTTACACACTTCTGCAACATGCCCAAAAATAGCCGCATAGAGACAACTTGGAGAAATAATCAAGTTTCGTTAAATTCCAACACCACAAACTATTGCATAACTTTCCACACAAGAAAAACTTTGTTGTGATCAATGGTTGAGCAGAGAGATCATGAGACGGTTTTTTACACATCCGAATCACCACCTCCACCAAGGGGTGTGTGTGTGCTGGGGGTGGAGATGGGGTGTCGGTACCTCAGTACTAGCCTGACCTACTTGAGTCTTAGTGCCAACAAATTATTACAAGCATTTCAGCTTCCACGTTACAGCCTTAGCCTCCTCTCTCCCTCAAACCAACGATCACGATCTTCCCGCCCCTCCATCATGACACAAACACACACAATCCCCTCCCCTACCCTAAAAGGACGCGTTACTGATATCTAACACATCCGGCCGTTGAGTTCGCAGGTACTAAATTCGCAGGGTGTCTAGAGAAGACCCCACACTTTACTGCTCTCGCGGGTTTGCAAAAGAACAACGATGTGGACAGACCTAGCATCTTCTTCATCCTACAGGTAATTCGAGTGTTCAGATCAAGGCAGCAAATTGGACGGAGTCGTGGTGGTGAAAAAATTATTATTAAAGTCGCTTAAGAGGAAGTACAGCCGAAGCAGTAAACAAGCAGCAGCACCTTTTTGTTTTCTAGGTTTACCACTGATGGGCGGTAAGTCACGACACCTTGATGACACGGGAGACAACTCAACAAAAATGCTACAAACCGACACGACACCGAAAGATGCTTTAAAAACAACAAAAGTAACAGATAGACAATTTAAAAATGTTATTGAGGGGGCAAAGGGAGGCAAATTCAAAAATAGAATTGAAAGAAAACTGACATTAGTTCCCCTTCACGTGTGAAACATAAACAGGTTGTCCAACATGACAACCACAGATGTCAAAAGTTAGAGAAAGGAAAACATGTGCGTACCCTACATATAGGCCAGTCCACACACACACACAGACATACGAAAGCAGACCTTTATTATAACCCTAACCCAGATATGGAAAGGAGGAATTGCAGGAATGGGACAGTCAAGCAGAAGAAAAGAGGTCCATAGCCTAGTCCCCGTCGGGGCAGTGAACTCAGGTGGTTCGTTGTGTGGAGGGTAGAGCCCTGGCAGGCGGAACCCAACCCTTCCCTTGCACGCCACCTCTTTCAGAAACATCTTTCATAATCAAGTCAATTCTTCCGCTCCTTACTTCCTCCATGCTCTTCCTTCTACCACATCTTCATCATTTCCACGGTGTCATCCGTTTGCTGTTACTTGTGTTTACTTGTTCTTTGATTAACCGTTGAGTAATAGCATAGCTCTCGTGCATTTAACACGCCTCCACACGGTGAAATCCGCTGCACAAATTCTATTACTACTACTACTCAGCTATCTGTTTCCGCAAGACTGGGTGAGCAGCGGAAATAAGACTAGATGGAGGCTCGAGGAATGCTCAAACATCGACCTTTTTCTGCTCAGTCAAGCATTCTAACCTTCGGGCTAAGTTGTCCTTCTGCAGTCAAGCATTCTAATCTTCGGGCTCAGTTGTCAGATTTTTCTTCTTTATTTATGTAGGCAACAATGGAGCTGATCTCCATCTGCCCCACGGCTTCTTCAAGACCATGAACGTGCCTGCCAGATGTCGCTCATGGCAAGCATCTTAACCAAATTTTGAAAATAAAACGTAAAACACAACACGAGTCAATGATCGAACTGAGTGCTGCTATCAAGTTATCAGAAAACAGCAGTTATCAGATTACTGGTTCACTTTCAAATGACTTCTTCTTTTTATTCTTTTAAGTGTATGTATCTAAATTCGTACTTCTGATGTTACTGAACACCAACATCAATACGAGAGTTTTAAGCATGTAATAATGAGGCGGTGCCCAGACTACCAATACTTGTCACACAAATAGAAATGAGGTTCCGGTCTCTTTTTAAAACCAGTGTGGGGTCACACATTTGAAAGGTTCGTATCTCGTAAAAGAAAACAGTTTCTGAGAACGAATTCCACTCATATGAACATGGATTTGGTCTTGGGTTCGCCTTTAATCTTGGAAAGCAGGGCAGGGAAGAAAGATTAAGAAAATGGTATGAGCGGCAAGCCAGCAGATCACATTCAAACTTAAAATGTCACATTTTAACTACAATCCTCTTATACAGGTCTGTTTCCATGACGGTCACCGAAGACAAAAAAAAAACCACAAAAAAACAAAAAAAAAAAACCCGTTAACACCACGCCCCCTCCAAAAAAAACAACAAAAACAACAAAACTATATATAAAAATTGCATGACTAACCCAGTAGTCACCTCCAAGTATCCTGTGATTGGTCAGTACAAATGACTGAGCGACACTTATATCAGTGCGAAACGAAAATGTATAGCAATAAGTACCTAGATACATCAACCATATGAAGTGCAAGAAATTTTAAACACAGACAGACAGACCAAACGACGCAAACTTCGAGACAACACACGCGAAAGAACGCGCTGTCTAAAGGGAGTGGGGTGGGGAAGATAACAATACTCAACCGCCCCTCTGCTCCCGAAGAGATCATCCATCCACGAGGGAATGATGCAATCACTCATGGCCTGTCCCCAGTCCTTGGCGTCGCATCGACAAGCAGGAAACAAGAGCTGAGCAGCATCAGCAGCAGAAACAACAACAGCAGCTCCCTACACATCTGAGACCCGCGTTAACTTCTTCTGACGCCGGAGATATATATACTGCCGCGTTCTCACGGGAAAGCAGGAGGTTGTAGGAGAGGGGGTATACTGGGCGGGTGGTGGTGGTAGGAGGACCACACTCAGAACGGAACCGTCATCCAGAAACTCGGCGTCCCAGACGTTGCTGTCCTCCTCGCACCGAACACTTTGTTCTGCCTACTGTTTGCACTACAATGAGTAAACGAATGATAAGCATAATTTAAAAAGAAAGAAAAATTGCTTTAGGTCTATCTTCTGCAAGTGTCGCTGGGCCTGGGTACCACACGAGGAGGACTATCGACTGGACTCTAGCAAGATGCTTCTGCCCTCTCCCCGACGTTTACCCGACGTGCGCGGCTGAGCACTTTGCACGAGCGTGGCCGCAAGCATCGAGCCGCACGCGCGCCGAATGTCACCTGGACGGACCGGCCAGCCTTCCATTAGCAGACCAGCGCTGAGATCGCGGTCCTGTGCTGGCGGGGGGCAAAGGTCGGCAACGACTTCGCTGGTGACATCATAGAACGCCACCACATCCTTGCTACGTCCACAGCGCCCTAGACTGTCAGCCACTTACAGTTCGTTAACCATAGGGCCACTTGAATAGTCCTTCAACATGCTGGTGACATATGAACACAAAATAGAGAGAGAAGGGGGGAAAAAAGAACACAGTGAAAGTGCGATTCCCTCAAGAGCTTCAACAACGACATTTCAAGTCTTATGATCAAAGCAAACTATGCTTATGGGAACATGATGCACTATTCAAGTTAAAGCTGTTGTTGATGTAGAAAAAGAAAATAGATGCCATGAAGTATAATAACAAACAAGTTGAAAAAGATAGCTGTGTTGCCTCAACACCTGCCTCAAAGCCACATCAAACTAGCTCTATTATGTCACTGTCTCCTCTCACATCATTTTCACCAAAATCTAGAAAGGATAGTCATAACAAGTCTCAAATACCCTGTAAGCTCAAATAAGTTAACATCTGAAAAGTTAAATAAGTGCTTCAGTCGCTCCATACACTCTACATAGCAGAAATCCGATGTAAGCTGTGCTCTCTAAGCAGTTTTCAAGCTACAAACTGATATATATATACTCAAAATAAAAAACTACATGTACCCAATCATCAAACTTAAGAATCATCATAAACATATAAGCTAATTCATTGAAAATGGGATAGGTACACAAAAAGATAATTGAGATAAATAATGAAGTATGACATCTTCCTAAGAAACTGAACCAGCATAACAATTACATAAATCTAGCAATTTCCAATAGGCTTATTTTGTTAGGAAGAGATCTCATGCACTTAGAACTGGCCAAGTTGATAATAATCTTGATTAATAACATCATGCCTGCAGATCCCCCAAAAATGACTCTATAATGTCACATATTTCCCCCATCAGATACACTCCTACCTTAATTACTCACATGCATACATGTGAATACTTGGCTTGGGCAAAGGTTTATAAATAGACAGGGAGGCTGACAGACAATGACAAATATAAATATTGAGATGGAGTTGCACCTGGCAGTCATAACATTTTATGTATCCAACCCACAGTTAAACATTACTTCCATGTTTCGGAAACTGCAAAAGGGAACTTATTAAAATAAATTAGCATTACATTTTAAAATGCACCTAATACACATAAAGAAACAATGACTTTCCAGTCAAAGGAAACCAGTTTTTATGAGGGTGGTGCCCATTTCCTCTCTTGCTGCCTCACCATCCCCAAACCTCTATGGAGTGAGGTACTCACTTCCTAGCTAAAGCAACTAGGAAAAGTACAGTGCAGCTTGCAAGGATATCTAAATGGCTATTATACCTGCCTTCAAGTTCAAATGCTGTTGGTCAATTCTGCATGGTGATTACTTCCTCATAGATAGCAGTGATAGACTATGCCATGACTATACTGTAGATCTCATTCATTGCCCAAAGCTTTATCAATGAAAGCAAGAAGAAAAGGTAAAATTGGAAGGAAAGACTGATAGCAATAAGATGGTTTTCTTCAAATTCCTATTATCATTATTCAATTTTAGCACCAAGTAACAATAATATACTATGACAAGAATAAGCATTTCATAATGGATAATTTATCTCTTGAATATTCAATGATCTGACAACCATAAGATGTTTCTCTCAAAATTCCTGTTATTATCAGTCTTCAGTTTCAATTTTAATTAACTTTAATTAAACTATAGCAAGAATAATTGTTTGAAAATGAATGATATATCCCTTTAATATACAACGTATGATCTGGGGTCACTGTACTGTAGATTTTTATCCTTCGTAACTTCAATCTTAAATAAACAAGACTGGGGTTGAATTGCATTACTTTAACAAAGTATGTTATAGCGATTTAAATTTTTTTAAGTTCAAGCATATCTTTAAAAACACTATTCTCCATGTTTGTAGAAGGTGGAGGAACATACACATACGCATCAGAAATAGCTGTTAAATACTGCCCAGGCTATATGAGCTGGGTTTTGCTA
The DNA here is from genome assembly GCA_004794325.1 of Pomacea maculata. Taxonomy (NCBI): domain Eukaryota; kingdom Metazoa; phylum Mollusca; class Gastropoda; order Architaenioglossa; family Ampullariidae; genus Pomacea; species Pomacea maculata. The sequence goes on along the minus strand of SRHC01000369.1, from coordinate 165,870 downwards.
GACCTGGGGATTTCCCTGTTCCTAAATTTATTGGTAGTGATGTCAACAATAACTTAGCCCTGATCATAAGTGACGAAAAAGTTTCCATAATGTTTTGGCTCAGATTTCTACGCAGCATGCTACAGGCCAATATAGGATATCTATCTGTATTGAGTTTAAATACTTGAAACTTATGGAATGATTTTTGACAGGAGCTGTAAACAAAGTAATTGTGATTTTGTCCAAATCTATATCTTCAGGGCGTTTGAAGACCTCACGCTCAATCTCGGAAGTCGGCCATTTGTATGTGACTGGTAAAAATGACAAAGGTCACTCAATCAAATCATTATTTGACCTTCAGCCCCTCCCCTTCGTGGCTTACTCTTTATCAGAAGAAAGTTAAATCACTTATCAATCGTGTTCCCAATATACTTCATTCTTATCCATGCATCTCCAATCATTATCACAGTCGACACAATTCATTTCGTAGATAACTCAAAACGAACTGAGTACATCATACTTGTGAAATTCTATATTAAATACATAGGTGTATGTGTGAAAATCTCAATCAACAGCGAACACGAAATACTTCTGAAACTAGTCCCAAAAAGATAAACAAACTGTCCGCTTAACGTAAACACGCAAATCAGCGGTCGTTTCGATACGGCCAGTAACTAAGACTTCATCATCAGATCACCCGTATACCCAATCCTAGCAAGCAAAGGAATGTAAATCAACATCGCGGGCGTGTGGCTAGGCAAAATCTTCACTACTCACCTCAGTCGGCAGCCATAACAGTGACGTCACGCATCCAATAGAATCGAGCCATTTAGGTAATTTGATTCAGACTGTGTGGGGCTCACGATCAACGTATCGCATGTGGATGTGTGCGGGCGTCCTTCAGCAATTCTCTTGCTACATTTTGAAAATTGCAGGTGTGAAAGTTAAAAAAAATTGGATTCGTAAACATACTAAGAAATTGTGATGTGAGAAGCTGTTTACACCGTATTCCGCTATGAACCATTTGGGAATGAAGGTAACGTTTTGAACACGTCTGCTGCTCACAGGATTCAGATGAGTGATGATATGTCTTAAACGTGATATGTGTTGAACATGAAAGGTAAAAAGTGCATGCGTGGTAAAATATCATCAATTAATACATTCTAGAAAATTTATTTATGATTCCGGACCTCAGTTCTTGCCTACCTATCACAGCAGTCTCCGAATCTGCAGTTGATTCTGTTTCTAAGATGACGGGCTCATGGCTTGGTATGGCTCGCAGAGTACAGCTGCACTTTAAACACTTCCAACATTTATAAATCGCGATTACAATGCCAGAATTTTTTTAATGTAAAATTGTATAATCACATTGAAGGTTCAAATCCTGCTTGCTGTATTATCAAGATAGGCTTCCGAATTATTGGTTTTTTTTTATAAAGCATTATTGCACTTTATTTTCTGCCCGTGTAAAATAAGATAATCTGGCCTGACTTGTAATCTACTCAAGATTTCTTGTTAAAGTATTGAAAGATTTATTTTGAGTTCTTTTCTTTAAATAATTGGTTAGTTGTGCTCTTGATCTCTCCATCCCCCACACCCCATCCCATCACTTTCGCTAATTCGCCGTTTTTCTCTGTGAGTCAGTTTTGTGCGGCCGACAGACCTAAAATTAAAATTTTTCTTACAAAGACTCTTTAGTTCTTTAAACATCTTACAGCAAGAAGGTTTGCGTTTGAATGATTTTAATGCATTGCATCCACTTAGTAAAGTGTAGATGCGTCTAAAATCAACAGTCCTGCCCATTTCCTCGAGACTTGTACAACAACCGCTCAGATTGTCAAATATGTTTATTCCTAGGCTACCGATTGCACAAAGATTTACCACAAGGTTAACACTTTAGTCAGGAATTTAAAACATGAAAGAAAACTAAAACGATTTTTTCCCTATGTTTCCTTTCGTAGATACGAAGAAATAATAAATAAACGGAACAAAAAATGAGGACAAAATGAATCAAAAGATGGAAAGGGGAAAAAAGGAATGAGGGATCGAGTCATGAAGGAAGGAAGAAAAGATCGAAAGAATGAAGAAAAGAATAAAGACAGGGCAGAACAATGAAAAATTTAGAACAAAAGATAAATGAGATTATTCAATTAAGGAGAAAAGAGAAATAAATGAAAATAATGAAAGGGAGAGCTTCTATAAGTTTTCCCGGTGCAAAGAATGTTCTGTCGAGGTGTTCCCTGCGTCAGAGTTTGTCTTCCAGCGCCATCTATAAAATTACTTCCCTTCGTTTCCTACCCCCACCCGCCAGTTCAAATATTATTGTTTTTTTTTTAATCTGTTGAATTAAAGTACGTATTTAAATTTATGAGACTATTTACAATAGCAAAATTAGCCATAGCGCATGTCGAAACAAAACTAGACGTGCGTGGTATCCCACAAATTTGGGACTTAATGTTTTGACCCTGGCAATAATCCACGAGCGATTCAAGTCCGTGATTTAAGTTGTACGCAACGCGATTACGAAAATCATATGTGTAAGGGAATGCGTGCGAGAGAGAGAGACCGGAGATATAGAACTAGGTGGACCTTTATATCTTAATGTATGTGGGTGCGCATTACTTTCTCTGTGTGGGTGGGTGGTTGAGGGTGTGTGTGTGTAACGTGTGTTTATGTTTATTTAAATAACAATGCAATATATATATATATGAATATAGTCAATTATCCTAGAGGGTGAAGGAAGAAAGTGTCTTGAATCTTGGCAAGTCAGCATGAAAAGAGGAGAAGAGTGGGTGCCAGGTAGGAGGCGATAGTTGCGCGGGTCATGGCAGCTACCCGTGCCATGAAAATGTCGCAAACCACCCCGGCTGCCTATTGTTCAGGTACACCCGCACTCGCCCCGTTTGCTAGACGTGCTGGCTCGGTTTTTTTCTCAGCCTGCAACGCAGTTGCTGAAGGGTAGACAGCCTCGACAGGGAGGAGCATGGCGTCCGCTTCTACGTTTTCCAGGTGCAAACTGCGCAGCACGCCAGCTTTTGTAGTCATTGTGCCAAGCTCTCAGGAGTAGGGCAGCCACAGAAGTAGAGCAGCAGAATGTGGAGCAAGTGCTTCCCTCCTCCTTTTAACTGTATTAACGATTCCAGTTAATCACTTAATTAAGTTAAACATTAAGTTCTTAGTTTAACCTTGCTGCCGTCGTCTCCTCCCTCTCGCTGTCTGGACCATATTTCGACGTGTATTTATTTAGTCATCGGGATAACTGTCTGCTCCATTGTACACGTTTGTGCACTTGAGAGTTACCCACATCAGCAGGAGATCATTTAATTTCCGGTTTGATAACCCTGTGTTGCAGCGAACTTCCTCCAGGTGACCCAGCTGTTGAAATGGCACCTGACTCCATAGAAATCGGGAAGGGTAAAAGTAAGAGAGTGAGAGAGGGCATGAGAAGACAGGCACCGCCCCCGGAAAAGTGTAGTCCAACACCTTACTCCATTATGACTGAAAATTTAGGGACTTCCCTAACCGTTTTACCTGATTTTCGGGCAGAAGAGGACATCTTTTATTTTTTAAAAACCCCAAGAAACTTCAGCGGAACGGGCTGACCTCGAGATCTTTTCAGTCGTGTTGCTGGCAATCCGTTTAGCCTGCCAGACTAAATGTAAAAGAAGCTATTTTCTCAGCAGCGTCGGAGTGTTCACTGGACAAATATTGACGAATCGTTTGAGCAAGTTTGGCAATGGCAAAATATTTGTGAAGTCATGTCAATAATTTTTGTGAAGTCATGGAAACAATTGTCCCAAGCTTAGTCACTTGTTCGTACTCAAGATCTTTACAGAATGAACGCATATTTTGCGAAACCTCCGATCAGAAGAGCCAGGCGCTCAGACCATTGTAGCCAAGAGACTGAGACTCGCTATAGGCTAAGAGACCTCATACAAACTAGACACCATTTTGTACTCTTTCTCCGTTCAACACTTGAAATTTGTCTCCTCAGTAAGGGTGGGATGCGAGAAAGTCTCATCAACTACATTTTATTAAGCCGACCTGAACCCGTCAGGCATCGCTCACAAGATGGGACATCTTTGTGAACATGGAAGACAAAAGAAGAAAAAAACAAAAACAAACAGAAAACACTGCCGAAGGATTAGAGTGTAGATCTCACTTTGGTGCCCATCGCCTACCCCTCACCTGTAAGTGCCCAATCTAGATGAGACTGAAGTTTACTCTTCCTTGTTTTGTGGGAAAGTTTTCAGAATATTAGATTGTAGACCGTAGCAACGGTGCCGTTAATAATTTCCTAGCGTCCCGCGAATCCTCCGTGAAACTTGATTATGTGCTAAAGCCACTTCCGGAGATACTTCAGACTACAGTGTTCTATATAACGATTCAGCTTTAGGGAAACATTTAACATCAATTTTCTATTTAAGTGGAAAGACCGCTTTGTAATAGATAAAAAAATAAAATAAAATAAACGAAGATTCACTTCGTTTAAAAAAAAGTACTCAAAAGTTTCTGTTGGGCTCCGTGTTCGACCTCCACTCGTCAACCTGCATCTGTGCCTTCTAAGATTATATTGACAGGGGGCACCACTCTCCGAGACATGCATAGAGAAGACGCTTCATGGTCTCTTTCTTTGGAGAGTTCGACATTCGTCTTGAAGTATTTGATGCAAGACAGCGACCCACGCTGATATTAAACTTGTGTGTACACGATGAAACCTACACTGATACTTAAATGCCGAAGCCTTTACTGACAAACGAATCGGTTTAAACCACATCCTTCCCGCAAATCACTGCGGAAAAGAAACATTTGTGAAAATGGATTAAATGTGCTGAAGAACTGGATTTATCCACGGAGTCAGACACCCAATAGTAGTCCAGCGAGGTCAGTTTACAAGCAAACTTAAAAAAGGGTATTCATTTCAATCACTTGGCATAGTACTTTAGTAATTGTAGTAAGGATTCGTAAAAAGAGTTGATCAAAATATTTAAGAAAGTCTAGGTTCCTTAGCAAAGTTTGCTGTGCAGCTTATAAAATATTTATATCATCTACCACATGAACCATGCTTTGGTAAATAGGACTCGCTATAGTTGTTCTCTTCATTGTGACTAGACCTGGTTCTGAGATTTGTAGACCTGTGCAAAATACTTAAAGAGCTTGAAAAACGATGGGGGCTGAATGAAAACATTTTCTTAGGTCACAAACACAAAATTATAAAACATAAATTTAAATGAAATATTATAAAAATGTTACTGGCCACTTTGTTCGGAAAAACCAAGAAGGAATGGAGGTCGTCCTTATTTTCTTTGTTAAAGTAACCTTGAATCATCACGATTCATGGACGCCTTTTGCGCTTTGTGCGTTCATATTCCTTCACCTCCACATTTGACACTAACTCTAGCAGGGGGTCAGGATATTTTTGTGTTGGATCTTTGGCATCAAAGAATTATTAAGTACATATAAATGTAAATCTATTGTCTATTTTTAACGATGATCCATTTTCGCACAATTATATTTTTGGCTGAGTGATTTCTCCTCTCGCTTTTGTTTTTTGCCATAGCAGCATTGAAGCTTAACACCTTATTTATCCCAGAGTGCAGTCAGTATCCTCTGTGACATATAGAATTTTTACTAAGTTTTGCACTCACTGCAGCAAACCAAGGCGAAAGTCGAGGCTCCCGAAAACAGGTACAAATCTGGATAATTTATACAATATACAATATACAACTCACGACATAGCTGTTGTTTCTTGTAAAAAAAAAATATCAACACCTATTACATGCCCTAGTGCATGTTAGCCGACATAGTAACACGTTAGCCATGTTGTGGAATGTTAGTGCGACCACAGGTACAGTTTGAAAGGGTCACGGTCGGGTCAGCCATATAGCCTCGGTTTGTTTTACAGGTTGACTAGTTCAAGTGTGAGGCTTACTTCTATCTAGGCATCTACAAAGTCACTGAAAGAGCGCAGATCTTTCTCTCTCCCTGCTCCCACTCAACGGGTCGGAATCCGACTGAAGGGCACGAGGGCGAGAACGCAAGTCAAGCGTGACGAGTCGTCGCCGTGTTCCTTATCCCGTGTCGCGCTGTGTGTCGCACTGACACACGATAAGCCGCAATTAAACGTTGCAACAGTCGAGGGAATGAACTTAGCAGGTGAGAGAGAATTTCTAAAATTCTGATCCGCACTGGAGTTGGGGTGGTGGTGGTGGTTGGGGTGTGTCGTGTGGTATGGGGGTGGAGTGACCGAGTGAGAGGTGGCGCAAATGTAAATGGAGCAGCCTTGTGGAATTCGAAATGTCATATACATTGTTCTTAATTTCTAGTATGGTAAATATGAAACCTGTCCACCTGCTCTGCTATGACTAACAAGATGAATTATAAAAACAGACATTAGTATGGTTCTTCAGAAGCACTCAATAAAGAGGCAGTTAACAAAGGTCAAAGGGAGCATGTTTCTATCTTTCCCGAGGGCGACAAATCACGTCAACAGTTTTAAAAGAGAATTGTCATGGATGCGTTATTTGTCCGAAAAAAAACAAAAAACAACCCCGTGGTCACCTTCACAGTGATTGCACGCGAAAACGCAATTTGTCGTGCATAAAATGAGCTGAAATGCACAGATTCAAACAGGTGACCGCGATGAACCCTACCATTAAGAGGAACTTGACCGACTTGAACGACATTTGTTATTTATGCATTACTAGACTAGAAGGAGGCTGAACGAAGGATGAAGCCGTATTTTCAGAAACACAAATAAAAATCGGCCACCGTGGGCTCAGATAACAGTTTCTTACCCGGCAGTGGCTGTCGTTTCGGGGGAACACCTACAGGTAGCGACTGACCAGAGGTTTCACTGACAGAGTGGAAGGCACCGCAAAAAATAAAAATAAAAATAAATAAATGGATGCAAGGAGCAGAAAACTCAAAGAAGAAACATTACACCACCCTCCTTGTGGCTTCTCTAATAATGGTACAGCTACTGTCGTCAGTGTTCAACTCCCTCCCCGACAAAGTCCAACACCACAGGATGATTCATTTTCATTTTCAGCAAATTTCCAGTGAGTCACCATCTCAAATTGTTTCACGATATTAAATTATTTTTTCTGCTCTATCTCTGTCTCGTTCCTTCTTTCTAATAAATCTTCGTAAATCGGACTGAGAGCGTCACGATAAACAGAGAAACTTTTTTTAAACAAAGAAAAACAAAACAAAATTCTGTGGATTATGTGTATCATTCCGAATGCTGCAGAGAGCACAGGAAGACACCAGGGTGCAGACAAACCACATCAAACTTCATCAAACATGCAGAGAAGCAGGACGAAGTTGTGTAAAAGGAAATAACTCAGTTACCGGCAGCTAATGGCGGGACCAGACTGCTATGTTTTTACATCAATCACTCTTGTTTACTTGATGTCAGCAAAAAGAAGGAAATAATAAAAGAAGGAATGGACGTATAGACTGAAAAGAAAACAATCGCTAATCAAATCCATAAATTAAGAGAAATCTGCAGAAGATGAAAGTGTCTTAATATCATTAGGTAAAATCATGAACTAAAAATTGGCAGCACCACCCTCCTCCTCCCGCCGTAAACAAACAAAACTAAAGAAAAAAAGAAAATTTACAGAACATGAAACAGACAAGATAAAAATAATATACTATAATATATAATATAATAATCTAGAAATTACATAAAACTGAAGAAGAGTGATCATATAACTATAATCTAATAATCATGGATATTTTTTTGCAAACGTGCAAATAATTTGAAATTTTATGTGACTAGACTACTGTCCTGAGTTTATCGTTAGTCTGTTAGTGTGGAAAGATGTTGATCACCCTCACCGTAAACCTTCCTTTATTACACAATTCATCACACAAACTGTTAATTCGGACCAACGAGTGTTTGCCAGTTACAGTAGAACACCATTCAGGATGCTTGGGGTCCGAGAATACAACTAGGCGACAATGGAAGAAGTTTTTACTCAGTAATTTAACTTAAAGAATAAATTCCTTAAAGGGGCAATGTACACCTTTGATTTGAACTGAACTGTTTATTTTGCTTTAGTGTGTCCCTCAATTAAAAGGGATTTTAACAAGAAAACGCTCAAGCCTTTTAATATGTCTGAAAGAAGGAAGCTGTTTTCATTACTTGACGTCTGCATTCATCACCAGTTTAAAGACAATAAATTTCGTTTGTTTGTTTTCTAATCTTATAAAATTTACTTGAACTTTGAGTAAAGTTGAAAAAAGTACTCATTTTTTTAAAGCCAACATGGCGCATGGTGCTAAACACGAGGTAGAAAGCTCCAAGTTCTCGGGGGACGACCCAGGCTACTAATAATTCAGTAACAGTCTAGTATGTTCTTACATAATCTAGTTGAAGACACGTGATAAGAAACATGAAGTCAATAGACTGCTCAACATTAAAAAGAAAGAAGTTTTGTCCCTATTAGCACTCAACACAGACAATGTACAACACGCGCTAAAGAAAGGTCAACAAAAGCAAGTAAAATATTGAAAGTGTTTTGCCGATGGATGTTGAAATATCTTAAGCAGTATTTTTTGTTAATTACGAAATTTGTGTCTGATACCATATAAAATTTAGACCTGCACCCGTTGTGATATGACAAATTAATACAAAGTACTTTTAAATATGTTGAAAGCAGTGCAATAACAATAGTGATCAAAATACTGAAATATTGACATAAGAAAAAATCCCAGGAAATGCGATTTACTGAGGGTTACTTTTCAGCTGTAGCAGTTAAGTGGGAAGTGTTAAAGTACTTCAATAAACAAACATCAACTTAAACAAACAAACAAAAATCAACTTAAACAAACATCAACTTATGCAAACAAACATCAACCTAAACAAACATCAACACAAATTAACATCAATTTAAACAAACAAATATCATTCATGCACGAAGACTGAGCAAAGCAACTTTGGTCTCATCTCAGAAACTAAAGTAGTGTAAACGCGAGCAGACATTTCTTCAAGCCAAAGGCACTTACAGTTTCTCAGACGGGTAGGGGGCAGACCAGGCAGCTTCTCTCCCTCTCCTCCAACTCCAACTACCGGGTGCAGCCCCAACTTCAACTGACTTGACTGCGCAAGACAGCGCCGAGGGTTGAGTCGCAGAATTATGATTGAAGTTTGGGACGAGCGTTGTCAGACTGCTAGCAAAGGTCAAAGGGCACTTTGTGGAATCAACCTCTCAGTCCACGTGTCGAGCCTCCACCGCGAAGAGCAACATGCAGCGAACCCTTCTTTACCTCATCGTAGTCGAGGGCAAACTTTGTCATTGGCAGCCAAGGGAAACAGGTGGTGGGTGCGGTGGGTAGGTTGTGGGGGGAGGAAGGTAGAGTGGGTGGGAGAAAAGGGAGATAACGAAACTTTTGCTAATTCTGGCGACTCTAAATCTTAAATTGTATCTCATATCCTTGGCAGAGGATGGTTCTCGTTTGAAGGTACCTGGTCAAATGTCCTCCTTGTGATAAATTCGGGCAACGGGGTTCTGCAATTCGGGGTACGTACACGTCAGAACGTTGCTGTCCGATCCACCAATCCTCGTATTGAGGGCTGATTTAATCGTCCCTCCACCCCCTCGCCATCTTTCCACCCCCACCCGTTACCTCTGCAACTCCTATCGTTGACTCTCGCTTCTTTCTGTAAATCATTAGCCTTTCTATACACTTGGCACGCGCCGCCCACGGGCTTTCCACCCGCTGACAGAAAACTGATCCCCTTGCTTTTGTACAAAGACGACGACGTAGTTAAGGGGTAGCATCTAATACCCGGGATATTACTTTCCTCCGCAACATGAGTATTCCTAATATCGCAGAGGTGCCTACCCACCCACCCAACTCTACAAGCGCCTACCCACACCCTCTTCAAGCGCAGAAAGATGTCCGAGTGTTGCGTTACTGGTTAGGGAGGAAATCATATGACAAACCTTGCGTTCGTGTATGTGTGTGTGCACTTGTATAATCTTCTCCCTCCAGCTTTCTCCTACTGAATATATGAGTGTGTACTTATAGGTATTAAGAAACGATAACTTTGAAATCGGGTTTCTTTCGAGTAAATACATAAATGAAAAAAAAATCACAAAATAAGGACAGCTGTAGAGTTTGTGAACCGGAAGTTACCTGTCCGCTCGGTAGGAGCCGTTCAAATGTTATGTATTATTTTAAAAAAATTAACAGTTGATATTGCTGAACTTACATCTCTAGTTCTGTCCTCCCTCTTCCGACACCAAGAACACCCACAAATACAATCTTTTAGCTAAAATTCCGTGCTGAGGTCGACTTAACTCCATTTACAATTCTTCTCGTCTCGGCAACAAGATCACCTTTTATGTCAGACCTGTAGGTAAGAAAACGTACACGTGCCGAGTGCAAACACCTGATCGTATTCTCTTCTCTCATTTCCGCTTGACTGACTATCAACCACCTGGAAAAACCACTGACCTAGAGGCAGGTAGACGTCGTAGGATAACATAAGCTGTCTATAGTCTACACCAGCAACAGCTAGGACTGTTTCTAGCAACAGCTCGAGAAGCTCAAAAACCCTTTGGTGCTGCCCGAGGGTTTTGTTCATTCTAATTTCTTGTTGTGATATGAACTTACTTAGCCTTTAATCATTAGTCAATATTTTAATTTATGCTGTGTGGGCGCGTGCGTAAGATTTGTGGTTTCCCACATTGTGCTGAATAACACTCACCCTTCCTTCCCGGCATGCTCCATGTCTTCTAAACTTCTCTGGTCGCCCGAACCAGTGTAAGTATAGTGCAAAGGCAACTGAGCACTCTAAGGAATTAGCGGGAGGAGGGAAAGCAAGGTGGGAGCCATTATGTCCCCAGACCTACCTACACATGGAGTCAACAAGTAACTCGCCATGCTGCCCTCTGTAGTCAGAGCTTAGCACTTAGCTAAGATAAAGCCATTGTGACCCTGTGAGGATCTTCAAGTCTTAGTGTCACGTGTGACGGAGATGACTGATAATTAAGAGCATCCCAGGCAACACATTTCGCTTGGTTTTAAAATAATCACCTCCATGTCTTTATAACTGAGGTATTTAAATATCATATGTATGTGTGTATATTGTCAGCATGTATCCTTACTTCTAGCAAGTTACTGTCAAGACAAGATATAACCACATCTACAGATGAGTACACTCCGTATACACAATAATTTTTAGTCTTTACTTCCACTTCTTTTTGATGGAAATAAAGTAAATAAAAGGAAATCCAAAGCAACTAAAACTGGGTTCGCCTGCCTCGAGCATTCCAACCTTCAAAATTATTTGTTTCCAGACTTTGCCTTCTTCAGAGGAAATATTTATCTAGAAAAAAATTATTTGTTATAATTACACACACACATCAATAAAGCTGCTTTGTTGTCACATGAGTCACTTGTAAACAAACAAACTTTGGAGAAGACAAAAGGACAAATCAGCTGTAAAATGCGGTGTCTTAGTGAGCTGCAGAGGAACAGATTGAGGAATGATTTTATTGAGATGTTTTATGTTGGGTATCACGTGATGTGGGCTTGTTATTATATTGAGGACAGTAACAGCAGAGACTCGAAGTACTACAATGCAGACTTGTAAACAACTTACTCCAGCAGTCTGATTTTTAACTCAGCCAGGATTTATTTCGTGATTGGTTGGTCAGTTACTATGGATATACAACAGACTAACATTTAACAGGTGTCAGATGCTGTGTGGGAAGTTGAACAATTAAACCACGATACATGTACTGTACTTCTCTTTGAATCATTTGTTTTCTCGGTGATGGGTGTGTGGTTCATGTATGTATCTCTCATGAAACACCGGTAAAGACAGTAAGTATTTTGGTAGCACCTGTACAGTTTTTTTAAAATTTAATCTTAAATTTTTTGTCATGTTGAAGTGATGTGTTTGCAGGCGCCAAACTAGCAACAGCCAATCGAATGTCCACTCAGTTAATTATTGTATAATTACAGGAAATTTAATTTAGATGGGGATGGGGCTAAGCCCACAATTCTTTGTTGTTCTTTATGATTGTGGTGTAGTACCTGTGCCCATTTCGTCACATTGTTTGTGTGTATGGTTTTAATTTTATAATTTAACAAAATTCAAGATTCTTTATACTATCACCAAAGGGGTATTGAGATATTAAAAATATATCCATAATTATATGTTCACACACATTCTTATCTTTATCAATAGTATCTACTATTCACACACACATTCACTAGTTGGTTTATGGAAGCTAATTAAAAAAACCCAGCAGCAACAACAGAAAATAAAAATGGAAATAAACTAATTCTTTCCATCATCCACTCATTCTTTCCTTCTTCCAGCCTCCTCGTGTATACCTGAGTATGTGGTCAAGTACATTAAAGTATATAACACATGTAAACAGAGGATAAACAAGCTTTTATTCCCTTTTTCTCGCTGTCCTTCACATACCTTCTGTGTTCTTTACTATTTCTTTACCACCAAGGACTACTGTACATATTAACACACATTGCCATCCATCCCAGTATACAATATCTTACACCAGCCCACACACATACACATTTTATCAAATCATCTAGTTCACCATCCTTAGTAAAACAAAAACAAATATTTTTGTCAACAGACTCCAGACAACAGTATTCGCTCCCTTTCCTGCAATAAATAAGATCCTGCAAAATTACAAATATATTTTATACACTTACTTTGAACACTTTCTTGAACTTTGTTTCCATCGGCTCTTCTATCCTCAATCAACCTCAGTCGCGCTGTGTGTGTGAGGGTGGTCGAGTAGGCGGGTGGGTTTCGGGTGGGTGTATTCCGAAATTCGAACTGAAAGCCTTCTCGTGAACCCGTGACCCTTGCCGAAGCGTTACCGGTGTGAAGTGCAGTCACTTGTTTCGGGGCGATTGTCTTTTGGAGGATGAACGAGCGACAGGTCGGTGTCGGGTATCTCTTTAGAGTCGGCCTGGCACTTGCGATCCGCCAGGGTGAGGAGCTAAGTGGCGGCCAGTCGGGTATCCCCTTGGTCAGTCCATCCTACAGACCGTCTTACCTGCTCAACCGCTCATCACACCCGTTGTCAGGTAGGATTCCTGAACAAAGGTGACCGCCCGCCACGCGTCCTGCCAGTAAGACAAATACTGAGCCGAGAAAGAAATGCAGTGTGAGTGGTGTTAATAGTTAGGGTCCGCTTCCAGTTTGGTATAATGACTGCCATTGTGTTTGTGTGTCAAGTGGATGCTTTCGAGCATGTGTGAGTCCAAGTATAACAAAGAATGTAAACTTTCGTGTGAATGAACCAACGCATTTAACCAGTAGGAGTATTTTATTACTATACTTTCCATGTCCTAAACAGTAGCTACAACTGTAGTATAAATAACCGGGAAAATATATTTAATTTATGTACACATATATAAACAAACGGATGAGCGGATAAATAAAATAAATAAGAGACTTAGTATCATGCTCAAAAGTAGTTTCCACCTCTGCCATGTAGTTGGCGTTGCCTCCCTACTGGCGGCTGTTGCTCCCAGTGATGTGGAAATCTTTGCCCGACAGTTCAAACAGTTGAGGGAGACCGATGGCCGACATCCGAGACTGGGAGGGCGTTGCTTCCCCCCCCCCCCCATGTCTTGGCCTTTGACCTTGCTGTCCACTCAGTCGTGTCACTGCGGCTGTTCACCCGAGGTCACGTGTCCACACCTCGCCCACCCGAAAGCAAAAGGATTTCAGTTCTTGTGGCATTTGCTTACCGAGAGTAATGTTTTAAAAAAGTTTGTGTGTAAGAGAGGGTACTTAATAAGGCACGTTTTTCAGAGTTCTTGTGGCCTCGGAAAACTATCTAAAAAAAATTTTCTTACTTTTGGAAATACTCATTTTTTTTCATCTGCTGTTTCTCGAATGTTCAAGAATATGAAATTCGCACGATTGTCTGCCGTCTTCTTCAAACGTCTCAGCACATCCTTCAGAAATGTTCCCGACTGAAGGCAGAGATGCAACATGGCCTGGCACTCTCAAGAAATGTCTGTGGGAGCAAACAGAGACCGGACATTATATACATCGTTCGACATGAAGTCTGATGGGCAGAATAAGCTAATGAGCGGTGAGTAAGTATAAGAAGAAGCAGACCTGATTATTGCTGCTCCTTCTTATGTTGATAACAACGATATCGGCCACAAAATTCATCATGGTCATCACCACCACTACCACCACTTGTAAACTATTTTTAAGCTGCGAACAAACAATTTTCTTAAAGCAGGAAACTACATAACCTTACAACTTTAATTACACATTTCAGTGGCAACTTAATTTCTTGCTTAGATTTTTGGAGGAAAGAAAACTGCCAAAGATGTACTTCTAATTTACCTTTACAATCAGGTGATGGTAAACAGGTTGTTGTTAAAATTAACTAGCCAGAAGTTTTCGGTAAGAGTCTAAGTCATCGACCGTTTGTGACTTTACACCGGTAATGTGATCGTTGTCGGTTGTTATTTCTTCTTTCTTTAACTTTCTTGCCCTCCCGTCACCCACCCCAGCTCCAAATTTATTGCTTGTCATAAATTTGCCAGCAAACGCTCATGTTAAATTTTATTAACGATGATGATGATGCATTAAAAACTTTCCTGCTGTCAGACCAGTTAATGCCGACGATTAAGAGTATCTTGAACGCTTGACTTTCAAACAGGTTTAAAGAAATGTAATCCATTGCTTCACTGATGTCCACACCGGCCATCCGTGGTTGAAGCATTTATGATCACACAATGGCAGTTACTTGAGACTCATCATTTGTAGCAACAGGACATCAACACAGAACATAAAAGAAGAACATGGAGTAGAAATATAGAGCATAAACAGAGAATATACATATAGAAGATAAACACACATGTAAGACAGAAACATATAACATATAAATGTAGAAGAATAAAGAGACATATGAAATTAATATATTAATATATATATAGAGAGATTCTACATAAATAACACTGTTACTGTACAAACAGGTTTTAGTTGAGTTGTTTGTGTGTGTGTGTGTTTTTTTTCTACAAACCATTTTTACAGTCCTGAATCACACAGGCATCATCCGTTATTCTTTTAGCGCAGACCATTTCTAATCCTGAATCAGATCCAAAAAGAAAAAAAAATTAAACTAAAATATTCGGTCTTTCTTACATAAAGGATTTTAAAAACTGACATGAAGCCTACCCTAAGAGTTCAAGCATATAAAATGTGTCTTTCCGCTTTGGTCCTGCTTTGTATTGAAATAGTTTCGCTCTGATCAGTACTTTTCTTTCTATTCTTTTGTTTACTCCATGGTCCTGAAGGATAACAGAACATAGAAATTCAAATCTGAAAACAGTATTGTTTACAAAGACAAAGCAATAAAAAAACTATATCAGTATCAAAGGAAATAAAATCGTAAAACCTACAACTGTTAGAGGTAAAACTGTCCTAACTGGTGCATTAATGATGATGTTTACGACTATTATTGCTGAAAACTGTGATTAATAATGTAAAATGGTTATCTGGCATTTATCGAGGTATTTACACAAAGAATATACCTTACGAAAGGTGGTATTAAACTTTTTTTTAAAATTTTTGCTTTACTTGAAATATTGTACAGAACGTTTTTGTGCATCATGACTGTTTGGAGAACCAGTCCAGTTTAAGAATTAGAAATGAGTATGAATTACCTTCAACCTTCACGAGCAAATTTACCAAAGATTTTCAGTGGTACTCAGACTTCGAACGCAGTGACAGAACCTTCCGTAGCTTCCTAAAATTGATAAAATCAGACAAATGAAATTTAAAATTATTTATGCGTAATCTAGCTTAGGAATAAATTTAAGCTAATCCAAAAAGATCTATGGATTTGAGAAAATAATTACAAGGATAATAAAGACACTTCTATGCGATCGTTCGTGTTTTGTAATACCTGCCCACAGGTCGCCGCGCAGGATTTTCCTGGCTTCCAACTCACGGGTACCACTCATCTGAATCCACCCCAAAAAGCTGCACTGTCTGTACAACAGCTTCCATGTTCCCAGGCACTAAGTGACAAAACTTTTACAAGAAGGTGATAGAATGTGACTTTATTGTTGAGTAGGCTAATCATTTCACCAGGATTTCAAGTATGTTTGTTGTCGAATCCACGTGTGTCTGCTATCATTCTAGTATCTCTAGTAGAACTCTATTTCTATCAATGTAAAATTGTGGCAGGCATGTTGGCAGCGAGAGCCTACAAAAACAAAACAAAAGAAAGCCAAGGAAAGGTCTTTGATGTTAGAGTGGTGGACATTGATACTAATCAAGTGCTCACCAAGCTCTAGGTCGAATATTTTATGATTATGCTGACCTGTTGACTGACTCACAAGTAATGACTGATCTGACTGATCATCTGAATGGTGTTTGGATGTGTGAAGACAGGAACACAAGACTAGTCCCCCTTCTACTCTACGAATTCGAAATAATTTGATTCTTGTTGTCGTGTTCAAACCTTTGTTTCTTACCTGGATTGGGATTTCGGCATATTTTGTATTATTATGTAGTGTAGCTATAGTTTCAAGATAACAAGTTCTCAGTTATATCTCTCTCTTTCTCTCTATGTGTGTGTGTTTTTTTTTTTCTCTTTTTCCTTTCGCTCTGTGCGCTGTGTTACACATAACGACGATAAATGAATAATTCTATGTGATATGGGATATACATCAAGAAATATTTAACAGTTTTTCTGTAAAAGAAAGGAGTTATTCTGCACAGGAGGGAGAGAAGGGTCATGAAATAGTATTATCTACAAAATCGTAGTGTAACCGTCGCTGTGAACACGCGTCACGTGCAGGCAGAAAGAAGCACGTGTGCACAGAGGAGATGCGAATCGACAACTTTACGTTAAAGGTTACGAGTGAACATTGTACCGCCAAGTTACTAGGCCGCCCCATGAAAGATACTAACATTTCTAGTCCCATCAAACATTCTAACATGTCTAGCCCCACCAAACTAACGTGTCTAGCCGGATTTAAGTTTGCAAACAGCACAAAAATTTGTCCTAACCCTGATGTATTTAGGGAACCTTGAAGTCTTAAATCTCGACTTTCTAATTTTTCCCCGGAATATAATCCAAACCTTCACTGCACACGAGGCCAGACCCTTTGCTATAAAACACATCGCTGTCACACGTCTCGATCCGCCGTTGGGATAATTTTCAGGCAAGTAAATCTACAAACTGTATATACTCGAGTATTTTAAAGACAATTTTTTTTGACATAGAACATCGTCTGTTGGTTGTGTGCCATGATGGTTGATCCAGATCCTAAAATTACCAGGTGTAAAAGGCAGTCGCACGTCAAACCAACATGTACTGGTTGGCTGAAATCGATCACGTGAACACAGAAGAAACACCAAAACGAGGACTATACAAAAGACAAAAACATTACGGAGCAGTGATGAAAAGAAAAAGACAGAAAAAAGAAAACAAAAGAATAGATAACAGAGTGGACGAGCTGTGTCCAAGATCGTGTGCTGGCAGTCAAAGTCTTTTTTTTTTTTCTCTTTTACCTGGCATTGGCATACAAAACTGTAAGGTGTCTGTCGACTGCAGAATATTAATTGTTCACCTCGAGTTGTGGATGACCGGTAATAAACGAAAAACCTGTCAGGTGTGTACTAATTTCAGGTGTAACTAAAATTAGTTCGCAGGCCGGTTTGTTTGACTACAAAGTGCTCCCGAAAGCGATTTTAGTGGAAGAGAAACAAAGGCAGGAGAAAAATAGGACAAAATCCCCGACATCCAGGTGTGAACAGGTGCCATAACCAGAGACGAGATTTGACTCCAGGACCACGTGACCGGTGACAAACAAATGTTTCACAAGTCTCGGATGCTTTAGCGTGATCGGATGGTTTATTTAGAAAGCAAGTGTGGGATAAAGGTTGGGTGGCTGCGGAGGTGGTGGTGATAGTGGTGCGGGGTGAGAGTATCTGGATACTCACCTCTTCCCCCTTGCCCGGTCTCCCGTGTGAACAGCTGTCACATCCAGTGAGAAGTTCGTGTGTACCGACATTAGATCGGAACCCTTGACTTCGCGAGCTTGACTGCAGTTGGTGACAAACGAGCGTCTTACCGACGAGCCACCGGGGCACAGGAAGAAAATACAATATCAAACGCAGAAGGTAGATTTTATGAGCGCCTCTTCATTTCAACGGCTAATGTTCAGGGTAAAAAACTGCTCTTGACATCTCCGTGACATTTGCTCGCGTTTTAATACTTGCTTTTCGCGTTCTACAGCTAAAAGATCTTTATCTACATCAGAGAACTATAAAGCCTTTCGCCTTCACTCGAAACTTTTTTCTCGACATGCTGTTTCTTGTTGGTCTTCTGCCAACTGTAGCAATCCCTGCGAGTGTACTCGGAGAATTCCTACCCACCCCACTTCCCACACAACTCCCAGCCATCCCACCCCAAGCACCATAAAGTTTGTAAGAAGTAGAAAATAGTCAAAGTTTTATTCCAGACATTCCTTGTTGATCTTCCATCTGTACATCCCTTACTCATTTCTACCCACCTTTACATACCTACCACCTTATTTCCAGTCAAATCACTTTTCGGTATGCGTGTCTGTTTTTGCGATTGTTACTATTCTTTTGAGAGAGTATACATTTTTTAAAATTATGTTATTTATATATATATACACACAAAAAAATTAAATACAGGTGCATGTGTATTCCCAGGGTTGTCCATGGGACATATTTTTCTATCCCGTCCCATCCCGTCCCATGGCAATTTATGCCTGTCCCATCCCGTCCCATCCCACGGGATGTTTCCCATGGGATTCCCATGGTATTAACAATCCTATGGATAACACTGAAAACGACTTTTCGGCTTTTGTTCTATAATTCCTGCTACTTCACATACAATAGATGATTCAGAGGAAAGATTTAAATCTTTGATGAATGAAATAACAGTAAATTTATTTTGCAATATCAAGTATCGACTACCATGGGAAATACAAATGTGTGCTGTCCCATCCCATCCCATCCCATGGGACGTTTCCCATGGGATTCCCATGGGATTCCCATTCCTATGGACAACACTGTGTATTCCTTTATGTGTTTATGATTATGTATCCGTTTGGTTTTCTTTCCTTTCTTTTTTATTCTTTCATTTTGACCCTCCTGTTCGTAGTTAACTTTGCAATTGAAGAAGGGAAGTATTATCTGTGATTCTGGTCATTTATTTTGTCAATTTTTGTCCCTTTTCTCGCCAATTTTGATGAAATTTTCCACAAGATTCCCATTGACATTTACGAGGATACCTCCCAAAATGAACGAAATTTTCATTTTGCTTCATTTCAGTCTTCCATGGCCAGCACTACAAAGCACTTTCTTGTTGACCTTGCTATTCTTATTCTATACTTGCTAGGGTATGGCATATCGCAATGACAGAGCAAACAATATTGAAACCATCATCACCGTCGTTACTGTCATCAGTATCATCAGCACCTGCCACAACCAGTTATCACTACTCTCTTTCGACGTTTAATTTTATTTTTCTTCGTTTTTGTATTCATCTTCTCGGCTATAACTGACTCTGTTGATAATAATATTGGTCGGTGATGCAGTTAAGCACTAAATACATTTTACTGGCTATGGGTAAAAAAAAAAACAACAGAAGAATGCAGTATGTGTAATGTTTTTCGCATAGCAGCCCAAGTGAAAACCCGAAACGACTACAAAAAGTAAACGACAAAACTAAACTCTCTGTTTCTTCCCCCTGAACTGCAACCAGCCGTTGAGGGTTGGGTGGTGGTGGACATAATGAGACACAGCAGCAACGAAGGCGTGCAGCCAGGGACTCTGCGCCCCTTTAAGTAGGTCCCCCATCTGGTGGCCAAAAACTGAATAAACTTTAAAAAAATAAATCTTGTACTGTAAAAGCTAGCGGGTATACACACACTGCAGTGGTTATTGCAAACCAAGGAATCTACAAAAAAAAACAAAAAAAAAAACAAACAAACAAACAAACAAAACAACAACACTTGCACCTATTCTGCTTATTTATCTAACTCGCTAATCGGCGTTCCTTTGTCAATGTTGTGATGTGCCGACGCCCTATGCAAGGGAAGAAACTCCGTTAACGCGATGTCACGGTTATTAAGAGTTCCGTCCCTTTACTAGAGTAGCCAAATATTCTCCCGCCTGTACCAGGGGAAGCAGATACTTCGCCTAGCGCGGTTACGGCATTGAATTTTTTTAAAAAAATTATTAAAGTTAGGTGTAGCCGTTAAATGATGATGCTAACAGATAATTAAGGGCAAGAGATGATATGGCAATACTGCAAAATAGCCCATTCCACATGCATGAGAATGGGTTTATTGTAGAGCTGATCAAATTAAGGACCTCAGGTCTGAAGACTACTATGAACATGCACCAAGCAACAAAAAGAGCACAATAATATATTTCGTTTGCTTCTTTGCTTCTCTTGTTCACTTTTCTTGTGTGATGTATTCATCGCAGACTTACTGGTGCAATACTTTTTTGTGTTTGATTGTCTCAGTAAAAGTAGATGATACCTGTTGAAATTTCCTTGCTTTATTTGTTTTAAAGTTGGTCAAGCTGTTAAAAATGGGGTCGCGAGAAGGATGTAGGGCGAGAGCAGGCATTCCTTTTTTCAACTGACAAAGTCACTTCGATTTTCTGTTTATATTTGTAAAGTACTGGTTAAAATAATTTTTATTTAAGTAGTTTGACACTTAACTGTAGTCTTGGTCAGAAGTTTTTTTGTTTTTTTTATCCCGGCTCTTAAAAAAAAGACTTAAAATTGTTTTGGGCATATGGAACATAATTTATCTTTTAACATCTCTTTTCATCATTTTTAATGAGTAAAGTAGGGATATTTTAGATTTTAGAACAAGGCTATGAATTTTTAAATTTTTATTTTAAGTCCAGTTTTATTTCCTAGTTTATTTTTGCCAACACAGACAGAAAAATGGTTCATTTTGTGCCATTTGTACTGCAAACAAAAAATTTTGATTTTTTTAAAAAAGAAGCATATGCTATTGGTATCATGATTATTGCGTGGGCCTTGCATTGGTTAGCACCGAGCAGTCTTTCGATGGTCGCCTTCGCTTTTCTGAACAGAGGTCAGCGGTACTGAGATGGACTGGACGGCTGTCATGGGTTGTGTCCCTCGTGATGTTGACCTGGACCTCGTACCACGGGATCGCTCATTTGAGATGGCGTGGACCGGGTGCAAGAAGAGAGGGGGCGAGTATGGATGAACAACACATATCTGACACACAGGCGCGTAAACACATGAACTCACACATATTTTGCGAGCTGTTGTTGATGTTGTGGTGTCTGCTTTGTGACGACAACAAACACGGCCGAGGAACTGCTTCGAGGCCCTGGCGTCGGCCAAGCCTATCAAACGTTTGCATTCTTTCAACACGCTGCGGTTTAACTGCTCCTAATCTCCCACAGGCCCCACAAATACGGAGAAATCTCTTTGTTTTTACATTCCTGTCCATCTCCTGACAGCGAAAATTAAAGTGCTTGAGCATGTCAGAACTGCCAAACAAACAGCTGCTTTGTCAGCAGTAAAATTCTTTGGGGAAAGGAAGATGAAAACTTTTTCTCTGCCTACAGAGGGTAAGCCGTGCACTAGTACACCGAAACCCCACAAACCCCATTATTATTTCACTCTACTTTTTGTGTGTCTAAAATATAAGTTATTATATATTCTTATATTATTTTACAAATATCTGAGGCAATAAAGTTGGTTGTTATTGTTATATATTTTTTGAGAAATTCCATTTTGCATCAAAAGGACTGTTTTGAAGCTGAATAAAATTAAACAGCCCTGTTAAGAGTCAGTCTTTTACATACAATGTGTTGTTATTTATATGCATATATATATATGGTGAATCAACGAGTTCTAATGTATTGTCGCTTAATATATATTATGCAAAATTAACCATAGCCGAATATTTGACACGTGTGTACATCATTTTATAATAATGTTTTTTTAAAATTATTTTATAATAATGTTCTTGAGAAATACACTGATAATGTATATCAAATGTATTGCAGCTGTATTTGCTTTCTCTCTTCTCTCTTTGAATCACAGAGCCAGCGATGGTGAGCTATGCGAAGAACGAGAGCGCGGATCATCAAGGGACACGACCGTGTGGAGGGGAGACAACTCGGGTGAGGGAGCATGGCGGCGCCGCTGGAGGAGGAGGTAAGCCGGAGCCCGGAGAATGGCGCGCGCTAAGTCCTGTCCACACACGAGCTGCACGCGCAGGGCATCCGAAATTGAACGAGCAAACGCCGCTGTTTGACCAGCCGCGCGGCCGGCCAGCCTCACAGGTGAACTCTGGGAAGGCCAGCCGGTGTTACCTTACGATGTTTACCTGCTTGTTTCACGTGTGCCGACGGCTATAGAGGGAGGGACGGTGTACGGGTAGGGGCGCCAGGTAGTGTAGTGGTTAAAACACTTGTAGTCACCACTGCAGTCAGCGGCCCAGGGTTCAGATCTCGTCTCAGGACATTGTATGTGACATCTGTTCGCAGGGGTGGGATTCGGGGGTTTTCTCAGGTTACCGCGGTTTCCTCCATCTCCCCCAATAATGTGAAATCGCCTCAATGTGGAAGCACCTTCCTTCTGACCTTAAATCAAACCTGTGTGGGTGAGTTGGGGGGAGGAGGAGGAAGGTGGAGTAGGAAGAAGCAGGAATAACCGTTCATAAAATGATGCACCTTCTACCACCGTAATTAAGACATGAAATCCGACAGACTCCGTGCTGCAGCGTGGCAAGGCTCTGTCTATAAATTCCTGTTAATAATGAAAGGGATTATTGTGCTGGGCATTCCCTTTTGATGCTGCTTGAGGTGGGGAAAGCCAATACTTTCCCCACTTTTTACTCACCCGGGAAATGTCTGCATAAATGTTGGTGTAACTTTGTTTCTGAATTTTAAAAAAATATTTTTTCTTGTCTCTTTTTAATTTTTTCTTTCTACTTTCTTCTTGGCCACCCTTCTTTTCTTTTCCTCCTTTTTATCTGTCCTTTGTTCCATCCTTTCAAGTCGTTCTTTCTTTTCTCTTATTCATCCAGTTTTTTTACTGTCGCACCTTTCTTTGTGTGTGATGTTACGATCATGGCAGCAGCTAACAAGTCAATAGAAAGTATCTTTACTGCAGACTGTGAAAGGAGGCAGGAGACACACTGAAGTCCATGGGCCGCGAGGGTTTTGTGGCGGTGGCTGCTGTAGCCAGCTCCGTCCTTTGAGAGGTTTAATCCCGTCAAAGACATAACTCGTCTACTTTCGTGAGTCCAACACAATGACCCCTGAAAGCACTGCCTTGAAATGTAGACTCGAGGAGAAAAGGCGACTTTTTACAACAGTATCGTGTGTCTCAAGCACAGTCAAGCGGGTTCAAGAAATCACCTTATTGCATTATCATTCACGACTCGCAGCGCGCGAGATGTTTGCCATAAAAGCAGCAGACAGGGTTTGTGTGTGCGCGGTCGACTCTCAGACTTTCTCAAGTGATAGGATGTCAAACAGCGCCCATGAAGCATCAAATGCATTGTGGGTAGGGGTTGGAGGGAATAGACTGGGTTCTTGTCGTCAGTGATGGAAGACAGACACACAAACAGACTGGACATTGAGCGACTGAGCACCGACAGCGCCTCGGGGTGTAAGGTCGGGTGTCTCCTCCTCACAACTGACTCGTCTGGTCAAAAGTCAGGGGTGACAATTACCTGACCTGTCCTCACCCTCGGGGCCTACAAGGGGTCTCTTGTCTCACCTGACGTGTCAGCGGCGCCCGGTAGTCACTCGCTTGTCACCACTGGAGTGAGCAGCTGAGGGTTCACATCTCGTCTCAGACAGTCTTTGTATGCGACACCTTTACCAGGGTTGGGAGTCATGGTTTCTCTGGATAATCCGGTTGCCTCTCCAAAGTGCGAAATCACCTCAAGATGGAAGCACTTTCCTGCTCAATAAAACAACCAACCTGATATGTCGCTTCATTCCTGTCTACAGCCCCTGGCTTCTGAGCTTGATCTCTGGGTCAAGGGTCAGTAGTAACTGTCAAAAACGCAGTTGGACCACTCTCTTCCGTCTCTCTGTAAGACATTGTTCCACGATTGCCCAAAAGCATGGAATAAATACAACTGTTGCTAGCAGTAAGAACCTAACCGTGGTCTTTCTCACCAATATTTTTTTCTGCGAAGACAGGTTGAAATCCTTATCAAATTTATTATTTTAGTCTTGCTGAGAGGGCGCTGAACCAGTATATTTGACATTTTCAGTGATTTAAGCAGTCGTGACTTGTTTATCTCTTGTGATCGGGTTCTAATATCTGCTTTTTATTATTATTATGTTTTATTTTATCTGAACAGACTGTCATGACACAAAAAGTCGTAAATTTTTATTTCATGTCGAGCAGCAACCATGTGTCGCATGCCACCAAAAGCGCAGAAATGGTTTATGGATGCAGTTTTGATAAACACAAGCATTTCGCATTCTTTGCTTCTCGGCAAAACCATTTTTCGTGAAAGTTTTATATATTTCCCCTTCTTTCTCACTGCTATGATGGAGAGGGGGAGGGGATACTGCTTGTGAACTGTGTGTTTAGACGGTTGCTTCTCTACCATGTTTTCCTTCAACTTCAAAAACTGAGCAAAAATTTTCGACAGGGGGGAGCAGCTCTCGGTCCAGGGTCAGGGAGACGCAGGGCTTGAGTGTGAGGAAAAGGTCCTGTTGGCAGGTGGGGAAAGCGGGAGGAGGGTATGGGGAAAGGTTGGTGTGCAAACACCACAGACCTGCTATACGTGATGAAGACAGGGTATCTACCATCATGATTGACACCTACCCGCAGCCTCTATACACAAGTCTGATAGTCTGCTCTAGGTACTCTCTGCTCTAGACACAGTCTGACAGTCTACTCTAGACACAGTCTACTCTAGCCACAGTCTGACAGTCTGCTATAGACACAGTCTCACAATCTAGTCACAGTCTGACAGTCTACTCTAGACAGTCTAATAGTCTGCTCTAGGTACTCTCAGCTCTTGGCACAGTCTGACAGTCTACTCTAGACACAGTCTACTCTAGACAGTCTCACAATCCACTCTAGCCACAGTCTGACAGTCTACTCTAGCCACAGTCTGACAGTCGGCACTAGACACAGCATGAGGTAGACTTGTTTACGACTAGCTCCCCATGTGACTAACAGAGCGGAGGAGATGGAGTGTGGGAGGTGTGGGCAGATGCTGGGAAGGAGGGAGGGGAGTGAGATGAAAGGTGGGGTGGGTAGACATCCGGGGACCTCTCCATCCCAAAGCAGTCGTTTTGTCGAGTCTGGGCTGAGCGCATCCGACGAGTGTCCGATGTGTAGGACATTACAAACGGAGGTAGGAGTGTGTGTGTGTGGGTGCGATGGGGTAGGGGTTAGGTTGGAGGGAGGAGTAGGTTGTGTTTTGTAGAAACCACCACACACACAAACGCTGCTGCATCTCAATTTGATCTTTAAGCCTTCACAATAATTTAATTGCGATTTCATGTTTTTTTAATATAAAAATCTGTTATCGTTGCTTTTTTCCGTATTTTAAAAGTCTGGTTATCTACAGGTCAGGAAGCTCATTCTTAACAAACTTCCTTACATTCTTTCTTCACTTTTTCCTCTTTTGCCGTATGCCCTATCCACACGTGTTCATCACCTCGGTGTTTCTATTGCATGCACCTGTCCTCCAAAACACCTTGGACTAGTAGCAATCAGTTTGAAGATGCGCATCAGACACGGGTAGCTGTACAGGAAGGAAGAAAAAAATCCAACAAATCAATTTCTGTCGGCAGAGGAAGTGGGTACAAGAAGAAAGAAGGAGGAAACGGAGTGGGTGGAGGAGGAGGAGGAGGTCGAAGTCATCTCAGTGCTCAGTAAACATCTCGTCCAGTGGCTCTTATTTCACTGGCGAGATGGTCGGCCGACCCGTGTCTAAGCATCTCGCCCTCATGTAGGGACGGTAGGTCCAGCCACACACGTCACGTGACATCTCCTTCCCCTTTAGGGGGCGCTAGCATGCTGAATAAAATCAACCGCAGGTTCCTTTCTCAAGAATCAAGTTGCCAATAGACACCAGACCAAGCCATGACCTTTCTTGTGCCACCTTTAACCCATCCCAGGGTTTCCAGCAGGAAGACTGTCCATTCCCACGCCTGGCGTGGAGCGAGGGTTGAAAAAAGCCCGAACCACCTGTCTTAGTGTCTTTTATTGTGTTCTCACAATGTTTGGTCCATATGACCAATGACGACACTCAAAAGAACGAAACCCATGATGGTACACAGCTATGGTTCCCATAGGCCACAGTCAGTGCCAGGAGGCTGGGACTGTACATGTTGTAAAAGTGTTAACATACGGTGGCCGAGACTACAGCTTGACCACACATAACAGGTTAATTTTTGAATTGATAATTTTATATGGCCCGCGAATGGTGGTCTAAATATCCAAGTGACCTCTGTAGGAGAAAAGGTTCCGACCCCTGCTGTCTAGCCAGGGTCAACCCAGTGAACCCTCCGCCTGCGCCATTCATTCATCAAAATGCAATGTCAAGACTGTACACTAGTAGATAAGACTGCTAGTCTACTTCCGCTGTCTGTTGATGTTGACGATTGAGGTGAGGATGGCCGAGAACCACCTGACCAGAGACCGTTAGAGTTGCAAAGCTCAGGTTTCTGTGCGTTTATTTATTTGTGTTCGCCTGGCGACTCCGAGCGCGGTGTTGATGTGCTGCCCTCAGATACCTACACCAAAGGTCATCACGACAACCCGGAGGTCATCTCACACGCCCCCTAAAAAACTGTCAGTGGTAGTCTCCCCTTGTTCCTCACTCCTCCCATCTGTAGGGAGGCAAAGTCGCCGTGTTATCTGATAATGGGTTAACCCTGGGAGGAGGAGTTATTCTGGAGCCCCACTGAGGCCAAGGATAGTCTCCCGACCGTCTGGTGCAAACGCGGGGTCATTACTTGACCCTGGTACAAGAGAGGCCTTGACTGGCCTTGACCCTTGTGCTACACAGGCCTCGACTGGCCTTGACCCTCGTGCTACACAGGCCTTGACTGGCCTTGACCCTCGTGCTACACAGGCCTCGACTGGCCTTGACCCTCGTGCTACACAGGGTCTCGACCGGCCTCAAAGTGCTCTGTGTCTTCCTTTCTTAGAAAGAAATAACTCAAACTTTATTAATTTAAGGTCTCCGAACTTTATTCATGGAGGTCAAGTACAACAATTGCGCACATCAACAACATTGTTTACACTGTAATTAGAATCGTAAAACCTTGATAGTGGCACTGGCAACTGTTGACACTTTTGTTTTTATTTATCGTTCTACCCTGAACTTCAATGCAAAGCAACTGTACATTCCCACAGAACGAGTAATCTCGGCGTTTTCATTTTGCAGCAGAGAAAAAAGTCTTTTGAGAGTTTTTACAATACTTGGGTATTTGAAAGTGTTTCTCGTCTTTACTGTTTGCACAGAATGAACACAATTAGATTACTGTTAAACTTACTTGCATTGAGATTATTTAGGCACAAACTTAATTTTACAAACACAGTTCGAAACTTATTTATAGTAATATCTGACAAATATTTTTCTGGATGCAACAGGGACTCAAAAAAAAAAAAAAAAAAAAATTCTGAGAAGCGATCATACTCATTTTATTTGCTGTACCAGTCTTCATTCTTTGAAGATTTTCCAAAACAACTGTTTTTGTTCCCCACGCCTCCCTTTACCAAGATTTGAGAGAAGCCACATAGGTCAAAAAATGTTAAACCATTCATGGCCAAATTAGTCGTTTGCTCCGATTTCCTCAGCAAGCTAGTTGATTTTTACTCATCTCATGTTTGGAGAAAATCATCTTTTGAAGCTTGACTGACTAGGTAACCGGGTACACAGTGCTGTCGATATACCGAGGGTATCCACCCATTTCTCCGTCAGCCATGGAGAGGTAAAGAACGAAAACAAAGTTAATGACAATAACTCTCGAAAAAAAAATTAAAAACGAGTTTAAAGATTTACACCAACACTAATTAATTTCCAGTATCCTCATCAATTGAAATACCTCGACTTTCTCAATCGTCTCAGTCTTCACTGCCAACAGTGTCGCGAGGATACCCGGGATGGTGTGGGTCTGGGAAGAGGAAAGATGGGTAGAGGGGGCGTAGCCGATGGCAGAGCAAAGTCGGGTGGCGGCGTAAGCCCGGGAGGAAAAAAAAAAAAAAACAACCGGGATGGTCCCTAGGCCCGGTAGGGTGTGCTGGCAGTGATGAGAACGGGGCCATTAGGCGGGAAGGAGGGGCCCATTTTTCAGGGACCCTTGACAGCAAGGGGTGAGTCCCGGGGAGAGATCATGGGGCTGGTTAGTGGCAGGAAGCTAGAGGCAGAACACATTCAGAGAGAGAGGAGGGGATCTGTTGGCGTCCTCCTTGATTGAGGAGCCGGGACTGTGATGATGACTGCACGCCTCGAAATGTGGAGGTGTGTGTTGGAGGGGGAGCGATCCTCGCTGAGACCTACCGACAAGTGCACACACTCACACACACATTCACTGCATACAAAACAATGTCACGTGAGCCAACTTGGAGATTATTATTACATCAGAACAATATTTACTATTTAAAAATCCAGTCCACCAAGCTTTGATTATTTTTATCGAAAGCACGATGTCTTTGTTGAACAATGTTATCATCGAACATTTGAGCAAGTTTGGCAAAAGCAGTTTGTGATGTATTATCGTACATCACTTTCACCGACAATCTGTTATCAAGGAACTCTTCTGTCTGTGAGTCGTGGATAGTGGAGGTCATTGAGCGTCGGGGCGAGGTCGGACATGTGATAATGTTTAACCCCTCGTTACTGTGTGACCTCTGTAACATTACTGACCACTGTCTGTTCTTCGAAACCCTGACAGGTTGAGGAGGAGTGGACTCTCGATGACCGAATTGTACTCTGGGAGCAATGACGAGTCAGACAAAAGGATTGGATGACACTGTAAGAAAGAGAGAGAGAGAAGGGAAGACAAAATAAGAGTGAGAATTAGAAAAAAATTAGAAAAAGTTTCCATGACATTTTAACCTGTTCTCAAGTCAGAAATCAAACCCAGAGTCGATCGTGACAGGTAAGCAAAAAGAGATGAGTAACTGCGATGACTTTGAAAATATTCTTTCGTTATTTTTCTTTTAATCATCTATATCGTCAAACATTGCCAGCACTTTGAACTTTAGGCTCTCGAGATACACCTCTCCGATAATCCCCACTCTTCACCGTCTCAACTACGTCAGCAGCTACTTTACTGGTGTCTGCAAGAATCGAACCGCATGCCTTCTTCATTAAGCCATCACCTTCGCTGCCAAGAGCGATGGTCGCTGTGAGTGGACCTTAGGGAACCGACTGTTTCTAATTACCTGGGAGCTCGGCTCTCTCCACCTTTACCTGAGCACCACCACTTAGCGGGCATCTCCACCTCTTCAAATAATTGCATCTGTTTCCCGGATAAAGGTGGTGGGTAATGACCGACAACTACGGAGAATCTTCACCAGTGGCTTCTCCTGTGTAGTGGCAGGAAGGGCGAGAAAGGAGGGAGGGTAGAAGGTGTTGTAGAGCAAAGCTTCAGAGGTGGGGAACATGTATAGTTGGTTTTTTTTTCTTTCTTTGAAAGCAAATTGTTCTTCCTGCTGTTGCTGCGTCGACTGTGTTCTCCCAAGGCGATGGTTAACTGTACTCCACCTGCTGCAATACATCCTAATTGAAAAAGACAGACACCCTCACAAAAAAGAAAGAATGGGTGATATAAAAGAAGTAAAGAAAGAACCCTGTTAGAAGGAGGTGAAAAATTAACTTGAAACTAATGTTAAAAACGATAAATGTAGTTTTCAGGATTGTCGCTGGAAAAATCGTTTTAAAAAAATGAGTCTCTCTCTCGAAGATAATTGAGAATGTGAGTGAGAGCAAACATTCAGACACAAGTGTCTTATTCTGTCGCCATTGTACGATTTTTAAGGCAGACCCCGGGTGAAATGAAGTGTCGAAGGTTCTTCACTGCAGGTCGAGGCTAATGCGAGAGCATATGGTAATGAGATGGTAATGAGATGTTGCCTAGACAACGTCACGTGGCGCGAGATCATTTCATTGACACTTTCCAAGCACCACACGAAAACGATGATGTTTCTAGATTTGTACCTCGCAAAGCGAATGTCTTCAAGAAACACCACACGATGGCGGAAGACTTGGCAGAGAGAGAGAAAAAAAAAAGAGAGAAGAAATGGACAGATTCCATTTTTCACTCGGCGCCTCACAGAAAAGGGCGAGAGGTGGTAAGAATATGGTTAAGCTGGGGCTAACGGAACGATGATGATGACGACGACGATGATGATGAACAACGCCAACAAAACTGATTTTTGCTCATATTTTGGAATTCAGTATCTCCTCTAATTGAAAAGTAATTTTGCACTCGGGTTATCCTTTAAAGAAACAGAATTCCTTCAGAGCGAGCATTTACGACAGCAACCTTAAAAAGTTATTATCCCATAATGCTCTGGTTTTCCTCCCCACTCGTCTCCCGACCCTCTGGCAATTTCTCTGATGACCGAAGTTTTGGCTGCGGCCTCTCAGCCTCCTGGCTGGCATGGAAAGTCAAGCAAGCTTCAAACACTTGGCGGACCAGCCCTCGTCGACCCCAGGCGGAGCTCATCACAACAACAGCCACACAGCTGTGCGCAGTCTCCTCGGGTACAGAGCCCCCGGGTATGGGATGCCTGCTGACTATGTTGGCTAACTGATTGGCTGTTCACCCGGGAGGGGAGAGCGCTCTGCTTGAAATGATGCGGCCCACATCATCACTGAACTTGAGTGGATAAGAGATTCTGCCAAGTATTGAAAGAAAAATGTAAAAAAATAATAATAAATATAGCAAAAGTGAGACTTAAAGGACTACATCCGAAACCATTTTTTTTATTCAAATGCTTAGTTTTAGTTCAATAAAAGGTAAAGTTGGTGAGTGATGGCGTCTGCCTCATCTCCCTCTCGTTGCTTTAATTTTCCCCAAGCCTTTAGTGAAAAAGCTGAGTAGACGGGTATCGAACCGGGTTACCTCTAACCACTCGGCTCTCTGCTTGTCAACATCTGATGCCCATTAGCATGAAGTCATCACATGACAAGGACAATTCATGAGCACTTCCACCCCCTACCTCGAGAAAAACGACAATAAAAACTACCCCACCCCATCTACTTTAGTCAAATGTACCCACGATCGCCATGTTTGCGCATGTGCGGTGACCTCTCACTGTTCTCATTTATTTGCTGAACCGTACAAACCTCATCAGAACCACGATGCCTACCTTCTTGTCAGTCAGTCACCTTCCACACATTACACTTACAGCTTATCTCCCTTGGCGTCTGTCCTGCACTTACCTCCCCTCCTGCTGCTGACATCGCAGTTTCGCTATTGCCTTCCGCTTGAGCGATTCCGGGGATAATGTCTCTGTACCCAGCCTCTGCAGCCACGGTGTAAACATCATTTATGCTAAACATTATTTACATAAAAGTGTGCGCATGCGCAGTCAGAGGTAAAGCGAGGAAACCTGCAAGGTTTATTTATTTTTGTGTGTTAACACCGGCGTGCGAAGTAATATTTGTTCACAACACCATCTCGATGGGTTTGCTTACCACATTTAAAAATTAGTTTTTAAGCCAGACTAGGAAATTATCTTTGCTGGGATGTTTGAAAACACTTCTGAATGATGGAATGAAAATTTTCCTTTTCTGAATGCAGCAGCACACGTGTGAGTGGTTTCACCTTCACGGATTTTTCTTTCATTTCCTCATTTCTTTCCCTCCCCTTTCCTGTCATCGCTTGTATGTTCCTTCGCTCTCTCCTTCCTGTTCGTCTCACACCTTCCCAAAGGAAGGAGGGCGTGTTAGTGAGGGCACATCACTCTCTCTCTCCAAACCCCTCCCAACTCCTCCCAACCCCATCATTTTTCCTTCGCGTTTGTGTCATCGTTAGAAAGATTCACTATTGTTTTTTTTTTTTCTCTCTCTCTCTTGAGCTGTGAATATTGTTACAGCTTCTGAAGCCCTACTCAGCCCTCCACAGCTTTGTATTAACCCCCTACCCGCTATCCCGCCATTCCTGTAGCTGCAACCGAGCAGCTCGCCAATCTGTTCACGCAGTAGGAGAATCCACCCGGTTAACCCTCACCCTGCCGCGTGTGAACATAGACTGTAGACACTTTATAAGCGACGGGTACCTGCATCTTTTGAAGTCAGTAAGTTTTATGAAGTGAGTGAGTGTGGAATAGGAAAAAAAAGTTGGTTGAAATGAGTATATGTTACTAGTTCGTTTGAGCTCCTGTTGCGGTCTTGCGTTTGTGGTTCCAATGTTTAGGTTGATGTTGCTGACAAATCTGTTTTGTTCGTTTTCCTTTCTTTTCTTTTTTGCAAGCAGCAACCCTTAGATGTCATTGGTTTTTTTCTTTTTACTTCTTATTTTTTCTTCTACTCGCTGAAGGTAAAGTGGCAGCAGGGGCAGTAAACATAAGTGGTTCACCGAGTCTAGGGCAATATCAACCATCAACTTTCACAGAATTATCTCCCCTGATCAACCATTGCTGTTACACAGCTGCTGGGTGGGCTGGGTGGGCTTTCCAGTTTTCCAGTTACACACCCGAGATGGTGTTCTGCTCTAAATCTACCACCAGGTTACAACCTACTCCCCCTCTCCCAACACACACACTCCCATTGTTCGCATTTATTTTGTTTCCTTCCAGACTCCTATTTCATTCTTGCTTTTATTCAGTATATATTTCTTTCTTTCTTCTATTCTTTCGTTCTTTATCTCTGATGTCTTAAAAACAGTGACGCCAGCAGGCACTTTGTGCAAGCGAAACTACTCCCCCTCCCCAACCCTCCAGAACCATCAAACAGCAGCAGCAACAACAACAACAACCAAAAAAAAGAAAAAGAAAAGAAAAATTTTACGCCCAGTGAATTGTTCTGGGTTTTCCAGACTGTCATCATAACCTGCTCCTTTATCAGTTATTTTCATCTAGAATTCGCGCTTGCACGTGAGCATCGTTTAATGCCAATACACGCTCCACGTGCTACAAATCCGCCTCCATGATCCCGTGTATCGTCCCTGGTAGAGGACTGAGGGGCTCGTGGTGTGTGACTGGGTGCACTGAGATGGCTATGACATCAGACAGTACTACAATGTCATCTGATCCCTTCATTGTAGATGTTTATTTGGCTTGGTCTTGTTCTTGTCCAGTTGCACGTGATCTGCAAGTGGCGGAGGTGTAGTGCTGGGATGGGTAATCGAGAGTTGATGGAGGGTTGAGTCTGGTGCGCTTGTCGGTGTCTGGTGATTTCCAGTGTAAATGTGGGCCCTCTACAAACTTGCTAGGCTCTGAGCTCTGAATAAGGCTTTTCTTTACATCCTGAGGTCGGATGCACAACACCGCCGCTAGGAATTTTTAAATTTTCTTTTAAGAAACTGCTATGTGCAGCGTCCTGGACCCCTGGATCATCGAAGCGTACTCATTGGAAAACGCAGCCAGACACTGCCAGACGACGACCGGGCCTGCTGACCTCACTTCCCGTGCAGCTTCCTCTTCAGACCCGCTCTGCACGTGCCCGCAGCTTGTTCACTTCGTACTCAACCACGCGGAACGGCCAAGGAGATGTGGGATGGAGGAACTTGTGGAAAGACCGCCACGTGTTCACAACCACACCGTGATGTGGCACTCTGATGGAAACCCAGGTGAACCAGACCCTCCCTTCCTTGGCGATCCTGCTGCCGGAAGTGCGAGTTACCTTTCCTTTTCCCCGCTCATCCGATGCGACACCACTCGCTGGCTGGCCGGGACAGGAGGTACAGTTGTGTTGTTCTCCCCCTCCCTACCTACCACTTACATCTTGGAGTCCATGCCAGCGGCATTTCGAGACGCGCTGGGACATTTGGCGAAAAGGTCGGCAGACCAAGTTTTTTCTCCCCAGGCAAACAAATTTTTGCCAGTCGCCGCAGGCAGGGAAATGAAGTGACGGAGTGTGTTTTGTGTCTCATCACAAGGCGCGCGGGAGTGTACGAGATCTTGCGAGATGAAACGCACCGGCAGATGCTTTGAGAAAAGGTTTCAGGGAAACCCTTAGGTTGGCGAGATCGAGGCTCGTCACACTCCCCTCTAAGTCCCATTCGCTAGCAGGAAAAGAAGAACCACAACAACAGCAGCAGCAGCAGCAGCAGCAGCAACAACAACAACAACAACAACAACAACAACAACAACAACAACACTAGAAAGACTGCTACAACACCAATGGCACTTAAATGTCCATCATAATTAGTTTCTGATTTCAGGTTGTTTCAATCGCATTCCAGAGCATCCACAGCCGTTGCTGAGATTTGAATTATGTAACGGGATCCTGGCTTCAGTTCGCTCCTCCATTAAAATAGTTCCGTTGATCGCAAAATCACGCGCAAGAGAAGCCCCCGTGGAAAGCACGTTAGTTCCTGGCGAGGGCCCTACACACCCTCCGCATCGGAGTGAATCCTTCTCCTCGAGTAGTTGTTGGTCGCTTTGACCCACACCGGGTCACGTGACGTTGGGATGCGAGTGGGACACTGAAACAAGATGATGGCGTAAAAGTCACGTGTCAGTCAACATCGCTTACACTCAAATCTTATCCTCAGAAATACACAGTACAATTGCACAACCTGAAAATTTCCCATTTAAAAAAAAGCTGATAGGTGGCGCTTGGTTCCCATGCGTCGTACGTGAGGTAAAATGGCTGACAGGTGGAAATACGGGGAAAGTGGGGGAGTCGTGTTTATTTGTCTGCCGCTGTTGGAACACTGTCAGAACACTAAGCAAGGATGGAGAGAGACAAGGAGGAGTTG
Organism: Pomacea maculata; assembly: GCA_004794325.1. Classification (NCBI taxonomy): domain Eukaryota; kingdom Metazoa; phylum Mollusca; class Gastropoda; order Architaenioglossa; family Ampullariidae; genus Pomacea; species Pomacea maculata. The sequence goes on along the minus strand of SRHC01000369.1, from coordinate 130,946 downwards.
GGAGGGAGGAGAATGTGGAAGTTGCGAGAGGAGCCGATCTCGGCAGCTTTGTGGTGCAGTTCTGGAATCGTGCCTTTTGTAAACAGGGACCAAGTGCAGATCAGTTATTAGTGATGATGAAGGCGATGCCCCTGATGACGCACTCTCAAGACCAGACGAGGCGCAGGGAGCAGACCTGGAAACAGAAGCTGATTGCAGGTATCAGGCCCAGGAAAAACCCACAGCACAGGTAGAAACAGCCGACACAAAACATATGGTGATTACAGGTGATGCCTTCTGACGTCACGATCTACCCGGGCTCGCTGTAGGTCTGCTTTGTGTTGTGGCTAAAAAGTGCAGCACTGAGAAGTTGTGTGCGTGCGCATGCGTGTGTCCTAAGGAACGAGTGAATATCTTCGATGACGTCAGAAAGTAGATAGCAAAGACCCTTTGATGACGTCAGATAGCGACCGTCTCTGTGACGTCACAATAGCGGGACTGTGACGTCACTTCACTGGAAAGTGAGATGCACGTGCTGGCGCCGTGTTGCTGTCTCGTGATTCACAAACGAACTCGTGTAAAAGAACTGTGACCCACCTCACTTCGTAGACGAGCCCTCGGCGAGTGAAGTGAGATTGAATGACACTGTGCCGGCGGATAACCGCCAACAAAAAAACTGCCGCAGCCAGCCATCCGCCCGTCATACCTCAGCACTGGGCATGCGCGGACACGATAGCACGCTCGGTGTTGCCTTTGATCAGAGACAGGTAAGATGAGGTCTACACCACGCTGTTTAACCACCCTGCCCTACCCGTCCTGCCGTTAATTAACATTCGGGTATAAAAAGTTGTGTCCAATCAGGCTTTATACCTCGTCTGTTTGAAGTTGTGAGATAACAATTGTGATGACAACTTTACTGCTCTCAAAGTGTCGACTTCGTTTGTATGTTAATGAGTCTGCCTGTGTGATTGCCGCTTGATTCTGTTATCCTTGATAACCGTCATTGATGATAATGATGATAGGAAGAACACACACACGTCCACCGAGAGTCTGTTGTCTTCAAAACCTTGATTGTTTAACGTAAACAACGTGGTTTTATGTGGGTGGTTTTTTTTTTTTTTTAACAAAGATTTCATTCAACCATCCTAAGCTTTGGCTTCGTTTGCTGTCAGACTGAGTTTCAAGGGACAATCACTGATTGAATGAGTGTGGAACTGTTTTTGGAGAACGAATGTTGTTCTTCCTTCAAATGCCGATCTTCTAACGTCTATTATGAAATTTTCTCATTTGATAATAAATCTGGATTGCATTTTTTGTACAAGTTTTCTGTCGTAGCTGCTCCTAGCCAACCATCAGTAAAACATTGAGGTTAAAACAGTGAGTCTGTTATCTTCACTGATCATCAGTCTTCATCAACCTAACAACCTGTTCGTTTGTATTTCTTCGATCTCGCTTCCCACTCGAGACACAAAGTCTGTGTTGTCGATCACCTTTGACCCTGTAAAGACAGTATTGTCCACACCTGCCGAACTGTCCCCCCCAGTGTCCATCTGTCATTGACGACAGCGTCGTCGTCGTCGTCGTCGTCGTCGTTGTTGTTGTTGTTGTTGTTGTTGTTGTTGTGGGGTCTCTGTCTTCCTGGTGTCTTCCTGGTGCTCCGCAAGCAGCGTTGCAGGGATTCTGTGCAACTGTATACAACAAGAAACTAAATATACACACATAAATAAACAGAAAACACGCCATGGGAACAGAGACAAACGGTGGAATAGAACAAGAAACAACAGTCGCAGGACAGACAGATTTACCGCAAAATGTCAACAAAGCAAGTTTTCCTCTTCCACTACTTCCAATTCCTGTTATCTCACCCATCTCTACCTCAGTATATGTAAGAAGGTATTTCTAATGTAGGAATATATATTTATATTTTGCAGTTATATCTATGAGACTGATTCAGTCAGTGATTACTATGGCACATTCCTCTTGAATGCACGGTGTCTACTGAATATATTTCTCGGCGAAATAATGATATCTATGCTCATGATTGGAGAACCTCTGAAAATTAATTCACGCATGTCTGAACGAAATATTCGGAACCCGGAGGGAGGAAGAACAAGGATAGAAAAATACACAGACTTCCCATTCCATCCTTCCCTTAAAAAATGGTGAATGAAAACAAAAGTGAAACAGACGATATATAGAAAAACAAAGACATGCAAATGGATAGCAGGAGAGCCAAAAAAGGTTTATTTACCGCAGCAAAAATTTATTTATTTTAGGAAAATCCGTAATCAGTTTATTCACCATTTATCTTTTTCTTTCTCAGTACAGAGCAAGAGAAGGTCCAGACAAAAGAAGGGAATGAGAGGAGGGAGGTGTCAGAGAAAGTGTGGAGGGCAAAGGAAAGAAGCAAAAAGAGGAAGCAGACGGTAGAGTAACTATGGCAAAAAGGAAAGGAAACGGAGATAGAGAAAGGGGTAAACGAAGAAGGCGAGTGAGAGAAAAAAAAAAAAAAAA
>SRHC01000369.1:30608-128425 GCA_004794325.1 Pomacea maculata | reverse complement strand
AAAAAAAAAAAAAAAAAAGGAAGAGGGGGAGAGAGATGGGGAGGGACGGAAGAAAAATGTAGGAAAAGAAACAAAATTTTCTCAAGTTTTTTTTTTTATTATACAATAATGTTTTAGAAGATGTCTCCACGTGAGTTACTGCGCTTTGGTGATGGCGATGACGAGTGGTCTTTCCTGATCAATGTATATACTCGTGTACGCCTGTGTGTGTGTGTGCGCGCGCTGAGGGAGATGGGTAGCATATATGCAATGTATATTCACTGCACCTTTAGCTCACCCAGAATATTTGTTCTATGGACAACTGTAGATGTCCTGATGTTGGTAGATGTGACAACGGGAGAAAAAACAGTTTGTGCAATCTTCTCAGCATATAATATATTGTGTGCATGTATGTCCCTGGCACTGGAAAAAAAATGACATAAAAAAATTTATTAATTTATTTTATGCTCTGGTTATGCGCTGTCACGAAGGTGCATTGCATAACACCTGCATTTATCACCTGCACACGATAAAGCCCCTCAGCATCACACATCGCGGATACGGACATGATAAAACCACGTGTCCTCACAAAGAAGGCCGGCCGGCGGACCGGACAGCATGCGGCAGACTTAGATTAGATACGACTGCCAGGCATTAAAACGCCATTAGACACCACCCGACACTGGCGAACATTAAATTTACATTAGACATTGGATAAGACTGACGGCTTTTAGAGTGCAACAGATACTTGGCTAAAACCGCTTATCTTGATAGCTGGAGAGAGAGAGGGATGCATGTTGTGATGGTATGCACAGTATCGCAACTCTGGGGTTTATTATATGGAAAGAAGAAAGAAACTAATGGATTCTAATCAAGAAACAATTGACAGTTTTGTACACGCTTGGGAAGCGCTCTCTCTCTCTCTCTCTAAAACAACAACAAACAAAACAAAACAAAACAAATAAAAAACAAGCAAACAAAAAACAAAAACCCTTTTTATGAAGGGAGAATACTCCAAGATGGGAATAAAAATGACGACCGACGCAATGAAGGTAACAGGCGACGAAAGGACGAGAAAGTGGTGTGGGAAAGGACAGGAAAAGGGGAGGAAACTCAGGTACAGCTTGCCAGTGACGCCCCTTGCTCGCTTCATAGGGTGGATGTCACAGATGTCAGGGTCTATAAGAATAAATAACAATCGTCTACAGACTTTTTAAAGCAAATTTTAAACATATTTGACAAGACTGCCTTATCTACAAAGCAAAGCGCCAGGAGCTAAGAAAACTCTGGTGGGGACGGGAAACGGACTTCCTCATCATCCCTCCATCTTTGCGGCATCCCTCGGCCAGAAGATCCGAGGGCACAGACGTCGAACCACGAACTTGTATCCCTTGACTGCTGGCAGACGAATTTTTTTTCGAGTTTACTGCTAAAACGAGGCATTAGATGACGTAGCTTCCGGTTTATTCACATTCTTTGTTTAAGATCGTCGAGACTACATTGGATCACTTCAAAAGAGGCGAAGAGTTGGTCTTGGCAGACAGACAGCCGTCCACCTGTACACGTCCTTGGTCGAAGGCAGAAGTTAACCAGTAAACACGGGACTTGACCAGATTCACGAAAAAACAACAACAACAAACAAACAAACCAAAAAGAAAACAACCCCCCCCCCAAAAAAAAAAACACCAAAACAAACAAAACAAACAAACCAAGAAACAAAAAAGAAAACAAAAATAAAACCAAAAAACTAATGTAAAAAAAACCCCTAGCAATATCTTTACTTATCTTTGATGTTTAAGAAATAATTGTGACATTCTCCAGGACGCTAATGATGAAAAGTTTTAGTGTCTTGTGTGATTTTCTGCTCGCACATATTAAAAAAGAGAGAGATAATTGATGCCATCGATAGACGTACTCTTTGACGAATAAAAAATATCCATATTTTCAAAAACAAGTGAACGAGATCTGGGAAAATGTGTTTGTGAACATTGTTTATGTGGAAAACAAGAAAGGGTAGCATCTACCCCTTCAAGTCGTGTCATGGCGCAGCAAGGGGAAGTTCACAGAAGACGCAGCAAACCCTTTCCCATAAAACTGTTCATCAGCACTCGCTTCTTGGAGTACCATTCCTACTGCTCTCTCCAAATCTCGCAGTTTCTCGTCTGATGCCGGTTGCCCAGGGAATAGATGATGGATGTTGACGGTTCTGTCAAAATAAAAATGATGGTCGACCCCGAGGAATTGAAAAGCCGTTGGCGTGGTCTGGGGCGAGTTTTTGATGCTTTTCTAATTTCCAGACTAGCAGACGGGTCTGCTCGTTTTTCAGGGGAATGTTAAATTCATCATGTGCTACGCCAAGCGCGATGAAGCACGCGCTGTTTAAATACTTGTCAGAAGAACGTTAATACCGCCGATGCCATGGCGGCCGCGCTTTGAACGCTCCTGCACTTCGTACGTGGGTGCGTGCACGCATGTCATTTATTGCTGTTTCTTCGGATCCCATTTCGCCCTCGTCAAAACTTTTCAAAAGCTCGAGCCCAAAAGAAAGTAGAGAAAGAGAGAGAGAAGGTGTGTCGGGTATTTTTTTTTTTATTTTGTTTTATTTATTTATTTTTTGTTTTTAGTATTTTGTTTTGTAAAGGACAGATTGACACAGTCCAAGACTTTAACAGAGCATGGAGGTTCTTGACTGAACTTTATTCACATTTTACTCGATAAAAGGTTTATTTCTTTGTTTATATCTTTGAGCCTGACAACAGAGGTTAGCAGTCACAGTTTCTTAGACATCTATCCCTGCATGCATCAGTCCTTATCTACCTCCAATAGCTATGCCTTCCTTCCATGCAAACAGTCCCAAAGAGAATGTGTGTGTGAAAGAGAGAAAGTTTCAGCCTTCTTTCCTTCTTTCCCTGTTTCATGCCAGGACTTCTACTGCAAACGAGTGGATAGTGAGCTGTGTGTAGTCACTGTGACCACATCACGAACAACTCGGACTCACAAACCCTGGATATCGACTCTTGACACGCAGGGAAAGAGAGAAAAAGAAAGAAAGATATTTCATAGCAGGACTGTTTTTTTCAAACGCAGAGCGAGTAGGGTTCTCCCCACCACCCTCTTCTATATTTTTTATTTTCTCCGACTGTCTTGCTTGCTGTCTGAGTGTCTACATTTCCTCTCTCACCCAGCCCTAGAGGTAGAAGGAGACAGTGGAGCAGTCACTGTAATGGCCGCGTTCACGCACCCGGGAAACCTGATCATGCGCCGTGAAAGGGGAGGCAAGCGGGCACCCGGAACACCGGCGCTAAATTATGTACTACATTGTGTCGCCGGGTATTCACAACCCTGGATGCTTACTTTGAAGTTATATCACTCCCTCTCACCCCTCTCTCACCCCACTCTCTCATATTGTTGATGGTAGAACCGACATGCATGTGTGTGTGTGTTTGTGTGTGTGTACGCGCACGATTTCGCTCGATGGAGACAAGATGGACAGACTGAAGTAGGGAAAGATTGCTGAATACAGAACGTGACAGGCATTTGCATATTCGTTTTCAAAAATTTTCCTTCAAACTCATTGTCGTTGTTGACGCCCGCATTCGTAGATGTGAGACCAACTGCCATTTGTCCTCCCCCCGATTTCGTCACCGGCTGCAAAGACCTTTTATGTTGGTCAGGTTCATGGAGTACAGGAAAGGCGTGGTACTGAAATGGCAGAGAAAGTTGGGAGGGGGAGAGAAGGTGAATGTTGGAGGAGAGGGAAGATGATGGCGAGGAAGGTGGAGAGAGAGAGAGCGACACACACACACTTTCTGGCCGTGATATCTTTATGACATGTTTGAGATTCAAGCATAATATTAACACAGAAAAGCAGAATACAGAAACTAGGACTGTTTGTTCATCATACATCTCTAACTGGAGGTAGATTGTTGTAGATTGTTCTCTCTTAAGAATGTAAGGATATAAGCACACATCCTCTCATTCTCTCTCTCCCTGAAATAGAGAGGAGGAGGAAGAAGAAAGAAGAGACAGTTTGCGAGGTAATTCGAATACAAAGCAATCGAATAACAGAGACTGTCTGCTTTCTTATTTTCTTCTCCTTCTCCTCTTTAAAGGTTAGGCTGCATGCATGACTACTTTCAGATGAGTAGGTTTCATTCATTACAAGAGACTTATTTCCAGAAAAGAGCTTTTATGTTTGCGAGGCACTGTGCTTTGAATATCATGGTTCCCAATTTGAAAAGAGGTCGCCTGTGATGTAAACAAAGCAGGCTCGTTGATTGGACAATGCCTCATTAGCATAAGCTAAAAGCTCTTGTATTGGCTGAAGCCCTCGGAGTTTTTTTTTTTTTTTTTAAGGTCTTTACACGTGCACTGTCCTTTAAAAGAAAAGTGAAATTCACAAGTCTTGTATTGTTACTGATTAAAGAAATTAAAGAAAGCTCAATGTTCTCTTCACAAACTAAACTTTAAGTTCAGTATCTATTTTAAACTCATGTAAGCCTTTAACAAGAATCCTGAAGTCTTATTTATTTAGCGAGGCAGACTTCTGTAGCAGACATTGGTTGCACTCTGGAATAAAGCAGAAAACTAACAAACGGTTTTGTTCAGCCCACCAGTGCAATGTGGGCAGAGCAGTCATCAAAGGATGAAACGCACCACCGTGGACAAAGGATGTTAATTGTTCTGACAAAGACAACAAGACCATGTGGCCACCAGGAGCAAGTCCACAGCACAGCCATTCTCCAGAACAATGTATCGCTTCACATCTGGAATTGCTACAATACGACTGCAAGGTAGAACGGACCCTCGAAAGGTTGGGTATGATATAGATTGTGTGTGTGTGAGGGAGAAAGAAATAAAGCTATACTGGTCACAACATTTTCACAGCACCAGTTTTATAATTTCTAAACTCCTGGCGATTCCCAGAATATATTTTTTTTAACATCTGTTACCTATGGAAGTCTTTGCTCTCACCTCCAACTCACATCTGCTCGTGCACATGCACATTTTTTTTCGAAACAAGGAGACAAAATCAAACAACAAACTCCCTAAAAAAATATCTTGTAGCTCCAGCGTTGATGGACGTGGGGATGGAAAAGGGGCGTTACTGGAGTTGTGCCCCCCTGTTGGCGAGTTATGTCAGCCTGAACATCACTTTAATTCCGGGTGCACTTTGAACCACCTCCTGCAGACGTGCATAACTCATTACGGACATACTCTTTGTGTGAGTCCGGCTATTTCGGGCTCTCCCTCCCAGACAGGACACCCGCCCCCCGCTGTGGGCGGCGAGCAGGACACACAAGAACCATCTGGTTTGTGGAGATAGGTTACACAAACTTTAGTTTTCAACGCAAAGAAGGCGGGCATCATTTGTCTTTTTTTTTCTTCTTCTTTTGTGAGTCTGTTGGGGGTTGGGAGGAACGGGGGGTGTCTTTCTTTCCTATTCCTCCTTCTCTGCGTGAGGTGATTTTTTTTTCTGTCTAAATAGCAAACATGCCATGACACCACGATATAATTGTTGAGAGGTGAGTAAGGATAGTTTTTTATTCTGGTGTTATTTTTGTATGATGTCTTTGTCAAGCTCCACGTGCTGGCGCCTGAAAAAAGTGGGTTTGTGTGAACATTATATTACACTGTGTTCGAGTTTCTAAGAAGCACGAAAAAAGAAACTTTTTAGAAAGTTTTAGGGGTTGGGGGATGATCTAGACTTTCAACTTCAAGCCACGGCCATGTTGAGCAAACAAACAGTTTACCTTCCAAGTGTCTCTGCAGGTCAGAGGTCAGGCTTGCACAGCCAAGGTTCAACAAGTGCAGACGATGGCTAGGCTTTGATGACCAAAGAGATTCTCGATGTAGAGACAGTGGACAACGACATCTTAAAACTACAATGAACCTTTGAACCCATAAACCAAGTATAAGTCGAGAATCATTGAACAAATAGAAACTATTTTTGCTGAAAATATTTTACATTCTAATATTCTTGCTCATCTGTCGAGGTGTACAAACATGTTCGAGGGATGCTCGAAGTCGGTGGATGTATGGATGTATGGATGTATGGATGGATGCTCACCCACCGTGAACTGAGCAGAATTCTTCTTTCTGATTTTAAGAATTGTTGTCTTGCAGTCAACGCCCCCTCCATAAATATTTTTGAAAAAGCAGGCTTTTAAACTTGGAGCTGGAAATGTAAGGGTCTTCGGCTGTCTAGTGGTGTCCCTTGGGACTGTGATTATCCTCATGGCATCCCCTCTTCTTCGTCATTTTCTGTTTTCAGCCGCAAACCTCTTGCTTCTCCTTTATAATTGTACCTTACTGCTTCTCCACCCGGGTGCACAAATTACACAACTCTGCCCCCGCATTTTTCTTCTCCACAAAGCCGCACTGGGTGGGCCACGGCCCTCGATGTTTCCCAGCACAAGAGTCTCCCTTTCATGCTGTGAATGAAAGCATAAGTTGCTATAGGTCTGTCTCTAATCTTCGGTTATTAAAATGTTTGTGTCATTGTGAGCAACTGTTTGGCACGGAGCCCCAGCGTACGGTTGTATGACTCCGCGCGCTGGGGAGAAAAAAAGATGATCACTGGATACCACCTTGCCACGGAGCTTGCCCCGAGAGGTGTCGCCGTGTGCAAAGACTGGGGTAGGAGGGAGGTGGACTGGTAGACGAGAAAATTATCGCCTGACGGACCTGAAAGGCTCGACTGCGGGGTCGGAACAGGTAAGGACGTCTGTGGGACGATCTCAGGGGTCGGCCCCAGTGGCAGCTCAATAGGTTAGCCGGGACTTGGCTGACGTTGATGGATGAAAGGTCACAGGGGGCGGAAGGGGCAGAGGGGAAAGAAGCTGAGATTCAGAAGGATTTTCTGAACAGCAGTTATCGGCAGCTATATCTGACAACACACCACCACCACCACCACCACCACCGACCACCACCACGTCCACTGACAACATTCAACAAGCTTGTTTTACTGAGAGTGATCGAGTGATATGGAGAAGTGAAACACTACTGACTCAGAAGATTCAGACTCTCTCCAAAAATGCCAGAACCTCTTTAGCTCGCCGAGACCAGCGCAGGTGATCGACACTGGAAGCCCAGGTGAAAAAAAAAAAAAAAAAAATCCGGGGTGAGCGAGGGCGTGACTAACTGACGAAAACTGAAAGTCACGCCAGTTTCCTCCTTCTCTTTCATTTTTCAATCCGTGTCTCCACTCCCTCCGTCAGCACCTTTTATCCCCTCGCATACCCTGCTTTCCCTTCTCGTCTCGCGCTTGACGCTAATGTCCATGGTGACCGAAGGGGAATTAATCTGGGGTAGGGAGGGAACCAAGGGAGTGTCAAAACAAGTGTCTGGTCAGACGGGGAGGGGGTGTTTGGCTCTTTTGACCAGGGATTTGAACCCTCCTTCCACTAATTATAGAGCGGCAGCTTCGGCTTTAGTCAAAACAAGGAGCTGGAGACAAGATGCATTGTAGGAGGACAAGTACAAAGTTGAACTACAAGTTCAAGAAACAAGGCAAATAGTGTATATGAGTAGGTGTACAATGATGGAGATATAATGACGAGCAAGATTAATGTTTGAGAGAAGTAATATTGTTTGAGACGAGGTGTACAGTGCTGGCGGCAAGGTGTGTAATCAGTGAGACAAGACGAAGACCAGTCCACCAACAAGTGTAGTGATGCAGACAAAGTGCCTAGTGTGCCAAACAAGTATAATAATATCTGAGGCAAGTTGCAAGGATGGATGTTTTTGTAATTAGGTGCACGAAAGCGAGGCGCAACAACATCTGCATGCAAACAGTTGCGGTCTTGTCTCAGTGTAACCGAAGCCCAGACAATAATTATGCCTTTTCTGCAGTTTGTCGAAGATTAAATTTGTTTCTTTTGTAGCTAATGGTGAAAGTGAAAGCAACAGGGTTCGAACCTCAATGCGACTAGACTAGCTGGTTCGAAACATCGGAGATGCGCTCCGCCCTTACAACTGCTGTATCCTCCTTGTCTCGAGCATCAGTGATGTCACGGTCTACCTACCTTAACCTTTCACTTTTTATTCTGACAGGTGCAGGCATAGAGTTCCAAGATGCCACAAACTGAGACATATATTGACCAAGTATTTAATAATAAAGAATAAACTTGACAGGACAGCATTGAACATACGGGAGAGTGCTAACAGCACACGTGACAGTAAAAATGATCAGATTTAGCAACAATTTGAATGAAGAGTTCGAATATATCTCAAGAGCTTAGTAAAGTTAACAAGTTGTTAATACATTACGAAATTAAAATAAATAGCACTTCCGGGCAGTACTCATTAATATGCAAACAGTACTCAGCAAGAAATGTAATGTAGCTCTATAATACAATAATTAAACACTCCTCCATGTAATGTGTGGACAGGGGTCAGTCATCAGTCATCTTGTATTTATAGCCACCATGATATTTTCCCCATTTTCTTCCAAATTAACTTCAGTCACAAGTTTACAGCAATTTCGATCATTGCCTCTCCTTCAGTTTTAGGTTTATGACTCAAATACAATCACACAAACACTCGGACTTTTTTTGTTTAAAGGGGAAAGCACCGCCCTCAAGCGACAACATTACCTCCCCTTGAAATGTCACGTGAAGTGTCTCACCGTTTTTTAAATATAAGGGAAATATACTCCGCACATTAATAGTTCCCTCAAAGCTACAATCATGTTTATTTACAAATTCTCATTTTCATTTTTTTTTTTTTGTTCACGCACGCGCACACACATACATATACACACGTACACATACACATACACAGAGTTTATGTTTAACTGACTTTATTACAAGGACCTTCCTATTCGTATCTCTAACAGGATCACTGTCGGTTCATCCATCAGTGTGTGCATTCTATTTATCTAGGTAAGCATCTGACAAGGTCGAACCGACGACAACCCTGGGTAGCCATCCTTTGTAAGGGTGGAAACAAACGGACCTCCTCCCGGGGTTTCGCACAAAGACCCCAAGCGAGCAAAGGAGGGACACAGACGGATTTCTGGAAGAACAGCGGGTCGGGACATGGGGGGAGGAGGAGAAGGGACCAGAGCGGGGGAGGAGATGTGCTAGAGCAGTCTTCAGATTGTGGTCAGGTGGTGGCGAGGTGTGTTGAAAAGGGAGCGAGGTTGGAAGGGAGGATGGGGAAGGGAGCCGGTAATTGGGTCGAGGTGTCACGAACCCGGGAGGAGCTAATCGCGTGTGATGGAATTTCCTGTTTCGTTTCCAAGTTCGTTTTGACAGCTACCTTTCCTCCAAGTCCTCATACTGCTAGCCGGTTGTAATCACTCGTACAAACTCAATATGAAGGCTTTGAATCTCTTCACACGAGACTAGTCATTTCATTACAAGCAGGATGTTTTTTTTGGTTGTTGTTAATGTGAGACTTTCTTTCTGCTGTTAAATGTGGACTTGTTTTCTTCTGTTTTACTTTTTTAAAATCATTCTTTTTTGTCAAAAAAATTATGTGTAGTTCAAATCTGAACAAAAATAGCCATCTTGGGAAGACCAACGGCTACTTAATATGTCTGGGTAGGCAGAATAAATGACGACCCATTGTAAGTCGAAGAAAAAAAGAAAACCAAGAGGGGGGAACAAATCAAGGACGTGTGATATTAAAGACCTGGTAAAGACGAAATTCTATCCCCAAGCATTGGGTAAAAATCTACCGACACTTTGGTAATACGAGTAATAGGTCTTAATGTTGATGTCTACGACAATAATGAGGCCTTTGTAATGAGGTTAACTGCCATGACAGAGGTTTGTGTGTGTGTGTGCGCGCGTGTTCGAGAATGCAAGCAAGAAAGAGAGAATTACAACCTTTCGTGTTTGTTGTTCTTCCACCCGGTCTCCCACTCTTACGGGTACGTGCAGTCGGGGTGTGAAAGGACCGATTTCACTCAACCGCGAAGCCATTAACGGCGCCATTAAACGGTCTTAACTCTCTCTCACTCTCTCACTCGTCAATGCAGACTTCCGGTCTCTCACCGAACCCCGGATAATCGCTGTACTTCCGGTCAGCTTTGAGGTTGTACTCGCTGTGTGGTTAAATGTCTTATCTAGCCAAGGAACTTGCTGACATTTAAAAGCTGAAACAATTTCTTCGCTTTGCCAAGACCGTCTGTGGGAGTGGACATGGCAAGGAGAAATGTTTATTTAGCGACGAAGACTCATCGGTGAGAACAACAAAATTAAAGGCAAACAAACATAACAAATGTAATAACTGGATCATCGATCCCCACACACTGAAGAAAAAATTCAGAGACATCCGATATTAGCATTCTCATTAACTGTTGTTTTGGGGAATAAATGAATTTTTTTATGATTTACTACATTTTTATCTTAACCAAAGGCCGACAAGCTTTGCTGGAGAATTCAGCTAGCATAGCTTTTGACCTGAGTTAACATTTGCAAAAAGTTTTTAAAGAAGTGGGTCGCAAAAGCGAAAAAAAAAAAGCTCTATAACTGTTCTGATGTGTTGCAGATTTCTCTAGCGCCCTCGTTATCATCTGATTATCGTTCCATGGATTTCAGGGTACATGCGAAATTCTCTCTGTATATATAGTCGTAAATCTTTATCTCACAACCACCCTCGCAGCACAAATTCTGGGCGAGAAGTGAGGGTGGTGACATGAGGCACATGTTACAAACTTTTGGGTTAACTCAGTGGAAAATCCGTTGTAACACAAAGTCCGGCGAGAGGTGGGGTTGGCGAGATAACGAGTTGTGATTGGATACATATTAACAGCCAGAAGCTAGGAGGATGTTGTCTGATCGGTCACAAAGCTAAAAGTAGCCAGACACTGCTCGGTAAATGTTTGCATACCATTCCAGAAACTTCCTTCGTTCCCTCGTTAATCGCCGTCACTCGGTAAACAATTCCACTGCTGCCTCCTACCCCAGTCTTCACGGACACTGGTCTACCCTGTAAACTTGGGGCCGTTGGTCTCTGGCTCTGCCCTCGGCAAAAAGGTTATCATGCACATTGTCACTCGAACCCGAAGAATTTTCCGTGCACAACACGTTCCAGAGAGTAAGGGTCTAAGGTCTGCGCAAATACGAGCTCAGCAAAGCTTACATTTTATTTCCATTCCCCTTTTATTCCGTCTTCCCTTAGGGAGCTCACGTTTTCTCTCCACACCCACATCTCTTCTCCATCCTTCGGGTCTCTGTGCTTTGGCGGTAATTTCGAGGGGCTGGCTAAACACAGAGAGAGAGAGGATGGATGGGTGGATGGGTGGTGAAATAGAGGAGCAGCTAGCTACCTCTGTGAAGTTTTCTCTCCATGGAGCTGGTGTGAGTTTTGTAGGCGACATAAACTGAAAGCGGGGCCCCAATTCATCCACCCCTCTCCTCTTACACAGACTCACCCACCCCTTACCCCGTCTCTGTGTCGTCTGCCCCTTAATCCCATTCGCGGCCGACAAGAAAAAATTTGAAGCTCGGAAGTCTCCGGCCCGATTGTGGCGGTGCATCTACTTCGTACAGGGGCCCCGCGAACGAGAGAGAGAAGGAGGGGTGACAAGAGTGTGTATCGTTAGGGACTTGATGAAGCATAACCAGCTCACCCCGCTGTGCCAAGCCGGAAGGGAAAGGAGGATATGCCTCTCTGCGGCGTAGTGTGGCTGGGGAGGGCGGGCTGCCGTGAGGGTGTGTAGCGCGCGCAGGGCGCTGTGTACGTGTGTCTGTCTGGCTGTACGGACGTTCCATCGATAGCAGGCCTGCCTTTTTTTCGCTCGTCTTGACCTCGGCGTGGCCTTCCGCCAGCCAAGTCCGTGCTAAGCTTTCTGAGGTGTGCTTGACAGGATGTATATTGTGCAGATGCTACAACAGGTATGTAATGTATGTCACTGTCGTTTCCTTGTCAGGCCGTGTAGTGTGTTCACGCTGTGTAATGTGTTAATTGTTGGTAGTTAAAAACTATTTTCATAGACAAAAGATGGGGGAGTCAGGAAAGAGAGAGAGAGAAACACTTTTACAACATACCTTTCTAAGATTGGAGAACCGGGCGAGATAATTATGCAGATATGTACAGACCGAGAAAGTGTTTAATGAAGGAGAGGGCATCCTGTCTGTTGAGATGAGGTCAGCCTGGGTAGATGAACAGCTAAATAGTAGAGTATGCGGGTAGTTGCATGCCTGTGATAACTGTTACACTCGATTGCTGTGCTTTGAAGTACAGAGGTGTTCAAAAAGCCTCGTGGCTATCTGGCACTGGCTAGTCGGGACTAGCTGTACTTTAGTCTCGGTCAAACTCCACCTTGTTGCTGGCTGACAGCCGAGACTACTGGAAGTATGGAACTTGAAGTTTACTACAGACGGGGTACGAGAGTCAACCGTGGGCAGTTCGCCTTGTGCCCCAGCCAGGCAGATGGTGGGTTGTGCCATGGCAAATCACATCCCTCCGGTCTCTTCTTGCCTGGTGTTCGCAGCTGTTGAAGGACTCGAGAAATATAAACGCGCGTGCAACACACTCACATTCTTTTGCTCTCCTACTGAATATTTTCCTCAACTTTCTCCCCTGTACTCGAAGCAGCTTCATTAAATTTTTGCTTCTGTGGCCTTTGTGTTGTCTTACCATCGCTCCAAGAACCCAGGCACTATGGCAGCTCCCTAAGGTTCCAGCTTCGAACAGGTGCAGGGAGCGGCTGTCAGTTCACACATCAGAGCTACACCTCACCCCGCCTTATCCTAGTTCTCTCTCCCTCCCTCCCCCTATGTACCTCCCCCCATCCACGATCCCCATCTTCCATCCACCACTAGCTCCAGCTTTAGGTGTTTCGGTCTCAAGTCGGAACCGAGAGCAAACACTGCACTGGACGGCACTTCGTCAGCCATTCCTTCGTGTTCTGCATGTGTGAATGAAAAATAAAGGCTTTGTCTTTTTTGGGGTGGGTGGATGGTGGAGGTATGACAAATAGCAGATGAATATTTATGGCAGGGTTAGGTTTCGAATTGTTGCTTTCGCGCTGAAATGAAGCCTGAGGCGGTAGTTCCTCAACACAAGCAGCGACTTATTTTGTGTGTGTGTGTGTTAGTTTGTGGTGGGGAAAGTTTGACCTGTGCTGAAGAAGGCAGCTTGTTGATTGTTGTACAACTTGGCTTTTCCCTAGCAAGATTCTGTATACATTTGTATGTTTGTGTGTGTGTGTCGCCTGCGTTTGTTTGGCATCCACAGAGATGGATATATCACATCTGATTTAGTAGCTAACAATCGAAATTAATAGAATTAATAAATTACATGTATCACCAAACTGTAAATTTCCTGAACAAATATTTTGCGAATATTGTAGAAGAAAAAAAGACATAGAAGCATTAGTAGCCTGTTTTGAAATTTCATATAGATGTTTTGACAAATTGTAACATTAACAATATAATTAATGTTCTTAAGCATGAAGTTATTTATAATATATTTTAAACTTTTTAATTACACACTTAAGGACATGTTGAGAAAAGGCCTGTTAAATATTTTTAGTCAGTATTGTGTAAAGAATTCTGGCATACATCAAAGACGTTTATAAATGAGGAAACAAACTGCACTTAAGAAAATTCTTTGTGAAAACTATCAGAAAACCAAAAAAGTTGTAAATGCAAGGAATAACTGCACTCAGCAATGGATTAAATTCTCTGTAGGGTTACTTACCTTGAAGTTTATCTCTTACACTTTGTCGCCTTTCAGTCTTTTAGCATAACATTTCATGCTAAGACAAAATTCCATTTTCCTTAATTTGATAATAAACATATTTATAGAGAATGTGGAGCATAAATGCAAGATTGATATGAATAGACATGAATGCAGTGTGTGTATGAATAAAAGTGTAAATGTACTGGTTTTTTCTGTACTGGCTGTAAAGAACATAGCATGTCATCTGTTGGATTCACCTACTTTTAACAACACAATCATTAAGTAGTATTTTGGTGGCATGCCTGCTGCATTATCTAATTGCTTAATTCAGAAGTCATAATTCAGTAACCGACTGGAGAGATACAAGCTCTGACAAGATTGTCGTGTGTGATATACTCATTTGTCAACTGATCCTGCATGTTGCAGTCAGAATTGGCAGAGCTGCCACCGTGCATGCTTTATCTTCCCAGCCACCAGCAGTCAGTTGTCTCTCAGTTTTATGATGGATGGTGCACTCATTCAGTAGTATGATCCAGTAGGCTACTTCTAGGGTATTTTTTTTCTGACATGAATTGTATTACCATATCTAAGGTTCTAAGATATTTTTTAATTTGGTAACCATATAGGACTAGTTTATTTACAAACTTATCATCTTAAAAATAATAAAATATTGTGATACTTCTTAATTGTTTTTTAATTCTGATTTCTTCATTTTAATTTCTGACATTAATACAGTTTTATTCTATTGAACTACCTCCATCACACCCCCTAATGCACTCCTGTACACACTGCTGGGGAAAGACCTTTTATAATTCTTTTATGGCGGTGGCTGCAGTTCTTTATAACAACAAAAGAAGCAAAGCCAGTGGATGTCACTATCATCTTTCCAAACTGGTTCCCCTTTTCTATTTCAAACTGAATTTCACGGTGTTAAAGCTGTTTTCTTTGAGAGGAGCACAAGAAAGTGTGCAAATGACAATGACCCAGTGGGCAGTTATAGTTGAGAAGTGTGCTCAGATACAAAAATAAGCAAAGTAGTCTTTCTACCCTCTGTCTCGCACACACTTACATCTACTGACACACACCAAAAATACACACACATGCACACACCAAAACACACATACACACACGAAGACACAGGAAGATTTACTTGCAGATAAACTCACATCCACACACCACGATCTTCTGTCACTTAAAGCTAGTGTATCTTGTGACATATTAAGAGATTGTAAATTTTTTTGACACTGGCAAGACAGTCCTCTATAATACCTGCAGATTTTCTCATTAGAAGGTGATGGATGTATGCAAGATTAAGGCCTTATAATAACTTGCTGTAGGTAGGATGAAAGATTTAAAGTTTTAAGCAAAGTAAAAAAAATAAAATGGTCAGTGTGTCAAGACTTATGGAATGTCACATGGATGGCAAGTTAATAGGCATATGTCATATTTCAGACATTGTTACTTTTAAAACTTATTTTCAGATATGGTAAGCAAATATTGAGAGAGAGGCTTAAGAAAATATTTTTAAAAAATTATAAAATTACAGGCACGACATTATGGCATTATGATAGCGAGATTTAAACTTGATAGATAATGTTTTCTTGTTGCTAGGTTTCAGTCTTAGTAATTAATTCAGTCTTGATAATTATAAACTTTAATTTTGAAGATGAAAGCAATGCATATCAATAAGTTCATCATTCTTGCTTGTACTGCTTTTGATATTGCCCACATTTGTATGCCAGGGACCTGTTTGAATTGTTTGATAACTGAATGTGGAAATGACTTTTGGGAATTTCAAGCACCACTCATTTATTTGCACAAATGAAAACACATTATCATTTTACTAGCAGACTGCTACAAGTTATGGATCACAAGTTAGGAAGCATGCATTATTCTCATTTCTTGCCCAGGTGTTGAAACAATATTGGAGACTGATACTGTGAATGTTGAATGTCCCAGAGCGAGAATGCTTACGCTTCTTGTAGTCATATGGAAGTCACAGCTACTGTTTTAAGACTTGTCAGTTTTCCTTTCGTAATAGAATAATTAAACGCAGCTTGAAGTTATAAGCATTAATTGAAGACTTTGCATATGAAGATTGCTTAACACTTGTCAGAAAGGGACCAATGCCTCAATAATTAAATGTAAGATAATGATGTGATGTCAATAAGTATTATGCAGCGATGATGGCGATGATGACAGTGATTCTGCTTGATTTTGTTTTCATGATTGATGGTTTTTGCTCTTCTGTCTGATGCTTTGCATTGCTGTCAGTTGTAGTTGGCGTTGGGGGTACATTACTAAATATAGAATACCATTGTTGCAATTGTCCCAAACTAAGATGATTATTTGACATGTTATTTGGTATAACTAGATTTGCTACACTTATGCTTCTTGTAATTTATAAACTTTTATTTTATCCTACATTAATGTTATTTTATGTCTCCATATCCCTATATTTTAAATGTTTAGGTTTATTCTTGAATCATGCGCATAAAAATATATTAAAAATTTAGCCCAAGCATGATGGCCACCTCTCAAATGTATGAATCTGTGTAAAAAATATATCATGCAGTATCCAGCAGGTAGTGCTGATGATGCTTATTTAGAGCATATTAAGGATATTTGCAGCAGAACAAGTAAAACAGAGTTTGTAGCAGTGATGTTTGTTTTTTTTTTTTTTGAAAAGGAACGAGAAGAAAAACCTGATAGGGCTGCTTGACATTAAATCCACGTAACTATATTTTGCTATATAAGATCTTCTGATTATTTAAGAAAGCTTTGTTGTTTCAGTCAGAGATACAAGATTGAACACTTGTGGTCACTGAGCAGTCAATGAGCTGTGTTCTAGAGGACTGTATTTATTTATAGTTATATTCTCTCTCCACTTCGCCCCATAGGACTGTAGAATATGTCCATCTCTCGTCTTGGAACTAGAAACTGGGGATATTTACATGATATTGCATGATAAACGGTCATCCAGACTCTTGTTAGTTTATTTTAGTCTCCATTCCATGAACTTTTAAACAGTGGAGCTACTTTCTTTGAGACTGCTTGGCACTCTTCTTTGAAGCATTGGCTAAATAGCCATGAGTGAAATGCTGTGGTAGAAATTTGATGTAATTTGATGGCAGCTTGATTGTGTTCATTTGAATGTAGACTAATATCCAAAAGTATTTAGCCCAGCGACTTCCTAGAAAATTGTTTGTCCAAATTGGATGATGTAAATGATTTAGGGAAACTGAGAACAACAGTTCTTTGACCTAAAGGTAGAGAGAGAGTGTGTGTGTTTTTTTTTTTTCACTGTATGTGTGTGACATTGTATGTGTTACTGTAGGTGTGACTGTGGTGTGTGTCACTATGTGTGACAGTGTGCATCTTGGTGTGTGTTTGTGTGTGTGTGTGCGCGTGCACAGGTGTTTTTGGAGGGTTTCTGAGAGAGGAAGCAAAGTTTTTTACAGACAGAAATAGTCACCAACAGTTTATCTGTCCTGTCATTCATTCCTGCCTCATCTTCCCCAGCTCCGTGCCCTATCTACCCTTGGGAGATCTTCTCCCTTCCAGCAGAAGGCGCTGCTATCACTGAGAAAACGGTCCCATATCTGTAGCATGGCTGCAGCATCTTCTGCCTCCGGCTATGAGGAGAGCAGGATCGTGACCGCTACAACGGCTTTAGGGACGACAGTTGCTGGCATCTGTCTGAAGATGAAGAGGTGGAGAGGGTGGTATGCTAGCAGCACTCTTGCCCTACCAGGTCTTTGATGGCAGATAACAGGACATAATAATCACTGCGGCATTCAGGGATGCCAGTCAGTTCCGCTCGGCGGCGGTATATTGTCTGACAAGAAAAAAAAAACGCCTGTAGGAACTAGTCAGCATTTCAAATATATATATACACACAGAAGTCCTTTGATGGTGGAGAAATGGAGTCTTCAGGCATACAAAGAAATAGCTAAGATTTTAGAGTTCAGCGTGCATCAGCAATTAAAGATATCAGCTGGCCATCTTGATTGTAATTAAGGTGAGGGAAGTTTATGGGCTGGATAGGGCAATCAAAAGAAATGTGCGGTGGATAGGAAATTTTTCACTCAAGGAAAATATTTCAGAAAGAATTTTGTTTTGTTTTTTGAGTCAAACTTTGTGAAATGAAGAGTTTGGAGATCACAATTTGAAGGTATCCATTGTGATTATCTTTACAAGACCGTAGAAATTAGTGAAGATCGCAAGATGTCGCCAGGTTTGAACACACCATGTAATGATTCCCATGTCCAATAGAGATATCAACAAGCTAGTATTATCGCGAAAAACAAATTCGAAATTCCCGAGCCAGACTGATTATCTAATTTTACAAAGAAATTTGCCAAAGAAACCAGAAAATATCAGAAAAGTATTTGTAACAAGTTCCTCAGAATAGTGATTTCAGATAAACTAGTAGAAAGTGTTGCTGTGGGCTTCAAAGCTGAGGTGTGTACCCGTGTGGCGGGGGACCTGCAACTATTAAAATACTCTTTCCCTGACTATCAGACATCGCGGAAACAATGATCGGGGTGGAGGGAGCATCCAGTCACATGTCTAATGCCAGTTATCTGTGTTTGATAAACTTACAGTCAATCTAGTCCTGAGAGACGAACAGTCTGACTACAAGGATGAGGGGATCAGAAGGGCATCGAACCACAGAGGTGGGTTGGGTGGTGCTGGTGGTGGTGGAACGATTTCACGTACGACCTCAGTGACCTTTGTGACAATTGTTGAGGTAGTCACCCGCCTCTACATTCGGTCTTTGATAGGTTATACAGATATTTGTTTTGACAGGGTTACTATTGATAACATTTCCAGTATAAATGAATTATTACGAATCGCACATTTACCGACTTTGGCTGAAAACAAATTGAAACGAAAGAACTATTTGCTCGTCGTTGTTTGATAACATTTGTAATTCAGAAAAATCATTTTATTTAGTCTGAAAGAAATAAATTGCTTAGTCCTATTAGTTTCATTTTATGACATGTATAAAGTTGTTAAACTTCAGTCTGAATTAGTCCCTGCATTCTCGGGTGATTCCTCGTGGTGTGAAGATCATTAATGACGAGGCAAGTCGTTGGTATTCGACACCAGTTATTTCTGGCGAGAAATTTTCTGACTACAGCAACATTTCCTAGGTCATGGCATTCAGAAAACTATTCCCTCCTTTTATTAAGAAAATTAAGAAAATTCCGTTAATTAGCTTCAAAGTTTCAGATTTCAGGAAAATAAATTTCAGATAACCTAATCTCACATTTTCCAAGAGCAAAGAATCTTTGGCTTGCGAAATTTCTCATTAGGACTGTTTCCTGAAATTGTTTTTTTCTGTTGACAGCCTGCAGGCTGTTTGTGAATCTCCGGAGAAAAATATTTATTCTTCTGGGGGCGGTGAGAGTCGGAGTTTTTTCTTCGTCGGAGAATACTCGAGTAGCTGCGAGGAATAAACACATGGGTGTGCAAGTGTGTAAAACTTTGTGACTCTGTGTTTTTATACATTCGTGGCGATGTTTTCGCCGGATTCGTCACAAATAAAGTTGTTGACAGTCGAATTAAATGACCTAGGACCAGGTTCAGGCCAGGAACCAGTCGTTTGTCCTGCCAGTCCTAGCTTTTCTCATTTTAGTGGTAAATGAATAAAACAAGATCATGGCAGGAAAAGTGTTAATCACGTAAGTCACGTGACATCAGGTAAATCCTCCGAGATGTAGCCATGTTGAGTTGTTGAACTTCTAAGACAGGTATCCTCTTCTCCTTTGCATGCACGAGAGTTGAGATTTAAAGTGAAAGGTTATATGAAGAGTCGGATAGTGAGGGTCAAATGGAAGTTACTGGTGTCTTGGGTACAATATGTAGAAGTCAGAGTCCAACCACACCCTGCCTTTCACTGATAAATCAGATACCTGTATGCTGGGTAGGCAGGGACAATTTCCAATTCTTATTAGTCAACGAAACTGGAACCGACGACCTTCTACTTCTGCTTTGAAGTGGAGAAGACTAACCACCAGGTTACCGCCCCTGCCTTGTTATAAATCTGTTCTGTGGGACCTGATGGGGTAGGGCAAGAAAAAACCCCTCAAAACAACAAAATCGACATTTCTCTTCGTATAGGCACGAACTTATATCCCCGTCCATGGTATAGGTGCTGTCACTTGGTCCTTTCGATCCCTTATCGTTCTTTGAAGCAATTTTAAGTCTGTGAAAACTGAGAAGAGTCGGTTACAGATTTTGAATTTTAAACATGAAAGAAATTTGTGTGCAAACGAAAACTAAACTATTAGATACATTTCTGTCAATAGAATTCTTTTTCTCAGCTTCTGAAAGAAAGCAGCTGAACCATCTTAGTTCGTGTTCTCGTATCATACATCGTCTGCTGTTGGATAAAAGAGTTTCCTCCCTTTCCGGATATCAAGTTTCTATTAATTGCATTCCTGTCAGCGCCATTCAGCAAAGACTTCATGGATCCTGTGTGTTTGACGATTTTTGACAGGAAAACACTATTGTTACTGATTGTCCAAACATGCCACAAAGTAAAATTTGTGCAATCAGAATATTTATTTGTGAATATTGTAAAGTGACTTTGTGAACTTATGAGAGTTGTAACTTTGTAAGTAAATGTGATAAAAAGAACTCGTAAAAAGAGTTAGAAAGGTTTGTGTGTCTAGTTTTTTTTTTTGTCTTTAGAAGTTCTATTTATAAACCTCTAATTTAAAAATTACTTATTTTTCAGAATCACGGTTTCCAGTAATAGGGCTATTATTTCTTGTTAATGGTGATAACTATTTAGAAACTAAGAAAAATTACTTTATTGTTGATCTTACGCAATTATGACTGATGACGAATAGTATTTCAAGTAGGAGGTGCTCCTTGCCACTTTGCTTTTGCGTGTCAGATAGTGTCTACATGAGAAATTTCGTAACATGGATTGGAAGCGGCGAACCATTTGTTTATTTCATTGTTTACTATATTAATGTTTGTTCAACCAAACCTCGATCTTTAGAAGACTTGCAAGCTAGGATAACTGATGTGGTTGCTGGTAATACTAAAATCAGTTTTGAATCCATTTTTGCAGTCCTATTTAAATCCCCGTTCATGATCAGACTCGTCTGTATAAGTCATGGGGACGGAGTGCAGATGAATTTTACCTGTCGGATGTCTCCAAATATATTCTAGTCACCTTATGGCCAAGTCTCATTCACGATATTGTGAAAGCTGCAGTGTCCCATTACAGGCGTGGGCAAAACCCGTAGCAACTATGAATTGAGATGACTAGAGATTTTCTTTAAACCGAAACTTCCGATTGTTTACACCTCAGTGAAGTAAATACAGGCTGAGAGAACAAATCACGAGAAGCTGCAGTAGTTGAAATGAAGGGAGAAAAAGGAAGGTGTGGAGAGAGAGAGATGGTGACAAACATACCAAATGCAGAGAAAGAACAGCGGACCCATGACGAGATCTGAACCCTGGACGACCAATCCTCGCTGTATTGGTGACAGGCGCTAATCGTTGATGTTCGTAGTAATATCACTACCGACTCGGTTTTGCGCGAAGCAGTAGCACTTATTACCTGTCTTGTTAAATAAACACGAAAGGATCTGATCTTGTGCAGGTGGTGAGGGTATACAGAGACACAGGATACAAAGGGCGGATACAATGGTGGGAGATGTTTTTCCCTTGTATATGCTGACTTCTGTCGTGATTCTCGGATGCCTTGTGTTCGTAAAATGTGTGGCAAGAACAATCACCACATGGCAGAATCTTTTGCGGTCATGTTCGCTAGTTCCTGAAAAACTTTTTTCCACCCGCAGACAGACCATGAGTGGTTTCATTCCGTTGCAATACAAACAAAAGAGAGAGACGAGCGCGAGCTTGACAGTCAGGGTCCTCACCCAATCACCATTTGACAAGAAAGGCAAGTGGCTGATTAATGTTATGAGAGAGATTGTAGCACGCGCGAACTCCCGGGTCTTCACGGACACAATGGGAGGTGTGGCCGGGCTAACGGTCGCCAGGTGTACCGCCAGGTACAGGTCCCGCCGACCGAGGGAGGCGACGTCGCAGCGCCAGGTCGCCGGCTCCTCGCTGACGTTATCATCGCCGGGAGATGCGCTGGTGGCGATGGGATGGGGGATGGGGAGAGGTTCTGCGAGCCGGCGGGAGAACCGTCAGAACCTTACCGCAGTGGGGCTGACCTCCATGTCACCGCACGCGGCTGTGAACACTGCGGCGGAACGTGCGCCAAGATGGCATCCCTGCGCGTCTTGTGTTTCACACTCTTGCCCTCGTCTGAAATTTCTGATGAAGCGTGGCTTGCTGGGTTCGAGGATCTCGTGGCAGTGTAGCAGTGATTTCAGGGCAAACACAAGGACTCAAAGGCGACGGGAAACGAGGTTCACTAAAGGACTGTCGACAGGGTAGGCCGCAGGACTGTGGTCTTGGAACTTCCCAGAATTCATCAGTTTTGTGTACAACTTACAGAAGAAAGGTGTGGAAATACGATCATTGTTTCTGAACCTTGGACTACGACAGTGGAACTGGTGTACATTAACAACTGTGGGGATAAGGCTGCAGTTTTGTTTAGATGAAAGTTCCGAAGAAAGACAAGCAGGACCTACTGTGTGGAGTGGTTCACCGGAACTAGGAGCGGTGATGTTCTGGACAAGGTGATGAATGACTAGGACATGTCCTAATAATGCAGTATGTGGAATACGCTGGACACTGTGGAACAGGAATAAAGGTGAGCGAGCAGGGAGACATACAGACTCGTACATCCATGTATACATGTGTGTAATTATTTTATCTGTTTCACGAAATTGGCTTAAGCTACATGTTACATGATGGATAACCGGACTAAAACCGCCACTACAAAAATGAAAATGCATGTGCATTCCTAGAAAAGGTGAAGGTTTTTTCTTTTATCCGATTTAGGAAGACCTGTCATGCACTAGCTGCAGCAATTAAATTACCTCCAAGCTTCCAATAGGAACTAAGTGCTATCTCCCACATCACGTGACTGGAATTCCAGGGAGGGCACCAAGTGCTGAGTAAAGGGGGCACACAACTCAGGGCTGTGGTTCCTTGTAATTCCGACATGAGTTTCTCGTGGTGCTGCCTGTTCTTGTAGAAGAAAATATCCGAGGGGCACATTAGTGGCAGAGTGGCGCGAATTACGGGGTAAATTCTTGGGTAGAGTGTATCTCATTTCTCACAGTACATGTAATCTAGCTTTGATGTTGCCTCAGTCCCTAGCGGCCACACGGTGAGATGCGACCCACACCAAACAGTTTCCCCTCCCAGTAATATTCAGAATGTTATAAGGTAGTAAGTGGAGGGGGTGGGGAAAGCTGGAGATACTCGTGCATCCAGACCAAGGTGTGAACAGGTGTACAAAAGACAGAAACACCTCGGATATGGTGTAGCTACCTTAAATGGGTGTAAAGATGGCTAACCCTGCTTTCATTACACTGAGGAGTTGATAAGTACTGAATCCATATATGGGAGAGAGTGCTGACGTGTGATTATATCCTCTTTTACCTACCTTGGATTTCGACAAAGAAGTTTACCTAGGTGCGTTCTGGGTTAACGGGTATCAGTGGTGGGACATGACAGCCCGACCTGAGGTCTCGGTACGGGTTGAGTTCTCTCTCTCCGCATCACCGGGTGGTGGAAATGTATCCCCCAACAACGGCCCCGTCCACTGCACGAGGTGACCCCAGGGTCATCATCGGCGTCCGCAGTGCTGATCGTGACAGGGGGGTACACGGCTACTAGTCGGGGTGGGTGTGGAGAAAGGTGCCTGGCGGTAGCTGGGACGGTGTGTGTGTGTGAAGGGTGGGAAGGAGTCCCCCGAACGTCTCTACTCGCGCCTGCGCAGTGTGCCGGAAGTGGTTGCCCGGACACGGCACTGGACCATGCGCGAGGGGATGGCTCACCCCGTTGTGTACCCACGACTTTACGAGGTGCCAACAAGCTAACGTCTGATGAGCAGCTTGACCGTTATCGCCGGCTCGCCGGACATCAACGTCGTCGCATGATGGATGACACCAGTCGGGCGTGACAGTGGAGTGATAGTGAAGGGGACAGGGCGGGGAAGTGTGATTTGTGACCTGTCGGGCCTCGAACAGCGGGGTCTGGCGGCGGAGTCAGGTCCTGGTCAGCTTCTTGCTGTCCATACTCAGGCAAGGCGCGACTGTCAGGTTGAGGTTTGGGTTAACCATGAGGAATTTTTAGGTTTTTATTAAATACATTTTTAAATTAAACACGAGAATTTTTAGGTTGTTGCTATCCTTTGTCCCTTTTCATCACAGTGTGACCTGTCTGCTGCGACCTTTGTTATTAATTGTGTGTCAGTCTCATCATCAATATTTAATAATTACCTAAGACAGAATTATAATAATTAAAATTTCTATTTTTTTGGAAGCATAATGTTAATATTTTCTTTCCATCGAGAATAGAAAAGCGTTGAAGATACGGAATTCAGAGTTTGTTTTATTACCATGTGGAACGGGACTATGTCAGGTAAAGATGCAGGAAGATATACTGTTTGTTTTTCCTCCCAAGCTGATAAACTCCCGGAATGTTTCCGGTAGACTGAAGTTTACACTCAGTGGCATCGAGGGAAATGGCGGTGAGGTCGGGGACTGCAAGTCCTTCTTTCAGCAGTTATGTAATTCATTGGCTAGATGCCCATCTCTGTGATATACATGCCGGGTATCGCATCTCTGATATGAATGCGGGATAGTTTATCTGCCTGCTAGACTTGTCTGATAGCCGGCTGCTTGACATGCATGTCTTCGAGTTAGGCTGTCGCCAAGAGAGTTCACTCGAACTTTTTTTTGAGATAGTTGCTTGTTTCAAGGGACAGCAAAAGGGAAAAGTGGAAAAATGAATATCTGTGGTAGTAAATATGAAGTAATAATGGTAATAATAATTTTAAAAAAATAGTTCCTGGGTGTTTGTAAGTACTCAAAATAAAATTCAAAAGCAGGTAAAGCTTGGTCGACTGTGGGAAGAGAGCTTCGCTACACGGGTATGGAACCTCGAACGTGTAACTACTCTGTAAAACAGTGAACTGGGTGGAAAGGAGTTTTCTGTCTGATGTCGGTCCTGGAAGGTTAACGGTTGGTTAAACATTGTTCTAAACTGTTTGTGTTTGTGGTACGATGCATGCTGGCACGAACATTTAATCGTACGTACGTGCTTACACGCATGCGCGCTGGCACTTGGCATCCGCCCCGCGTGCATGCTCGCACGCAAACACGTGCGTGGCTGGGCCCGACACTGGCGGCCGCGATTCCAGAGCCGCAGCAATGCAGGCGGAGTCACATGCAAGGGATAACTCTGCTTACTAACACGCGAGGAACGGCCAATTAATGTACTTGACAAAGCAGCAGAGCACCAACAAAAAAACAAAATAAACAACAAAACAAAAACGTAGTCGACTGATGAAGAAGGCGCCGAGGGTGGATTCCACCCGCACCAGTTCTGACGAATTTCGAGCTCGCGCGGGCACGCGAAGGATAAGACTTTCCCCACCAACCCCGTTCTATCTTCTTTTTTCTCTCCTTCCTTTCTCTCTTCCCCCCTTCTCCCCAAAAAGAAGTTTTTTTTTTCGCCATGCACGTGTGGAGAACGTTAATCATCTTTGCACCAGATTACTCGACAGTTGCTTAGTAACCCGATCCATCTTCCAAGGAAGGAAAAACGACAGAAAGAGAGAAGCATGGAGCAGAGGCAGGGGGTTGGAGGTAGATTGTTGGGGTGGAGGTGCACGGCAGTTTGGACGTGGCGGGGGTTTGAGTCTAGTATTGGCGGGGATGGGTGCATGATGGTCGCTGGTACCAGGGGGTCGGTGGTACAGGTGACAGGATGGAAAAGTCTGTGTGGGTGTAGGTGAGGGTGTGGGTGGGTGCGACCGACGTTCACGTCCATCTTCCTACAACCCCTCTTCCCCCTTTTCAGTTCACCCTCCCTCATCTGTGCTTGTTCGTCTGTCTCACCTGAGTGGTGTGGACATGGTGCAGGTTTAGTTGACAGCCGCCAACGACATGCGAAGACTTTGTACTACATCGTTTGAAAATGGATTTCTTTCCCCCTCTTAATGAACTGTTGTCACGGGGCTTTTTCGTAGAAAAGTTCTTACCCTACCGGATGTGCATTGTCTCCGTTCTGGCACAACATCACCCTGTGATACGATACACAGCCACAATTCTGTACAAACGTGACGTCACGATTTTGACCTTTTTGTGCATAGTGATGTTTGTAGATGTGTTTTGAGAACGGAGGTAGGGTATTTGGTCAGATTGTGTGAAATAAAATATTGTACTGATATTTGCACACATGTACTCACACAAAACAAGACCGTTAACAGACATGACCATAAAATCAAACTAAACCTTTGGAATGAGGAGATTAAGCGGCATATCTGACAGCTGAAGAATGACGAGGGTCTAACCTTTGTTGTCCTGGGTGACTGTCTTCTGGTCATTATGGCGGGTCCACGTATCTTTGAAGCACTGCACTGTCGATAAGCTTGTCTCTCGGTCCAACAGGTCTCCTCCCGACCACCCTGCCTATCCACCCTGCCCTAGTCTGACCACTAACATCGCCGGCTCATCGTCCAGCATTCTTGCTGCTGGTTGAGATAATCTTGACTCCAACGGAGATATTGTTCACTCCCGCACTTCAGAGTTCACAGTGCCAGTGGGTTGGTCAGATACTCCTAATACCTGGTAATTAAGGTCTACTTTGAAATAGTTCATCTGCTATTTATTTTACTGACAGTTTTAATGAGATTGCGAGTTGACAACTACTGCAGGGATCTTCACACTGATACAGAAAGATGAAGTGGGACTACACTGGCTTTCATTGACCTGCAGATTGACCCCGAGACAAAAGATTGAGAAGAATGCAGGATGAGCTTTGTTCAAGATAGTATCTCCCAACTTCTGGGTCCTACATCCGTTTGCGAGCTAGAGGCTTACGAACACACACACGAAGAGGATTCAAACCACTGACAGTCCACTTGGCAAGTGTGATAGCCACCGGGACTTGAGACCACTTGTTGGACTTGTCCGTTGACACACAGTATCACAGGTTGGACCTCTTAAAGGTACACGGTAGGTAGGTTTGTAGAGTGGAATTATTTTGGAAAATAGTTCCTCGAGCCAAGTTTAGTCCAGTAATTTAAAAAAACTAAAGTTTTATACTCTTGTGGTCCTGACGGTCGTTCACATTAGTTTCATTTGGATAGTCCTGTCAAGCACTGATGGGGTGGAGTGTGGGTGTGGGTGTGTTCATTCAAGAGAGAGCATGACCGGTTCATTTAGAAAATCGCCATATAGATGGCATGGAGCTAAACGCAACACTTATTCATCCCTTGAAAACATTTTTATTAACAAGCTTCGTTAAAATTTTTGCGGCTTGACAGGTCGTACAAACTTCTGTTTGTGAATTGGTGTATGTGATCGTATGTATCTTGACGGGTAATCTTCTGCTTGAATGTCAAAAATACCCTTAACATGAAGGGTGGGGTGGAGAAGTCGGCTTTTGCAGGGAGGCAAACCTGAGGGAAGCAGCTACAGATACCTTCCTGTCCGTGGCTGCCTCTTGTAGTGGGGGCAGTCTATCTTTCACCCACCCACCCCGACCCCTCCCAACTTGCAGCCGCCCTCCTAACTCCCCGACCCTTCCATCTTCTTGATCACGTGGTCTGCAGGCGTACCCCTCCCACGTGCGCGCCCGCCGTTTTATGCACTGCAAGATTTTGTCAGTGGCTCCACTTTCGACCATAAAATCTCATGTCTGACCCGTCTTCGCGCCTCGAGCGGTCGAGTTCGTCCTCTGCATGCACCGTTGGCACCTCCACGCCAGGCGTCGCGCGAACGAGGTCGTGGAAGAGAAAGAAAAAACTAGGGAGGTGGGAGGGGGGATCGCCACCCGTCGCTACCCTTTTTGAGTTCTGCCATTCCCTCCTCCTCTTCCTCCCTCCTCCACCCCGTGTCGCTTTTGCCGAGTGTGTGCGCACCCGTGGCCGATGACGCACCCTCTCCTTTCTCCCGCCAGTCCATCCACCCGCTTCCCTCCGGCTGTTTTTTACCCTCCCCTCTTCCCACCCCAGGGTATCACTCGGGTTGGGGGACGGGGTGGCTGTTATGCTCTCACAGTCGTTAACCCGAAGCCGGGACGCGAGACACAGGTCCCGCCACAGACAACACTCGCGCGAACATCCCGGATTACACCCGGGGTGGTTACTAGACACCTCCAAGGCTCCCTGCCCGGGCTTTTCAGGCGAAAAACGCACCTTTTGCTCGAGTGGACTCGCAAGGTAGAAAAAGAGAAGGGTGGCTCTGTCTGGCCTGGTTATTTACGGGTACTGTGCGAGATGTTAAAGATGTAAAAGACGAAATGAGAAGGCCAGGTTGACATGCAAATGAGGCCGAGCAAAAGCATTTTGTGGGACTAAAGACTAAGCGAACAGCGGAAGCTGAGGTGGAAAGGATTTTTTTCCTTTAAAGAAAAAGGCATGGCAGGACATTTTAAGACTCAGAAGACCGAGGGCTGTTCGGAAAGGGAAAGAATTAAGAAAAGAAACCACAGAGAGGGAAAGTGGATTTCATCAAAATGAGAAAGCATGTCAGGGACAAAATTATTTTAAAAAAAATGGTAAGATAATTTCTATATTTTGCATACAGCATTGAACAGCTTTATTTATTTAAAAAAAGATAAAGCACTTTTTAAAATTATCTAAGTGAACATTATTTAGTTTGTGTACCATCTATGTACAATATACTGCCTACATATAGTTGAATATATTATACATGAATAATTAACAACAAATTGATTACCACTATCCAACCAGGATTTTTTTCTGATCATTTCTATTTATTCGTGCAGTTTGACTCACCTGTGTATACATTCATCTTACTCATGCATAAACATGTCTGCTATATGTGGTGATAGTGAAAAATTTTAATCTGTGTGGTTTACATTTTCTTTATTATTGTATATTTATAACACTAGTATTAATAAAGTAATTTTTTAAAGCTTATTTCCCTGTATTATGTAAGTGTTTTCATAACAAACGTTTGAATCATTTTAATTGTATTTGAGCAAGGGTTAAGTTTTCAGTTTTCTAAGCCATACAGACGAACACCGAGTCCGTTGCTTCAAATTAGTTTCGGGAGATGGAAGCTGAACAACATTTTTAGTGTTTCTGTCGCAAATCATTTGGGTTTCATTAATTAATAGCTATTGCAAACTTGTGTTGATAAAGTATGTGTTGGCATTATTGTCTGAAATCAAAGTATTTTTTTATGGATTTGTAATCTCCTTACAATATATCTCCTCCTTTTCTAGTCCAGATGTCTACCATTGGTAGATACTGCTGCGTTAGACTTGAACAGATTAAAAATGAGTTCGTTTTAAAGTTTTTTTTTCCAAGGTCTCCTAAAGCTGTGTCTGTCTCACTGAGTGCTTTTTATTGCATTTCCTTAATTTAAAGACACACACACAACTGTCATCCTTTCCATCTGAACCAATCATC
The DNA here is from genome assembly GCA_004794325.1 of Pomacea maculata. Classification (NCBI taxonomy): domain Eukaryota; kingdom Metazoa; phylum Mollusca; class Gastropoda; order Architaenioglossa; family Ampullariidae; genus Pomacea; species Pomacea maculata. Next base: position 99,243 of record SRHC01000369.1, on the reverse strand, counting down.
AGTTAGTATAGCAACCCGCCAATGCTTTCGTCAGCTAAGAAATTATATCTTTTTTTTTTAGCACCAGATTTGTTGTTGTTGTTGTTGTTTAATTAGGCTCAAGAACATCGGCGATCTGCATCGATCCTAGTTTGTTTCTTAACCTAGGGAAAGGGCGCTATGAACCCCAGTTGGGGCAAAGGTCACGAAATAGGTAGAAAGTGAAGGTGAAGGTTTTCGCATCGTGTTGTTACCTGTCATCTTGCTTTGGAGAAACCAGGAGCGGAGAAGCCTCCTTAATATTTATATTGAGGGGACAAGAATGTGAACATCGTTCACAGTCAGCGTGCAGTCCTCCCTCACCTTTTCCCCGAGCCAAGCATCTACCAACACCGTCTTGTAACCATTCTAGGCGACTGAGCTCACCATCGACAAAGACGACGGTGGTTGGAGCGGTACTTGTGTGGTTCTAAAAAGCTGTCAGCAACAAAATAAAAATGTAATTCAGAGTAATCTAAATATTACTTACGTATAAGCTAATATATTGCTATTATATGAGAAACAAATCAGCGGGGAAAACTTCAGACATGAAGTTCCTGATCGAGTCTCCTTCTCATGTCTACAGAGAAGAACAAGATACGCTGAGCGCTAGACTTCGTTGGTTCGTCTTGTCTGTGTTTTCTGCTCGTTGAGAACTGGATAATTTATCTTGTTTAATCTGATCGAGACCCAAAGCCAAAGTTATGCAGTGATCCTCAAGGTAGACTGTTTTCAGTTACCGAGCAAAACGCGTTTATAAAAGCTACATATCTGAATACTGTCGGGAGATGAGCGTTCGATGTCTGGCAACATAAATCGGGATCATGAAGCGAAAAGAAGTGAAAAGGCGTTTGAACAGGTGATGAAAAGTTGTGTATCAATGAGCAAGAGAGAGAGAGAATAACAACGACATTTTTGAGGGTGGTAAGACTAGCAAAATATGCTTTGTGACATCGAACCCTCTTCCCAAAAAGAAGAGGAGTATGCAAAATTGCTGAAAGGTATAAAAAATGTTAAATCTGTACAAATGCAGTATTCATTTTCTCATATTTATAGGATGCTTCCGAGTCAGTAAATATCTACCTGATAGAGAGTACCCCATTCTGATTGAAGGCATACTGTCAATCAAAAAAAAAAAAAAGGTTCAGAAAGATTATTGGTTATTTATTCTTAGACCGGGTGTCGATGAAAACTGTGTCGTCACCGGAAGTCCATAAACAGGTGGGCTGTCTCTTGATGTTGAGTGGCCACTGCTGTACTCCAGGCAGAATGATCTTGACCCCGGGTATACTGACATCCCGGTGACCAGGGTCTGGACCTATCGTCTTGTGGAGGCGGGAAGGAATGAAAGAAAGTAGTTCCCACAGACTGAGAGCAGTTAGTGGTTAGGTCACTATAGACTATAGAGTATAGAGTATGGCACTGGAAGCCATCTTTTACCCACTCATTATGAGAAAATAATACACCTCACCAGTCGACCGCACTAACCGCAGGCTTCGGAGCCTTTCATGTTCCCAGTTAATTATGTTGACTTAAAAACATTCTTGGACATGTGGGAGAGGTGCGATATATTAAGATAATTAAATAATTGGGTTGATCGCCAGTTATTTATTCTGTTATCTGGCATAGATGATTTGATGACAAGGCATTTTCTTCTTGTTTGTATGTAACGACAGTTTGATTGCTCCGTCACAAACATCTGCATTTTGAAATCTTTTGGACTGTTAATTTCAGAATTACCTTTTCGAGAATTTAAAATTATAGAAATAGATTTTCTCAAGCAATGTCTTATAATTTGTAATTCGTAAAGTACATTTTAAGAAGTTGTTAATATCTATCATCAATGTTAAAGGTTTTGAGACTTTAGTTGTATACAAATGCGAGAAGTTTATTTCTGCTGCCCACCTTCATTTCCTAGAAATTCGGTTTTGCTTCTGTTACATTTATCATATCCCAGGCATTACACTTTGTAATTTCTAGTCATTACATTTTTCCTGCAGTTTCCTACATTCTGTATCTCTACATTTACCTGATGTTTATCCTTCTTTCTTACGCATTGCATTTTCCTGCTGTTTATCTACATTTCTTAGGCATTATATTTACATTACACATATTTACCTCTTGTTGATATTTCCTAGCAAATACATTTTCCTTATGTTGTATATATTTTAGAGATATCACAGGGAACTTTCGTTGTCTACATTTTCTAGCACTAACATTTTCCTGCTGTTTATGTTTATTTTCTAGGCATTCCTGCTGTTTATTACCACTATCATAAAGTTAATGTTGCTTTTTACGGACAAGTCTTTGTCGGAGGATCTTATTGACTAACGATCTAGAATTGACCCCAAGATGCGTATTAAACAAGTTGCCGGCATTTAAAACTAAACCACCGAGACAGGTTTTCTCCAGAACGATGGAAGCCAGGCTTCCGCCTCCTCCTCAAGTGCCCTCGTCTAGACATATTGCAGTGGCGATGCAAAGAGTTGGGGGGAGGATGAGGGAGATGAGGGGAGGGGCTTGACAAAAGAAGCCGAGCTGAGGCCAGACCCGGGTGTAGCAGGTATCAGTGAGGTAGGTAGACCAAGGTTTCAGGGGAAGCGGAGGTAAAGCGGAGGTAAGGTCGGGCTGTCGACCCACGACTCATCGCGGATCCGTCTCCGCCGTTGGCAACCACGACTCCGGCCAAAAATGTGGGCCGTTAGGATTTAAACGCTTCCGCGCCGCGTGTTGATGGGACTGTTACTGCATGTCCGCCATCTTTATGAGAGGCTTGCGATGCAGTTTGCACAACTCACGTCCCAGAGAGATGCTTTCAGCGATGGATTTGACTCTAAGCGAGCTTTAATGCCCTCAGCCATCCCCCCATCTCCTCGCCCACCTCTCGAAAACATCTGAAGGAAAAGCAATTAAAAAAAAAAAACATGAAGAGCCAGTTGAGGTAGACATGGAGAACAAATATATTTTTGGTGAAGTGCATGGAAGATATTAAATGCTGGCATCACGCGACTCGGGATCATTCTTGCTTGTTTGGTTTAGAAGTAACTGTAAATGTTTTGTGATGGGAGAAGTTCATGAGGTGTCCAGCAACATCTTATGTGAAGAGTTGTGAAGAATGTTAGACTAAGGTAAACAAAAGTAGTCGTGACCGTTGTTGGAGTGTTCGTTGTTAAAGACAGGAGGACGTGTCGACCCGACAGCAGTAATATTTGTATCACTGAGCTGAACAATGTAAATTTGAGCGAGCAGACATTTGTATACTGTTGACATGGAACAGGAAGACCGTGCGAACGTATGTACCTACTCACAATTACATACAAACAGATACACATACACACATACACGCGCACGCGCTTCTTTCCCCCGCGGAAGCCGTTTTGTGACCCAACCATGAACTGTGTGCAGTGTGAAGGATACATTCATTTTGTGTGAGAATGAAAAATGTCTTTTTTTGACAATGTTTGTATTGTTTGATTTATCTCTACTGTTTGTTTTTGAACCTATGTTTAAGAACCGGTTAACTTGGGGTAAAAGCTGTACCTGTCTGCTGACACAAAGCCACTGATTTGTTAGTTAGGGGTGTGGACAAGACTTCAGGCGAAATAAATTGTTAGTTGTGCTAATAACAAACATACTTTAGAAAAAAAAACAATGCTAGGGATTTAAGAGAAGAAGAATAGGCGTTGGGGAAGGAAAGCAAGAGAGAAAGATAAATTCACAAGGGAGACAAAAAGACCGGAGTGGCAGTAACAGCAGAAAAGTTGTTTTCAGGGATGAAGGGTCCAACGGGTACAGAAGTGTTGGATTTTTTCATCCTGCAGATAAATTTAGAATTGCTACTACTATGCAAGCTCTCAGGCAATGTGTTGGCGCGTGTGTCTGGGTGTTTAGAAAATCCGAAAGTAACATCTTTACTTGCATCGCGCGTCTGTAGCAGTCGCTTTGTAGGTTCACAATGTTCGTCAATATTTTAATGGAACTCCTCTTTGGACTGTTCTGCTCGTGGACAAGCCCCCAGTGACAATCTTTTTGACAGTCCCAGGGCTGATTCTGAAAGTGTATGCCCTCTGTTAGTTTGTTAATCTTAGCTGACCGGAGAATACCATTTTCTTGCAATCTTTTAAAGCACAACTTGAAATTTCATTTTGCCTTCTCGGATTTGACTGAAAAAAATGTATTATCTCCATGCTTTGAGGGTGAAGATGTAGTGACATATTTCATGTACATCTCACATTTAGCTGATTTGATACTCTCTCTCGCACACAAACACTAGCAGACAAAGAGAACCAACAGACTTTGTGAGTGCGTATGTAAGATGGTCGTGCTCATGTTACAGATGGGCTAGGGCGGGTGTGTTGGCCGGTGTGGCTTGCAGCGAGTGCAGATGGCGGAGCCTGACGCGCAGCGGAAAATTAAGTCGGAGGCGGAGAGTAGTGACCTGGGCAAGGCTGAAGATGCTGGAGCTGCCGAGGGTGAGTACCATTTTCTTTCTTCTTCTTTCTTCCAGGTAACTACAGATGCTATTTCTGTCATCCTTAGCTCATGAGGTTTTATTGTTGCAAAATTCTTCATCATCATCATCATCGTGTCATCATGATTACTACTGCCTTACTGCAGGAAGGGAGGGTCCGTGTATCATCCATGTGTTGGTGTGACATATTCCACGGATCCGATTTACCATTTGAGTGACGTTTGGTCCCACGCGCGTGGGTCAAGAATGGCTTGTGACGCGCTCGGTCACTAGAACGTCACTGGCGCGTCCCCGTAACGTCACTCGCACTTGCTGTCTGACGTCTGCGAGAAGTAGGTCAGCAGCCTCGCGTTCATTTCATACTTTGTCTTGACGGTTTCTGTTGAGACTCACCTCCTAGTTACTCACCTCACCTGTACACCCTACCCCATAATATTACCAGAACTCAGCAGCAAAGCTCGATAACCAATCATCTTGCCGCCTCAGTTTATGACCAGCACCGCCACCATCAGCGGCACCAAAGCCCAACCACTGCGGACATTAAACAGCAGCCACCTCTAAAACAACACATAAATATTTTTTTTACATTTTTTTCTTATCTTTTAAGGATTGCGCGGCGCCGACCGAGCTGAGCCATCCACGGCGCCAGATAGCTTTTCTGATACAAAAACGGAACTACGTCATGGGCAGCGAGCGTGAAGGTTGAAGCCAGGTGCAAAACTCGTATCACGTGCAAAGGTGTGCGGTGCGGGAACACGCAAGTCTTCAGAGGTTACCCCTCAAGGAAATCGTTTTACAGACAACTTTATTTTTTGTTGTTCTTTAGAGGAGAAGGAGAAAAAGATCCACTATAAGTTGATGTCCCTTTGCCTGATCAGCTTGAGTGGGTTGCTGTTCCTTTGTCGGGCCCTTGTTTCTATGTCGACTTCTGTGTCTCCTGTTGCGCCGTTTACCCCTGTTCTAGGTTATTCTGTGCTTGTTCTGAGTCGTTTTCACTTGTAGACCACTTAATAAGTGTGTCTTGTGCTCTCCTGCACCTTGCGCCATGAACTTTATTGACTACTGTCCTGTTTACTAATGTTTCTTGGTTAGATTACTAAAGTGTTACTCCTCGAGGAGCATAGGGCAACAATACCTCGCCAGCGAACCCTGTTCTGGGCGGCCTCCCCCATCGGTTGGGCGCATGTGGTTCTGATGTCCTTTGCCTCGTTCTCTACTGTTCTTTTCCAAGTCTTTGTCTCCCAACTCTCCTCATCCCCTGAGGGTTCCAGTCAAGTGCCTGCCTGGCAATGGTGTCAGGTGGTTTGTGCAGGGTGTGTCCTATCCATCCTTATTTGTACTTTTTGATGTCTTGACTAGTGGCATTGTGGTTAGTTCTTTTCCACAGGCTGCTGTTGGAGGTCTTTCAGGTCATCTTATTCCCAGAATATGGCGTAGGCATCGGTTGGTAAAGGTCTGGAGCTTGTTGTTGATGGTGTTTGTCACTCTCCAGGTGTCAGAACCACACAGTAGGACAGCTTGCACCTTGGTGTTGACTATGCGGAAGGATAATTCTCGGGAGGTTCTTCTTAATTCTTAGCGTATCACTCCGTTGCGCTCGCGAATTACAAGGTTTTCGAGTGTTTTTGGTACAAACATTTATAACCGTTTCTTGGAAGAAGGTGGAGAAGAAATTCACTACAACTTGTCTGACACCCTAGAGGATTAACTTTGTCGGAAATAAATATCAAGTAAAAATGTTGCCATGATAAATCTTACTTTTTTTGGTATGCTTTTCTGGTTTTTTGCAAACAGAACACGAAACCTCGAGTAGTTTAAATGGAAAATATCAGCAGCCGTGAGGGATTATGATAAGGGGAATTCCTCCATTTGTAAAATCAAGCAAGTGGATAGAAGCAAGCACCGAGGCACCAGGGTTGGTGTGAACACTTGTCCACCGCCTCGTTGCAGAAGCGCCGGCCATACAGTCGACTTATTTCTCGCTTCTGTGAATACCCGGATTGAATTATTGTCCTTTTCCTCTCTTATCGTCTGGAGTTGCTCTGTCAGCGTTCCAGAAAATAACTTTTTTTTCCATCTTTCTGTGAATTGAGCACTTAACTGTTGATATATTTATTTTCTCTTCCATTTTTATGTGGTTTTCCTATTACACTTTCGCTGCGTTTTTAATTTATTGGCGATATTTTGTTTTTCTGCAGTCGTGGAGAAAAAGCCGCAAGTGGAATAGTGTTTCAAGACACATGGGAATAAGAGCCAAAACATGTTTTCGCTGCAGGGTGTTTGAGAAATATTCTGGCTTTCTTGGCTGATCATTGCGACTTAGACCCGTAACTCTCTTTTCGGTATTCATTTGGCACAACCCCCGAGTCTTTGAGTTTTAATGTTTAACCTTTGACCCACTTGATCAGAGTGTATCGCGGAATCACACTCGTTGTGAGAAACTGCGAGAAGCGGTCATCAGCGTCCTCTAGCGGAAAAGGTTGTCAGTGAGGGTGATGACAAAGTTTTCCACACTCGATGAACTTCAGATGGCGCGCGAGCAAGCTTGCTGGACCGTCACCGGGAATCCGCCACCCGGGACATGCGCAGTCGCGGGTTTCTCGCCCACCCGACTCCATAAACATCCCGGCTCCACCTGTCTGTCCTTTCATCGGGGCACGACGAGCAAGTGACATCCGAACTGTTTCATCAAGCTGGCAGTAGAGGACACCGCAGCTGTTGTACACAGAGAAGTGTTGTCGTTGTGTATGGTGGTGACGAAGAGTCAGGAGTCCGCAGCGCTCTGAAGACTAGAGTTGTATGTAAATATACAAGTTGAAAGTTTAAACTTAGAAACTTAGCACCTTCACCAAAGTCCCAGGGTCCAGCATGGTCCCCTCTGAACCATTGGTTTCCTCTGAACTGCACACACAACAATTTCCAGACCTCGGAGGCAAGAGCAGAAGGAAGTACAAGACGAACGACGAAGGGAAGAATAGATTATGTCATCAGAGGATGAGCTTGACTCACGCGTTTCGTCTCCAACCATTTTCATTCGCGTGCGTAGTCACAACCCTGTCCTGACCCTTCGCGACCTTTCGGCATTTTTTCCACCTGTCCTGGATGTTCGAGGTGCCCTCGCCTGGCCCTGACACGAATAGTGATTTGTTAGAAACGCTTTATCCGAGACCCACCCACTGATGTCGACAGGGCCGCAAGCAATGAGAGAATTTAACGTTTATGTTAATTAGTCCTACTTAGACCTGTCCACGTGCCTAAATAACTTGACCTTTGTGCACGGAGGAGAATGCCGATGGGAGACTTGTACTTTGGGAACAGAAGGGAGTGTGTGTTGTGGGGGGATGGAGGAGGAGGTGTATGTGGGGATTTTATTTTTGCTCCAGAGGATTTTTTTGGGGGGAAGGACTATATTACGACTGGTTTTACGATGTCACCTGGAAGAAAAAAATAACAAATAACAGGTTGACATGTCTGATGAAGTCGTTAGAGACCATCTGGGGTGGGTACCTTCAAAGGAAAGGTTGGTTTAATGTTTTATTGTGAGCGAATTCACTCTGCACAGTAAGTGAACCCCATTATGTACTCATTGTTCATTCCATTATCACTTATTTGTTGTGATCACCTGACGTGGATTTCTTTGTCCACCCTTGGCCTGGTCCATCACTGACTGTAGTCTCGACAATATAATCACATCCATAGAGATTCGTGTTATCAGAGGTTTGGACCTTATTCTATGCATCTCGGTATTTGTATTTCGTATCTCGAGACCAGAAAGAGGTGGTTCAGTTATATTTTACTATTTTCCAGTTCTCAGCTTCTGTGTTTTAAAAAAAATGTACTGTAGACCTTTTAACACTCCACAGAATTTGATGGAGGGATATCCGCGCAGTCTCCTCGGCTGACTGGCAAAGGGTTTGTTTTTGTTGTTCTTGCTGCAGCTGGCGATAAGCAGACCATGTAAATCTTTTCTTTTTCTTAGATTTTCTGTGCGTTAAGAAAACCTGGCATTTCCTGTTAATATGCGAGAATAAAAACGATAGGTTTGATTGAGATGGGAGGACGAATGGAGTTGGTGGTTGCTTGTCCGTCCAGGGAACGAAAACCTATCAATCTTCTGTCTGAACCAGTCAGAAATGGAACCACATACTGATTAAACCACGGAAGAATCGAGCATTTATTTTGTCAATGCGAACTATATGCTACTCTGATGAAAATCTTGATAAGCTTTCAATTTTATTGCCAAAGGGTTTGCTCGCTATCTATAACTAGGTTCATTCTCTCCCGGGGGAAGTAAAAACCTGATAAACCTCACAGTTTAGAAAGGCAGCTTCTCCTCAGCTGATTTCGACAAGAACTCGAACAAATGTTTCGTTGTCCAAATTTGAGGGTGGAAGGGATTTTTGAGGTTTTGTTTTGTTTTTGAGTATGTGTGATTTCTTTCTCCCCATCTCATCAAATTTTGACAGGTCCGGAGAGCTGCAATTACCGTTGGATAAACTGTCGAGCATTTAACACCCCAGTTTCTGCAGATGTGGAAAGAAAATCTCTCTGCTGGCTTGTGGGGAAATGCTGTCTGGCCTATCGGGGTGCATGCATCAGTAATAAGGCATATTTAGGCGATGCAGTTTTAATGCGCTAAACAGATGCGATGCCGCGCGATCAGATGCACCCGGCTCACCCAGCATGCCGAGCGGGGTGAGTAGGTTTGTCTTGGGCCTGGATGGAAGGAAGAGGCTACACTCGCATCCAGTCCAGCTGACGATGTGGACGAGAGATGATTGATACCCGGGGATCATCGTCGTTGTCGGCAGCAGCTTCCTGTATGTCCGGACTGTACTTTGCTTAGCCTTTGCGCTTTCTCAGATACTCCGGGTGTGTTTGGACTTCCAGCATCGAACATTGGCACACTTCACTTCTCTCCCTGCAGCTGATGACCTTTTGTAAATGTCGACTTCTCTGCTTTTGCTTTCTGCGAGCATGTTTGTGTGCGGGTGCGTGCGTCAGTCGGTGTGTGCACGGGTGGCGAGAGGGTCTGTGCAAGCAAAGAATATCTCGGGTGCAAGGCTGCTCACCCCGCTTGCCTTTGATCGTGCTCGGTTAACAGTTTCGGGTTTGGGAATAAATAACAATTTGTCCCAGCTGCACGCGTGTAAACACTGAGTGGTTTATTTGTGGATGGTTTACGGTGTGGTTTAGTTATGCCCGCTCGGGTTTGTATGTAGTGTTCGCAGAAAGAAAACATCTCTGCCCCTCACAGTTTGCATTCCAGCCTCGCCTGATCGGAATTTTGGAGTGATATTTGTAGATGTTTACTTAATGAAAGGATTGTAATAGTCTGTTGCTGAATGTTAAAGCCTTAAACGGGTACAAACTATAAGTAACACCTGTCCTCAAGCGTAACAAGACGCGCGCACACACATACACACGCATGCACGCACATAACGTATGCAGCTATTATCTTATAAGAACTTAGCTACGTATTTAGCTATCACCATGTAGATCACATAGAATTAGATGGCATTCAGAAAGTAAAAATTATTTATAGCAGAATAGTTTAACATTAACTACAGAAGAGAAGTGGTACATCAGCTCAAATCAGTGTCCACCCCAACCTTCACATCTTCATGCCTCTGTCTTCATCAAGATCATTGTTCCAGAATTTCTCGAATAGACCGAATATTACTTTTTTTAATATTAGAAGTTCTTCTGAGTCAGATGTGCAGAGAAGGGATGACCAGAAGTTAAATAAAGAGATTTGCTAGCTTAGAAAAGGCAGTTTTTTCTGCATCACCTTCTAGTGACACCCCTAATGGCTCCCTCACCTTTCAAGTCAAATTTGAATACAGTGCGGACTGTTATTACTGCTTGGCTTCAACGAACATTCGTTCATTCAAAAAGGAGTTCCCCCCTCCTCCAATTCACACACCTTTGCCCCCTATATAGGTGTCGCAGGGACAAATTACTCCTCATTCTACCTATTGCAGGACTTATAAATTACTCCTTAACTTTCTCATTCACTGTTTGCCGATTTTTTTTTCTCTGTTGGGTTTATCCTTTATCATTATGATAATGTACAGATGGATGGGTTAATTCCCCTTTACACGTTCTACACGGCGAAAACAACTAGTCCTTCTGTTCTGTTTGGTCTTCATCCTGTGGAAAGAGATAACTCCTTGTTTACATTGTGTAGAAAACAAATCATCCCTAGTTCATTCATTTGATAGAAAACAATGAAGTCCAGTAGAAACAAACATTCCGGTAACTACGAGTATACAAACACTATAACACATTGAGGCATTTGAGAAACCTACCAAACCGCCTATCACACCCAAAGTACACGGCAAGGTACAGCAGTTATCAACCTCCCAAGTCTTCATTTTGCAGTTTCAGCCGACAGGACGAACCAAAGACCCAGGCCCTCGCTTTTCTCACTCTCTCTCACCTATTAAAATTCGACGCAGGCACAGTCAAACAGTCCAAACTGAAATGAACCCTACCCGACAGGGATCCAGCTTGTATACCCCCAGCTGATGTGCCGACATTTGGATCGGATGTTTGCGGGTGGACGGCGAACAAACATTGCCGCTTGTTCGCGAACTCGGTCGGGCAGTGCTAGGGGACTCCATTCAGGAGCGTGGAGTGTGCCGGGCTCAAAGGCGAAGGTTTTGTATCAGTTTGTTCACAGCCACCCTGGGTACCTGCCTATTCATCATGGCGACGCGCTCACTGGTCGTCGGATAATTCAATTGCTTCATGATTGGTATTTGCACCCGGAATTTAAGACCCGGAGCGGGTGTTATTGAAGGTGGGTTCGAGAAGCTGCAGAAAAGAGATGGCGGTTGGTGCAGGTGGCTTCAGGTGTCGGGTGGCGTGCTGCTTTACCTGTCTTTGCTCGTTGTCAGAGCCCAGTTATTTCCATCACGTCTCACCTTTCTCTGCGCCAATACGTGCCGACCTGTTGGAGAAGGCGCGACAGGTGTGGGCCGACATGGATGGTGTACACCACCTCACACCAGACAGCACTCACCTGTCATTAATGATTAAATTCGCTGATTAAAAAGGAAGAAAGTTTTTTGTATAAAAGTGAACTTTTTTTTTCTCGAAATAACTCATCGACTTATGTATCTGTTCACATCTTTATCGCTCCATAAGGTCAATGTCAGACAGTTGTTATACTAGCAATATAGAGATAAATAATTATCTGCATTTGAAATAATTTCTCCCACTCACACACGGGTCTTGTGTTGTTTCGTGAATGAATGACGTCTTGTGTCTGACGTCATGTGTGCGTCATTTGTTCCACGTCACTTGAAGCATAAAATGACGTCATATACAAGAGAAAAGCAGTAAATCTAAAAATAGCCGTGAGCGGGAAAACAACTGTCTTCTCCGCCATCTTCTTTATGACTCTGACAGTGACATTCCTCTGAACTTGTGTCCCTTCGATTGGATTATTTTACAAATCTCTTCATCCTCATCGTCATCTGCGGGGACTCGTCGAGCGTTGTGTTGTGTGTAATACGTCATGCGAATAGGCAAGGTAAGTGTACGTTCGTCCTATTGCACACACACATATTCCAAACAACAGTAGATACAGTGGGTGAGAACTCACATGCCAACACATGATCAGAAATAGGACACGGATACCTTTCTGAAGATTTTGCTGATGATGTGGTGCATGTTCAGTTAATTTAAGCTCTTTACTAAGACGACAGTTTCTTTGGAACGTGCGAGCTAATAAATATGACCCTCGGTCACCCTGTATTATTTCTCTTTTGAATACTGTGTTATTCTGTGGAAATACCGCTGGAGGGAGAGAGACTGTGCGTGGTATCATCCTCTCCTTTTGCATTCAGCCACCCACAGAACCTCACAGGTGGACATGCACCTCCAGCCATTTGAAATTCTCACCACGCCATGATGTGCGTCACTCTAACTGTCGGATGGCGTGGGATCTAGAGTGCTGTCCCTTCATCAACTGTTTGACCAGGGTATTTGACTTGTGTCCCCAGCTTGTTGAAAGCGAGACGTTGGGTAGAACTGGAGGCGAGGGGATCGTGTTCGCTGGACCACTTCTCCCCAGACGCTAGAGCAGCGTGGTGAGTGTTGGTTTAAGGAGCTGCCGACAAGACACTGGAGGGACGAGATGGTGGGGATCGGGTACAGGAGTGTGTGCAGTGTAGGATGTAAGCTTGATATTCCCTGTACCCTGCCTTCAAGTGTGAAGGTACAGAAATTACCATGTTTGCTGCGCTTGGGCTGGACGTACCCAACCTTCGATACTTTATTTTCCGAGATAGCTTAACAATTCAAAGCAGTCCCAGCGGGATGTTTCGGGTACGTCGGGTAAATAACGACTATATAATAATAATAAATGCAAAATCACTCATAATCACATATACCCCCAATGTGTTCGGTTAAGAAACTCGTGTGTATGAGAGAACCCTGTGTGGCTTGGAGGAGGTGGGGTAAGTCGTCAACTCAGCAGTCATGCAAACGGGGTGGGGGAAGGAGAGAGACAGGTAAACAACGAGGGAGACAGGTAAACAACTTTATCCCCCCAAATCCACTGCCGTCCTGTGTCCTACCCGGGGCTGCGAACACCTACAGGGTGCTAACTTTCGCAGTGCTGCAGGCGGGTGTGGAGCGAGACCGACCGCGGTACACGGACGGGGAGCGGATGGGGTGGATGAAAGCTTTTCTCCGGACGGCGAAGTCAGGGTGCAGGGCGCAGCGTTAATGTCAGGCGTTTTGAACCGCGGTCTTTATGGGTAGATGGAGCGAGCAGGCCTCCCCTCGGCAGGCAAAGAGATTGGTGTGGAAACATACTGCATCGTTTTATGAGAGAGAGAGTTGCGAAAGCAGGGTGGGGTAGGGGGGTAATATGAGGTCGACAAGGGCAAGAAGAAAGAACTGCACCCAGTTCGTTGTCATAACAGCCGTCGGAAAGCTTTGTGCTTTATGATTTCCTGTGTAGTCCTAGCGGCGACAGGCAAAAGCCTTTTTTTTTAATGTTGTCGTTATTATTATTATTTATTTTGTTTGTGGGCTCCACCGTTCACGACTCTTTTTTGTTTAACGGGCACAGACTTGGGCGACGACTGACCGTTGTACGTCCGAACACACTTACCAACTTTGTCTGGTCATTATATCCAAAGCCTGCTCCCTAACCCTCACTGTCAGAACGCCGAACGTTTGCCATCCCTGCCATAAAAGGGAAAATTAAAGGACGGTATGCGCATGCGCTACAGGTCGGTGCTTAAATAATAATAATAATCATAATACTCGCCCGCGGATTGACCTATGCACTAGGATCTCGTGGGTTAAGACCCTTGTAAGCCACGAATCTCGGGTGGTTTTTTACTTTTTTTTTTTAACAAAAAGGCGTGAAGGGTGAAGGAGGATTGTAAGCACGCAAAGACTGGTTTTAATCTAATTATCCTCACCTGGAAAGAAACCGAAGTGGGTTTCCCCACCTTCACAGCTTTTTTTTGTGTGACTCATCCAGCCTGGTCTCTCTCCGTTACCATCTTGTTACCCAAAGTTCTATCCACCCACCACCACCTCAGCTTACCCCCTTTCCGGTACTTCTCCCCCTACCCCACGTCTACTTTCCGGATAGCTTGTCACGCTGATCTGTCAGACTAGCTATATACCCGGTCCCCACCTCTTTGTATACATCCTCTCTAAAACCCAATTTTCGCAACTTTTTTAAAATAATTTCTACATTCTCCTCTGTTCAATTCATCTTATTTCTCTACCTCCGAGTGATTTTTTAAAATTTCTTTTTTGCTTTAACAAGAGTCAAACAGGATAAATTAAGTGAGGGAAGAATCTTTTCCATGGCTTGTATCCGACGATTCGAGAAAGCTGACGATATGAAAAGCTTTTGAAAAGAAGAAGAAAAAGAAGACTTTGTTTGTTGCAAGCCAGATTCAGTTTAAGGTTTGCCCTTTCAGGGTTCGACTGTATTTTTGCCAACTAGTGGCTTGTGTGGGCCTTGCATGCCGGTGTTCAGAAGAAGAGAGCGGGTGGGAAGGGTGCGACACCCTGTTTGAAGTGTTTCGAGGTGTAGAAGGGTGCAGGGCGAGCGCACGCCCAGGACACCGTGACGAGTCGTCAGGTGTGGAGGGTCACGTGACCGGACGAGGGGAAGGTGTGGAGGATCAGTGGGACAGACAGTTTGATGCTCCGCGACCTTCAATCTCCGAGACGCCTGCGTGACACGCTTGAGCGGCCGCTGCTCAGCCAGGCGTTACCAAGCCGTCACGCTAGCCGAGGACGTCGAGACCACGTGATTGTTGCGCTTGCGCAGAGCGTGGGTTCTTTTATCATCCACCTCCGAGTTTTCACGGTGCAGGTAAAGCGCGCATGACAAACCTGTTGAAAGGTTTTAGGAAACAGTGGCATAGGTTCATGTTGTTGTTGTTGCTTTGCCCAGGCAGGAACTCATATATATGCGTGTCCGCGTGTATTTTATTTTATTTTTTTGTTCCACACACGCTGTATTTAAATATAGTATTGGTACACATAGTCAAAGAGTGTTCAAAACAGTCATGACTTCTCTCCTGGGACATATTGTTGGTTGGTTCGAATCTTAACTGAACTATGCCACCCAGTACCCTAGGTTAAATGTGGCAAAAGGCCGTAAAGGCAGCGAACAGTGAGTGGCTCAGTGTGTCAAGGGTACTTTGCAGAAGTCTGCGTCTAACTCCCTCTTCCTCATCCGCTACCGCAGGTTATCAGAATACCAGAGACCTAGAAGGCTCTACAAATATCTGAAATGCAGGAAGGCAAAGTTCATGATACTGTATGGAAAAAAAGAAGAGCAAACAAGAGGTCGACTATGAAAGATTTCTGACGGTTACAACGACGATCCTTCAGATAAAAATACAGGAGCTACGTACCTGACTGAAGGCAACATGAAGCATACTACGTTCTTGTTTTATTTTAAAGAAACTGTTGTTTTTATTTCTCTTCTCAGAAGCCAGCATCCTTTGAAGTATGGAAGCAGGAGTATTTTCCCCCCGACAGAAGGAAATCCTGCCTCGCTGTTGCTGGCGATGGCAGTTTGATGATGCCGTGAAAACACCAGTAACGCTCGGCAGTAAAATGCGAGGGTTGTGGTGAATTGTTTTCATACTTTGGTGTGTTTGTTGCCGACAATAAGTGACGCCGCCTCTTGAGCCCGTCTTTCGCTTGTTTTGTTTGCGAGAAAAATGCTGTCAGGCTCATGCACCAAAGTCAGTATGTCATCTGTTCGTAGTTCATCTTCTGTCTGATGACGATGCCAAGGAAACATTTTATGGTCGTGCTGAAGGTAGTTTTGAATTCATCCGTCTTGCGATGTTTTTTTTTTTTTTCGTCTGGCATGGTTTTGAATGAATAAATATCGGGACTCACTCTCAACAGTATCAGAGCGATTGCACTTTTGGCAAAAAGGGAACACTAATCAGAAGTAATCTTCTTTAAATTATGAGCAAAGGGACATAATTGACAAGAACTGGAGAGAAGCGAGGAAAGAAGGAATTTATTGACACTTTATTATTTTAACAAGTTGTTAATATGCCAACAGTGTACGTTTTGCCTATAATTTTGTTGTAACAGTATATTTCTACAATTTTCTGACCTTAATATATAGCAGTTATCTTTATTGAAACGACATGCGAGACATTCCTTACCAGATCCGTTCGGAAGAGACTCTTACTAGTTCTTTTTGCGAAAAGACACTGCAACATTATTAATTCTTCTTTTGTGAGTGACCTTATCTCATTCCTTTCCAATGCTATTTAAAAAAAATGTCTTCATTCCAATTTCAATTCTTAATCTAACCCTGATTGTGAACTTATTTAGCACAGTGTCACAAAGAGAACAAGCTATAAATCGGGATTTTTTTCCTAATATGGGGTATAGATACAGAAGGGAGTTCTTTAACTATTCACACCACCAAGGTGGATATGCTTCTATTAGTCCTGCTCCACCCTTGGTGCTCAAGTGAGAGGCGAAGCGTGGAGAAGAAAGAACAACAAGAAAAGGGTGGAGAAGAGAAGACTCTAACAATAACATCTTTGGCCTAAAGAGTAAACACCTTGTATTCAAAGTGTCCATTGCGAAAGGGTTCCTGACAGGTAGACCTGGATGTTGATCAATATTTACTCACACCAGGTCCTCCATTCAGACCTTTAGAGTCGACACAAGGCCTCAGGTATGTTTTTGTTCGTCGCCTTGTTTCAGTCCTACTGGAGGTTCTCTGTTGGTGTCATCACCCTCAGAAGATTTGCTTTATCGAAGGGGAAGCCGTTTCCTCTTACTCAGCAAACTAAATTGCAGAATAATTTTACAGATTCGGAATTTGTTAAATTTAATTTAATAAAAGGAGTTTAGGAAAAACAGCATTGGTATAGTCGTTGAAGAATAATTTGATGTTTGAGAGGAGGAATGGAAACTGGGTGTTTCATCTCCTGTACGGCGATAAAAAGGAAAGAAACCGACGTGGATCTCCTCAAGAGATTTTTTTGTCCGAAAATAAATGCCTTTTCTTATAATAAAATAAAAACTGCACATTTTTCATGTTAAAAGGTTTTCTCACAGGTGTCCTAAAGATATTGTATTGGAATTTTATTCGCATTTTTTCGGTATTGGGAACGAAAGCATTCCATAATTTTTATTATTAGAAAATAATCTTTGCGGTAGGCGGATAGATAAACTTTGATTAATAGAGGGTGTGCATGTGCACTATATATATATAGAGAGAGACAGACAGCATTGGATAACACTCTTTCCTCAATCATCTGTTTCTTGTATTTACATTGTCTACATTTTTCCCTGGAAGGTTCTGTAGCCTGAAGTAAGTGTGCGCGACGAAGGAACAGGAGGTCGCTGGTTCAAGGCCTGATCAAGTCCTTGGAGCCTTTCCTTCTCTTCCACCGAGCCAGCACCTTCCCCAAACAAACGGGTCCGACATTAATCAGGGGAAGTAAATACGGTGGAAAGGGGAGCTCAGCCTTTAAGTCTTGTTCGTCGCTAATGTGCGGACATCTTTGTGTATTTGATTTTATGTTGTAGCGGTTAGTGTTTCTCTTTTTCATTTTTAAATTAGCGTTTTATTATTAGTAAATTAAATTAATGTAAGAACACTTCTCCCCAAACCTGCAAAATAGACAAACAATACACACAAACGACTTAAAAGCAGCCTTACCAATGTGCACCGGGTACTGGGGTATCGAAGGGGACGCTATCGACACCCCATCAGTAGGGAAGGTGAGGAAAGGTGAAGGAGATGCCACCTCATCAGCCAGAAGAAGGGCAAAGATGGTCAACTCTATGGCCCATCAGGGACGTCAGAAGGGCAAAGGTCGCACAAAAGATGACACCGCATCAGCAAAAAGACAGTTCTTTAATTATGTGCATCACCTACAGTCACGTGGTTTGCCCCTAAATTATGCTCAAGCTCCTACACCTCTCCCCCCCCCCTTTCTGTTATCTTTTATTAGCTTTTAACTCCACCTTTTTTGTGTGTGGTGTTGTGCTTCTCTCCCCTGTTCCTTCCACTCGCTTTTGATCTCTTCTCGTGATAGTTTATTGTTTAGTTTTTAAATTTCCTGTCTGTCGTCGTTATCGTTTTGTGCATCTATACCTTCTCTTTCTTCTCCAACTACTTTCTTTGTCTCGCTTCTCCGCTACAGTGAGTTGGTTGTCAGCTGGGTTGTATTTTTCGTGGCTTTTTTGTTTTTCCGCAGTCAGTAATACGGGTGCAGAAGGTGTTAGTGAATGAATCTTTCAGAGACTCGGTCGTTGCACCTGGGTGAGTGCATGTCTGCCAAGAACTCTTCTTCCTGAAACACTCTGCCAGCTTGTGCCCGGTACCCGGCGCTCGTTTGTCTTGGGACTTCTCCTTTGAGACCAGACTACACCCATTTCATTTTGCACTTGACGAGAGAATTTCGTGCCATTTCTCAACAATTTTCTTTGCAAAAAAGAGCATCTGCACCTCGCTTTGATCATCATCATCATCATCATCATCATCATCATCATGAAGATCAAGTAACTAAAGTTACATTGCAATATGACTTCGTTATTATTGCATTATTCACTACCCGCTTTGTTAATCTTGGTCTCAGATGCGATGTTTTTCCAGTTGGACCTACCCTACCCTTCAGACTTCTCCCTCAAAAATTTTTCTATAGGTTGCTAGCGTCTGTGGATTCTTGCGGGGAGACAGAGACCAAAAATCGGATGCTACCCAAGGAAAGATGTCCATTGAAAACAGTATAACAGTTTTGCTACAAGCTAGCCAGTTTCTTTGTCTGTCTCTCTTATCTGTCTCTCACACAAATCCCCATCCCTACCCCTTTCCATTGTTCCCTACGTCACACTCGTGCTCACACCACAGACACGTACTCACTCTCGCACGCACGCGCTCAAAATTATGCACAGAGCAAATAAATATTTGCCGAGTTAGTCGAATGGCAGCCAGGTTGTTTTTTTCCTCTATTTTTTCCAAACGTTTCGCAGCTATCTCGTCTTAATACTGGCGACCCCTTTGCTCCTTTTGAATGGAAAGCCCGAGTCGGGAAGCTGTTAGGGTTTCGCCACGGCAAGGCCACCGCAAGTGCCAGTCGCCCTGTAGTAACAAACGAGCCACTGTTACAACCCAAGTTCAAGCTGCCGAGGGATCGGTTTTCCTTTGGAAAGTATTTTAAACCCAGGCAACCCTCGCCCACTAGACCTTTCTTCTCACCTTGCCTCATTCCGATGCAGGGGCGAAGTCCTTATTGTGCCTGTCCCCGCAGTTTATGGACTTGCGTCTGTGGGGCTGTATCTTAGATGAAACCAGCTCAGGTTGTATGGGAGAGGAGTTTTTTTAATATATTTTTTTTATATTTACCCTCTTCCTCTCTCCCCTTCTCTTCAAACCTTCTCTTTTTTCACCCACCTTGAGGTGGCATGTACATATTATTTTCTCCCTTTACTCCGAGTTGTCTGCCGCTGGCAGTTGTTCACCGGGATTACATCCCGTCTCTTGAATTTTCTTGTCAAGTCGAGCTGTGTCTACATTGGAGTTTTAAAGTTAAAGTTTCGAGCAAGCTCTGGTGGGCTTTATTATCATTTGCTCGGTTGAATCCCTGTTTTCTTTGTCTTGGTTTTTTTTTTTGGGGGGGACGAGGTGGAGGGCAGGGGGTCTCTTTCATCTTTATGGCAATCGTTTGCATCGTAAGGTAGAGGTTTATTATGTTACCTGGCAACATGATGTACTTTATTTTACATCTTTCTTACAGCCCTTGCTCGTGGCGGCGAGGAGAATAATTTTCCGTCAGATGGCTTTGAGTTTTTTCTCCATCACCATTCATTTTCCTACACTTTCTTTGATGGGAAATAAACACTCTGAGATTTTTTTCTGCAAAAGGGAGCGTTGGAATGGAGTATTCCTTTATTTCCGGCTTTTGCTGGTTTTCGCAGCTTGGACTTAATATACTAATCTTTAATACTCGACTGTTTATTTTTAAATCTTTAAATGGAGCTGTTTGTAATATAAGCACGATCCTATTCTTTGGTAGGGTTCTCTGTGTCCTGCGCTGTGATTGGTCAGTTGCGATGCAGCTCAGCACTGATTGGTCCATTGCGATTACTGATTAGTAGCAAGACAGTCTTCACAATATAATGCATAAATACAAAGGACAGGCTCTAAACACTTCTTTGTTGGTATCCCTACCGCCATCTCCTTACCACCTTCGCAAAATATTGTCTTCTTCAGCAGCGTTAGAACGTCTGAAGACGTGTGCATCATCATCATCATCATCATCATCAATTCGTTGACTGGTGCACTGTCAGAGGCTGGAAGTGAACTTCACATTCCTGAACTCTTTGAAGTTAGCGGCGTGGCTGTGGTCATAGATGACAGGTGCAGGTGTACCGGGAGTCAGGCGAGCGTGTCTGTCGTCAGGAGGCTGATGGCGGCTGTCGGCGTTGTCTTGGTGATGGAGCACACCTGCATCCTGAAAACACGCCTCTGTCTTTTCTGTCTTCAGTCGATAGTGTCGCAGTCAGTCCCATCCCTTTCCCAGTCTCCATCCCGTCTGTCTCAGGAAGTGCATGTCCGTCCCTAGACTTTCACTGGAGGTCGAGATGAGGATTTTTGTGTTGGTAGACATATTGTCATGCTCGTAGTTGGAAGCCATTAATCTGCCTCGATGGTGAGAGCAGTATTTTAACAGGTTCTTACCTGATGACGCTAATCACTATTAGACATCGTGCCGAAGCTCACTGTTCCCACTTGTCGTCGATGACTTCGACGACGCCAGCTTAAAAAAAAAAAAATGTACTGACTGACCCTAGTCGCATCCTTGTCGGATGGTGTAAAAACTTGAGGAGTACAAAGCGAAGTTAAATCTGACACGAAACTCAATCACTAGCAAACCGAGACCACCTGATTGACAAAGGTGGTTCATCATTTCATTTTTTTCCCCTGCGAAGTCGTGGCCTCGGTGTCTTGCACCTGTAGAGGCTCGGCCAGATGCAAAACGCACCCATTAAGATTCCCTCTCTCTTGCTCTCACTCCCCCAACTCCCCACCGAGACGTCGAAGGACAGACGTACCCCTCTCTACCCTGTTCGAGGTGTGTGGCAAGGGAGGTGCTAGCAGCCTGTTGTATCCTAAGGTTTCAGTGGGGGGCAGGGTGTGATGGGGGTGGCAGTCTAATAATAACCGTTTTCCTCCTCTTCCGCTTTTGTGTGGACGAGTTGGCAGCTCTGCGCTGGAGATGCTGCGTCAGCTGCTACGCACAACACCAGTGCGCATGTGCAGTGGACATGTGACATGCGCTGTGACGTGCTCATGCTTGCGCCCACACCCAAGTACACATCCCATCCTCTTATTTACCAAAACTCCAGAGTGGGTGGGAAGCGATTTGTATGTTGTCAAACAGAACTTTTGTTGTAGCCTTCAGTTCATAACGAGGTTGTTTAATGTCGAGGTGAGAGAGAGAGGGTGGGATGGGAGAGAGAGAGAGGGTGGGATGGGGGGGAGAGAGAGAGAGAGGGAGAGCCAGCTTTCATTCGGGGGCAAGGAAAGTGAGAAACGTCAGGAGTTGAGAAAATAAAGTCTTCACTTTCTGCATCCCACCGCGTCTTTAAATCCTGCAGTCCACACACAAGCTACTCAAACAGTTAATTTAATGACTTGCCATAGCAAGGCTGGCTAACCTTGCAAGTCAAGGGTCGACTTTGTGAAGGTCAAAGGTCAGAATGATTTAGTTCTGTAAAGGCACCGACTGACTGACTGATGGGCGAGCTGATGTCAAAAGAAACGTGATACTGTTGTAACGTTGGCGATCTGAGAGGGCTCCTAATTATTTCTTTTCCACTTTTCTTTCTTTCCATTTTTCATTCATTCATTGTTTTTGCTGCTTGTCCTTTCTCACCCTATCATTCAGTTTTGGTTACATTTACCTGGGAATATAAAAGCAGGCTGAATGCATCCTACTACCACAAAAATGTCCGTAATGTTTGAAGTAATTTCCACACACCTCCCTCTTGCTCTTCTGCAATTTGTGGAATGGATGACCGCGGTTGCAGTGAGGTAGAGATGTTGTAGAGTACAGCTGTATCTGCACCAGACGTTTTGGTGAGGATGAGGAATGAAGGAGGAGTGTGCAGGGGGCGCCAGAGACCATGCAAGTTGTATACCTGACATTTTTGTGACCCTGTGCGCCGGGTGCACTTATTCAAAGCGACGCCGAAGATTTGTCACGGCGAGTGATTTAGGCCGGTGTCAGCAGCAGGGTTGCTGCGGAAGGAGGAGAAGATGGCTTTTAGTGAAGAAGTATTTACCAGTTCTCTCCTCATTCGACCCGACGAGTCACACTGCCTATGCGCGCGCACGTTGATGGACTTCCGGTGGGATGTGGTTTGCATCGTCTCCACGGCTGCTGCAGTCTTCAGGAAGAAACGCAGTCTGCTGCTAGCATTGTTCTCAGAGCAATATCTTCTCTCATGCAAGTTATTTTGACAGTTGCCGATTTATTTTTTCATACCACTTATACTAAAGTTGAATTATTGAATGCTAGTTGCTAACACTGACTCATGGTTTTTAAGGTACAGTCCGCTTGTCTTAGGTCTTAGAGCGATTTAGTCCATGTTATTTTTTTTAAGGCACCAAGATCATCGACGGTATGTCATCTACATCTTAGAGACTGCGGTGTCAACGATTGCGAGCCGCCGGGTGCATCAGTAAAAAATTTATCAGAAACACAAGAGAGGGATGGAAAGTCTTCTGTACAGGTCCTGTGTGTGGGAGCACACACATTCTCACGTATGTGGCTTGCCGGGGGAGACCTGTGGGAATTCCAGTATCCTCCTCCCCTTCATACCCTCACAGTACCCAAGGTGGCTCCAACGAGAACCTGTAGCGCACGTGTTAACTTTCGTCTGTCCATCTCGAACTTTAAAATCTCTGATACACCAGGAAGGGTGGTAGGTTGTGGTGGTGGGGTTGGGGAAGCAGGGCGGATGTCGACAGGAAGCGAGCAGCCGAGAACACAAGACATTAAATAAATAAACTGTGACAACTTTCTGAATCCACGATTCAAGCTACATTGTGGATGGAAGGAAGGGGTTGTGAAAAAAGGGGGAAAATGATGGAAAGAGTCGGGACACGTTCACATTCAGAATGCTATGTCATTCACATGGTAATGTCATTACTACTGTCATTCACATGTTACAATGGTAATGCCGCTACCATTGTCATCTCTACTGTCGTCTCCATCGTTATTCTTTGTCTTTTCTACCGTGGACACATCACTACCTAACCGACAGGCAAACATGGATACTTGCCTCCGTCGTGGACTCCATAGTTCATGTCGAGGAACATGGAACGCCGGGTACTTGAAGACGCTTCATGTCCAGGTCATTGTGGCCACCTGGCCAAGCGATACCCGACTTGCTTACCTGAGCAAAGGGTGGCACTCGGGTAGTAATCCCATCAACCCTCAGTGGCTTTTCGGCGTGTTGAACCGTCCAGACCTGTGATAGAGTGCTTCACCTCCGTGACTTCATGGCGGGTAGACGTCCAGTCTTTGCTTTCTGCTGTCAACGACTCCTGATATTGTGTCCAGGTGGCGCAACTCAATGAGCTTAGTGTCAGGCGTGGGGTCTATCAAAAGCCCATTACAACCTTCACCAACCCTTCTGTCGGTGGTGCGTGCCAGGGTAAAACCAGGCTTTCTGATTGCTTTCTTTCTTGTGAAACAGTTGTGACCTAAGGTTCCAAGTTTTGGGTTGTCGAGTGCAAGAAATTTTGAAAACGGAAGGCAAGGGCTTTGTGCAGACAAGCCATAGGTGATCCTTGATCAGACTTTGTTGCAGCCATTTTGACTTAGTTAAGATGGAGGTAATACCAAAGATGATATTTTATATAAAATCTTTGGTAATACTGAAAACAGACCTGGGGGAAAATTGTGAAGTTCATGCCGACGTAACTTCATACTTGATTATTAAAGTATAAAACACACACACATACTTCACAGACACACGCACGCTTATACGTAGGGGCAATGAGAATTGAAAGTACTTTTTGTTACTTATTTAGCGCATGCGCCGTCGTCGGTAGTTAAAACCTGGAGATTGGGGGTTCGACTGTTGCCTGTACCGAGACATACAAAGAGATGAGTGAAAAAAAGTAACGTTTATGTTACAAACTGCCACAACGGTAAATTAAAAAAAGGAATGAGAAAAGTTAGTATTATGTGCTTCCACCCCACCCCCCCAAAAAAAAAAACCAAAACAAAACAAAACAAACAAACAAACAAAAAACACAACAAAAAACAAAAACAAACAAACAAAAAAAGAAGAAAATTGTGGTTGTGAGAGAGAACTTTGTGCTGACAGCAAACTCAACACAATGTGATCGACATTTCGTATCAGGATTGGCAGAGTGATTTTTTTTTTGGCTTCTACGCTTAATTGAGTGCTTAACAAATCACCTATATATAAAGACAAATAAAAAATGACACAACAGCCGTCTGTCTCTCTCTTACACATACACGCGTATAGTAGAAAGTCACGTGAGAGCTGAGTCCTTTTATGATCGCGGTTTACGAACGTCGACATATGGAAGGATCTGCGAACCACAGCCGGTGGACCACGCCAGGAGACACACAGCGATGTACAGGTGAGCTACACAGCAAGGTATAGTTGAGCTGAGTAGTTTTCACTGGCGTTTATGAGCGGGTGTGCCAGGGGATCCCGCCATACCGACGACGTGGGCGGGGCTGGCTCTGAGTTTGCATCTTTCAGGTCCATGGCAACGGTTGATAAGTCATGTGGTAAGTCTGTTAAAGTAGTTTCCCCGGAATCGGAAAGGTCCGCTTAGGTGATATCAGTCCCATGACTTAGCTGAACTTAGCTGGGAAGGATTTAGTTTTGTTTACTTTGAGCAAATAATAAACATACTTTTGTGAAGTTGAAAACGATTGGAGGCGGATTTAGATGAAGGGTTGTCAACACTGCCAACCCTTACTTCGCCAGTCCGTGGGGGTCAAAGTTCAGTGCGAAAAGCACATTGCAAAGCTCGTCAACTGAGGACACATGTCCCAGATTTTGGGCCCGAGTCAGGAGCTAAGGTTGGGCACTCAGAGTAATAATCCCCTTCCAACCTGTCTCCATCCCGACTTTATCTCAGCAGCTTTCATTGTGCCGACTGAAACCAAATCTTTTATCGACTCCATAACTTCTATAAAAGTTTTTAATACCCGCGTCTTCTCCTGAGTGTAAGGGTGAAGTGAATATCATGTTCTAGCATTTGCATGAGTCACGTAAATGTCTGCGTACAGACAATCCAGTAATCCGAGGATTGCATATTATGGGGCTACGATGAGACTTACAAAATAAAATCGCGCGCGGTGCATTGTTGGTAAGATAATAAGCTTAAGGACAATTGTTTGACTTCATCTTGTTTCGGCGAGCTGCATTACAAAGAAGCAAATGATTTTCAACATTTTATCAAGTTTGTCATCATTGTTTGTGAATGTAATAGGAAACCATTCGGTTGAACATTTGGAACATATGCGTATCTTCTCTCCATCACTACCTTACCTTCTCGAATCCTCTACAAAGTCAGATACCTCTCCCCCTTCTCAGCTGCAGACATATATATCTCACACACACATTTATATATATATAGAGAGACGATTCTGTTATCTTCATCTATTCACTCCCTCATTCCTTCACTTCCGTCATATTAACCTCTACACACGCCCCGTATTCACTTCATATTGTGACTTTCCCCTCCATCAAAACACCATCTGTCCTCATCTTACCAGCCTCACAAGATGCTGCACAGAGACCTCTTTGCCCACCAGCGTCACAGAAGCGGTTGTTTCCCTGGCCCCCACGACAGGAAAAAATATCTATTTTTTCAATCTAGATAGTTCACCCGGATGTAAAGGATGTAAACGGAATTAGAAATGTTTATGTATAAACGCTAAGCAATTTTTGAGGCGATGCGTGGATTTTCATGAGCTGGGGCCTGGATTCTTGTCTGGTGCACGTGTAGTTGGTGATTACTGATACAGCAGGCGCGCGGCGAACGTGGCCGCCCCTGAGACGAGAAGTGCAGCTGCCTGGAGAAGCCCGGAACCGGAAAGCGTCGGCGTGATGACCAGCTGCAGGAAGCTGCGCGGGGTGAGCGGGCTTGACGACTCTCGGTTGTCGCCTCTTGGTGGGTGGATTCCTGGCGTCGGCTGTAGTTATCTGTGAGGAACTTTCGTTTGAAGATGAACCAGAACGACTGTCAGAAAAGATTCGACAGCAGACAGTGATGAGTGCTGGTAGCTGGAAGGTTTTTCTGGAGGAGGGGATGTGTCAATGAGAGAGACAGGGAGAGACAACAGCGCTTGTGATCTTTAAGTCCCTCACGGTCTCACTGTGATGTTCTCTGACAACAGTTTAACTGTCAACAATTCCGCTCCTACTTTAGAGAACAGCTATTATTCAATTATAAATTTGTTTAAAACATTGAAAACCTTACTTTTACACAAGAAGAGGTTAAACATTGACACCACTTAACACAGATACGCCTCATGAAAATTTTCTGCCTAAGGGACTTTGTCGACATCCTTATTCTCCACATAATTGTTCGGATCTCTTTCGTTGTATGAAGATGTTTAAAACATATTTCATGATGGGAAGTGACTTGGGCAATATGGTATCACACGAGAGAGCGCTAGAACTTATTGTTGGGACCTTTAACAATAATCTCATGATTGTCCACCTGACGGCATCGATGATACTTGATTAAAAAAAAAAAAAAGGTGTAGGAGCGGGAAATCTCAGGTATTTCCGGTCTGTGATTGGCCAGTGTCAGCACGCGGGGGGGCTGCACCAGCTCTCGTCAGTGATCCACAGAGCGGACACCCGCCATACCGGCGCGCTTTGACGTCATCAGCCCTTCCCGGCGTGCACCAGCGGTGGGAGGAAGCGTCTGGTGTTAATGGTTAATCGTGTTTATGGGAGGGATAACGAAGTTACTTCACTGTCACCCGATCCCGCCCCACCGCGAGACTTTCATGACCTCTTCATTCATTTGCATACCTTTTCTTTCTTTCTCCTTCTCTCTCTCGCGCTTCTAACATGGAGGTTTGTGTGCAGGTTGTCATTGTTTGATAGGTGTTGTGCTGATCCCCAGTTAGCGAGTTGTCATCCAGAACCTGTCTATATATTTATTTTTGCCAGTCAACCGTTTTGTGTCATTTCTTTCACGAATATCATCCTCCTTGTCCCGCTCTTTCTCTCTCACCCGAGTTCTGCTCCCTGTTGTTGCCGTCAGTCTCTATCTGAATCCAGCCACCACCATCACCCTCCCTTCAACCTCCCAGCGGCATTTCGCAGCTAAAGATTTCTGACTGGCTTCTAAAGCGAGCCGTGGTCTCGACCCCTTGCTTGTTCCCCCGACTCGCCATGCAACGGCTTCGCCTGTTGCCTTCTCCGCCGGCCTGCCTTCACAGCGCCTTGTATGTGGGTGGTCCTCCGCGGCTCCCCCCCACGCCGTGTTGAGCTTTCGTTTCTCGCTGTTCTCTGTAAAACACAACTTATTTTCCGATTGTGATAGCCGGCCCCCGGCCCTGCCCATGAGGGAGCGCGGTGGTGGTCGGGCCTTGCTGCTCATTGGTTCGTCTTGACCTCCCAACATCCCACCCCTCCTCACTCCCTGTCAAATTGCTGTGACTAACAACCCTTGGCAAACCTGGGTGGCAACCGAAGGAAGGAAGATGAAGTTGAGAAACTCTGTTGGGCTTCACCCCACGCCGCACGCCACCCGGCACCCCTATCTCCAGGTCGCTTCTTCATCTCTCACCCTCCTTTCTTGAGTCTCTTTTTGTGAGTGTGTTCTGTGAGTCAAATTGAGGTTTCGCCGTGAGTAGAACCGCAGTGTGGTTCGTTGCTGCTGGGACAAAACGAGGACGGCGAGCGGAGGAACGCCGATTCTTGACGCTCTCGTCAGTCGGAGTCCTGTGTGGTCTGGATTGTCTTTTTTTCATCCTTCTTCCCACGCTTTGGACGTTGTGAGAGCCGGAGAGACAGGCGGAGGAAGAAGCAACAGCAGCGCGGTTTGGTGACGTCCTCGAAACAACGGAAACGTCACCGGTTTGTGTTTACGAACATCAAATCTCATCGAGGTTTCTTCGAGGAGCAAACGACCGTTACAACTGAGAGAAAGAAAGAGCAAGTACTCGATTATTTGACACCTGTTCGTGACTTTGTTGAGTTTTCGCGCGAGCAAATGAAAAGGTACGTGGAATCCTGTTCTTGAAAATCCCGTCTGGGTGTTTTGACCTGTGTGTACTCGCGATTGAAGTGTGTGAGGGAGGGCATCACTTCCCGCGTCCGTCGGCACTGGATAGAAAGAAGAGTGGTTTGTCCATCTGTCGATTCTGGATATCTGTGTGTTTGTTTGTCGGTATTACAATCTGTAGAAGTGTGGCTCTATTCAGAGTGTTCGGTGAGAAAAGCTGGGTGGTGGTGTTCGGAAACCGTGAAGGCTGACTGGTGTTGGGGTCAAAGGTTTGGTCATTCGATCATCCCTGCCATCATGTCTTGCTGGCTTTGTTCTACTTGCCAACAGTGAAGTTCGCGTGCACTGGAGACATAAACATGTCTTTGTGTGTGTGTGGCGAATTCCACTGTCCGGTAGTCTGTGAATCTGTGGCTGAGGGTAACCTGTGAACAGAGAGAGAACAGATGGTTAACTGTGTGAACATTCATTCACATGTTAAGGATTTCAACCGTGAGGGCAACATACCGAGGAAAGGGGATCGTGAAGAGAGATTGTAAGAACCTGTTGAATTATCGTTGATGATCGTCGATTGGATTTTCTGTCGAGTTGAACTCTGGCACCACGCTGCAATGCTGCTTGCAGATGAATTATTTCCAATGAAAGCGGACATTTTTCTTGCTGCTGCCTTTTACCATGGATACAAGGAGGGTGATTTTAATGTCATTAGACTGAGATCTTGAGTGTTATTGGAGAACATTAAGTGTGGGAATCATCTGAGAAGATCGACATTACTAGCGGGATCGTGCAGTGGAGATGTGGCATCAATCTTAGATTATCATGAAAATAAAATGTGTTGGAATGACAATCTCAGAAATACTAGTCACAATGGCAACAAATAACGACAAGAAGTTGGCATCTGTGCTTGAGTCATCAGACAGGACTGAGATGGCAAAGTGTGTTTAATATTACCTCTTGAATATACTCGGTGGCAGGAGTCTGTGGCACAAATTAGGACAGAACTAAATCTCGTCCAGCGGAAAGTCTGGTAGAATTTTAAACTCAAAATCGCACCATATTCAGATTTAAAAGAAGGCATAAAATATCTGAATCAGTTCTTCAGGAAGACGACAGGAATAAAATTAAAATATTAATATCTCACTACGTTGACATTTTAATTCTCCTCAGATGTGTACAGCATGTTGGTTGTAGAGGTTCTGTGTCAAAAGTTTTATTGGACAGTCAAGGAAGCAATTTAACCTCTAGAAACATTTGTGAACGCAGACATAAATTTTGTGGCTGCATCCAACTTGATTCCTTTGTGATTTGAATCACGCGAAGTGCGAACTGCCATTTTGGTTAGACCCTCATATTGTGGCCACTAGCATCAGAAGTGTGGACGTAGGTGAATGGTAAGTAGTTTGCCGAGTATATAACAATCTAAAATGAAGTCGCTTTGATGGCCTTATAAGTTGGAGGGTCATGACTCAGCCACGACCATACAAAACTGCTTCTGACGGGAGGTCCTCGTGTGCGACGTAGCCTGCGATCGGTGTGGTTCAGAGGTCAAGGTGTGGCCGATGAGGAGGAGAGGAGAGGAGTCTAAGCTTCTGGGAGTTGAATAACAAGGACGATGACTCCAGAGACTGCGCGCGCTTGTTGATTCAACAACAACAACTGGGCAAAAGTGTTTTCTCACCGGTGCATTGACCTCTTTGGAAGTCTGCTGAAGGGTCACATTGGGAAGTCTTCTGGAAGGTATCGTCTGTAAAGTTTACTCGTCGACAAGACCAAGCTCCCAGCTGCCAGCTTTGTTGAAGTCCGAGAGTTTTGTCTCCTCAATTGAGGAAGAAGACTTCGCTACCTTCAAGATGACCTGTGGAGGTTGTACACCTGAGGTCACGGGGGTATCGGCAGCGTGGATTGAGAGATCGTGCTTCAGAGGGTCGGCGGATCTTTGAGAGGGTTTCACGAGGGCAACATCGTGAGCTACAGCCAGGACAGTGACTCATCATTTGACGAAGATGTGATACGGCGCCTCTTGGAATTATATATCTCAGGTTTGTCTGTGTTGTTCGGGTTGCTAGATAAATAAGTTTAATCTGGATGTTTTGTTGCGTGTGTGTACACAGCTTAATTTCTTTGGTCACATGACTAAACTCTATGGCATTGGCTTGCACACGTGGCATCCTGCAAGACACCAGCACTTGTATTTTTATTGTTGATGTCCGTGTTCTGAACTTTTTGTGCATGGTGATGTTTTTATCATTTACGTATCTATGCATTTGTGAGCTCACCCTTCTCTTATCAAAGATCTTTACATGTACTTTGTAATCTTCTGCATCGACTGAGAAAAGATTTTTAAACAGTGTATCACGCCGTCTCTAGTTTTGTCAACACTTTGTCATAAGTATCATATAGAAAGGCAGGGTAGTAGCGGAGGAAAACACTCACTCCTAACATCCTCTATATACAACCTTGGAGTATTGTCCCCCGCAACTGTCAACTAACAGATTTGAATCGCCGTTTGCCTGCCAGTGACACATTTGAAGGCAGCGAGTGACACAAGGTTTGAATGGAGAGAGGTCCCAGGTGGAAATAAAACACCATCTTACAGCGGAAACCTGTCGTTTATCATTATATTCGTGATCTGGATTAGGGGGACGCACGCACACCAGAGGGTTGTCTTGTAATGATGATACACGAGTGTCAGTGTTTTCCTCCCTTTGTTTTGTTTCCTTTATGTCGGAGGAGCGCGGGAGGAAAAAAAGCAACACCCACCCTGTCGGGTTGGAGCGATTTTGGATGGTACTCCTAGAAGGCAAGAAAGCTGATGGATTGCTACTGTTGTTATAGCTTTATAATTCTTTCACCAGGCAAACGTTTTGTCATGTCATTGGAAGACAAAGTTCAGTGTCCTGTGTCTTGGACAATGAACCAGAAACTAGAGAGACACGCGAAACCTGAATTTTCACAGGTTTGACTGCAGTTGCGTGCGTGAAAGAACATTTCTCACGACGATCTTTTTGTGTGTCGGCGCTTGATAACGATCAGTCTAAACAGTTTTTGTTTTAAAAATAAAATGTGTCCCTCCTGGCTCCTTCCTGCTACCCGGACCACTGCCACGTCTGAGGTTCCACAGATAGGATCTGAAGGCGCACACCCCGAGTACCCCGAGTACCCCGACTCCTCACACCTGTATCTCACCTGTATCTCATGTTTAGCACGTTGTTCCGCTAGACGATAGGAAACACACAGGATCAGAAGTGAACTTTTTTAGAGGTTCAATTTGCACTTGTACTTCAATTTTTGAAATGCCAGTCCTGCAGGAATCTCAGAAGTCTGCTTGAAATGTAATATTTGGCGGGAAACAGATATCGCTATCTCGCCCCCCGGTAACTCGCCCAGATAGTGAGTCAGAACTGTATTTGCTAAATAAATCTCCAACTCCCCGCCCTTTTCTTTGAAACTAAACTGTCCTGATTCAGATTTACTTCCTATTGTCTTTTTATGAAACTTTTTTACTGTTTTATGTTCCCAAACCCCTGGTGATCTCCAGCTTTTTTCGTGAAAGCTATTTTTTATTAACACAACATAATGATTTGTATTCTTGGTGAGGCGAAAACCTAATCGTTTGAATAAGAATAATTTATTAAGTATAATTGTAAAAAGTTTGTATTGTATTTCTCATATTTCGTGTTAATGCAGTATTTGAAACCGTCCTTGATACCAGTGATTTCAAGTCTTATTTATGTTCATCAAGTTACTGCAAGACAAGAAAGCCAGCGTGTCGGTCAGTCGGTTAGGCAGGCGCATTGGTCTGGAAATACTTTTTACAGAAATTACAGAAAGTGACGAATTGTGAAACAACAATAGATTTAGATGTTGATCATTTCCTTCCTCTCCTGAAATCCTCTTCTGTGTATGTGCGTGACCCTGAGTTGAACTTTGTGAGGTCAGCGGTAAAGCGATTATTGGAAGTTTTAATGAACCTGAGTAGTTTCTTCGCTGCACGTGCTTTTTCTACCTGTGAGTTAGGCGCGATGACATGCAGTGTTTCACGAACTTTCATATGTCTGATGGACAGCCGACCGGTTGCATGGGACAACCACTTCCGTTTTGACTTGCTCGTGCGTTATTCCCGATTTGTCTGATCCTAGGTTTAAATGAACACTTTTCCCCGAAATTGAAACTAAAGAACTTAACATTAACAAGGAGAGAAAGAGACGAGAAATGTTTGTAGTTTTACATCGCGGGCTTTTAGTAATGTCAGTTGATTTGATTTCTTGGTGTGGTCGTGACGTCATCAGAACTGGGAGCCGTTAAAAAAAAGGTTAAAGGTCAGCGAAATAGTTCATCTGCAGTGTGTAGCAGATCCAGTGTGTTAATGTCGATATTGCAGTTCTGGTGCTGTTGCTGCTGAATTGTTTATAAAAATAAAAGGTTTCTGTCAGAGTGTAAGGGCATTTTAATAGTTAGTTGTGAGTGGTTCAGCGTGCACAGAGTACACCATGAAGAAGATGGAGTAGATTTCCTTCGCGGCTTTTGCATCCCCTGATAAAGGTAGCCGTGTGTTAGGTCTTAAAAGAAGTTACATGCCCGAGCGAGCTTCGAACCGCCAACCTCTACTGTTTCCAATATATCTGAATACACAAAGAAGGGACAGGTAGGTCGGTATGATAGACTGCTAACGGAGGTGAAGGAATGCATAAGTTATTTGTGTGAGGAGGGAGAGAGAAAGAGCATCTGGAGGTGTCTGTCGGAGAAACAACAGACGCTAGTCCCCCCTACCCCATTGCTGTCTTTACACGATAATCCGATGCCAGGTTTATCAGATTCGTATCGGGGTTGAGGGCAGGCGGCCCACATCGGTAGCACGCAGCCAGGTGAAACATGATGTTCGCACTCACAAGGTGAGTCAGGTATCGGGTGCACAGATGCGTGCCCAACATCGTGTATGAACACGTTATCGCTGGCGGCACCCGACAAGCCGAGATTGCAGGTGTCGAGGGCAATGAACACAGCGACATGCTGCTCACCTGCACGCACGTACACACCTATATATACACAAACACCTATATTTTCAAACCCTTTCCGTGTTGTGTGCGCGCGCACGTAATCACTTGCTTAAATCAGAACACGACAAAAATTATTTCTCAGGCAGGCAACTGAACGATTTACATCTTCTATCGACAGAACAATTCAAAGAACTTATTTTTTGAGCTTCTTTCCACAAAAAAGAACAAACGAACCATCTTTATCAGATTAGACCCACAGACATTTTTCATCGTTATACATCGTCTTGGGGGGAAGAGAGAACAAAAGTCAAAGATCGGTATTGATTGTGAACGGTATTTCCGATTCCTTTTAATTACCGTTCATTATCTCCCATTACTGTCGCTCAGCGTCATGTATTGTTGTTACACTGTAGGAGCTGTCTCCTGCAATTCTTTTTCTGTGCATATACAGGCGTGTTATTAAGGTGGGTATTAATTGTTATAGTGTCAGTCTGAGAGTTTATTACATGTAGTTCATACAGATAAAACAATTATTGTACGGAATATTACCACACCTAATGCCTCCTCAATGACTGTGTCTCTTACATCGCTGTACTTGATTATTATTTATTTTATGATAAATGGATAGCTTGCACCTGCTTTGCATCATTCTCTTAAATTTTTTTTTGTATTGACAGCAATGTAACCCCTATATCGTCTCATACCCCAGCCTCTCACCTGTACCTGTACGAGTACACGACTCCAGACATTACCTTGCACCTGCGCCGCTGCGAATAATGGTCTCCGCATTAACCAGAGGTTAACGACATATCTCGCCTGCCTGCGAGAAACATTCCGGCATCCTGTGTAGAGTATTCCTCGTGTTTAATCTGCCTCGGGCAGGTGTGGTGGGAGGATGTCGGGGTGGAGAAAGAAATATACAGCAGGGCAGCAACGCAAGCCGTCTGCGTTCTTGCAGCTCCGTCTGTTGGTTTGTGTTCTGCGACTGTATTTGTGCAGCAAGCGGTACCTACCGTCTTGTTCCTCCTGGTCCTGGCCCCTCCCCAGCATCCCCTTGGTGCTTGGGAAGGTGTTGGGAAAGGGGGGTTAGCTTTCGTTCCCCTCGGGTTCGGGGGGGTCAACCGTGCTCAGCACGTGCGAACCGTGGCGCAGCAAGCCAAGCGTGTGCGAGGGCCGGAAACACTGACCCCGCGGAGGAGAGGCGGAGGAGACGGAGGAGAGGCCGGAGGACCGTGCGGCTAAGTGCGGCTTCGCGTGTACACCGTGCTGCGATAAGATACCGGGGCTCCGGTTCTCCTCCGCCCGGGATTTTTACAGTTGAGTTTCAAGGGGAGAAAGCTAGGCCGTGACATGTTTACCCCCTTTTCTTGGCATTTTTCTAGGCGAAGGATGAAATTTTTGCAGGACGGGTAAGTTCAAGGTTGGCTGAAACTAGAATTCAGCGAATCGTTTAGTTCAGGAACAGAACCCCGAGGGACAGACTTATGACTTCAGCAAGTATAGACTAATTATTGTCGACATCTACTGCTTGACAGTAGAGAGATTTATAGTTGCAACCAGTTCTGGTCTCTTGGAAACTTCTCCCATTTCTTTATGTTGCGTGATCTTAGCTGTTTGGGTAGATGCATGGTTGGCTGGTTGGTTGATTCAGCAGGAAAGTGCTTCAACCTTGAGATGATTTCGAACTATGAAGTGAGGAAAAAGCCGAAGTACTTCGAGAAGTCTCCGACGCCCTTCCTTGCGAACAGCGTCATCTACAGTGTCCCGAGACGGGATCTGAACCCAGGACCTCTTACTGTAGCGGCGCCAAACGAGTGCTTTAACCACTACAATACCGGGCGCCCTCCGAGTAGAGTCAGTGCTATCACGAACGTTTGTATGATAGACTAACCAACTGGTCACGTGGGACCAATCGCATACGTCATGCCTGATTAGTCCAACTGATAGCAATTACAGTGTAAATGTACACAATTTCTTTTCAACTTTGTTTGCTCGACTTCTCATCTTCGACTCTGAAATTCAAAGCAGATTCATAGTTAAAGTACATGCTTAAAGTACAAATATGACCTACCTAGATTTCTGAAAGAGAGGGGTGTTAGGTAAATAACCTCCCCCTCACCAGAGGTGCAGTTGCAGTCACTCATTTTCTCTCCTGAAGTCGCCCTCCCTGTGTGTTCTCCCACAGGCGAGCAGCCGGCCTGTCTACACACTGGTCCGTCACAACTGCATTGTAATTACCTGCCACAGGTATGCAGGCGCACGGGGGACTACCCATGGTGCATTAGTGTCGCGTCATCTCGAGAGGACGCCAACTGCGCGCAGCAAAGAAAATCGTCTGCGTCTCGTCCAGCCTCCGTGTTTGCCGCCGCACCAAGGCTGCCAGGTAAAGTAGGACCCAGGGCCCACACCTTTTCGCGAAGCATGAAAAGTCACCTGTAAATTGGCCCCAGCGTCACCTAATTGCCCGTGACGTCACTGCATTTAAATTCAAGAACTGAGACAGAGGCGCGAGGAGAATATGAGATGGGCGAGGTTTGGAGGCGGGGTGTCTGGGTGTGCCGTTGATGGACGGGGTATCATCACGGAAAGATAAAAAGATCCATGGCATCATCTGCAGAAGTTGTTGTTCGCACACAATACACACCAGGAGTGAAAGAAGAGGGAGAGAAGAGAGTTGGGTTTCTTTGATGGTTGTTAGTGTTTATGGCGCGCCGGCAATCAGGATTCCATCATAGCAACAGTTCATAGACATGGACAAAGTTTTCATGCTGGAAGCGAGATCTGAAGACCTTTCGCCAACGATCCCGCCATTCTTCTCTCTCTTTCTCTCTGAAGGTACGAGAGCGAATCACCTTCCCGCCAGCCCCCTATTCACTGTTTGTCTCGACCGCGACATCGTATGAAGAGTTAGGGAACTTGATGCCGGCTTAGGGCTTGGAAGTGCTCGCCCTTGGATCAAGAGTCTTAAGCGTCTTCGGGAAGGCACTTCCTCCCGCTGCCATGTTGTGTTTAGTCACGAGGTGTACCTTGCAGGGCTTGACAAGAGAATGTTTCTGAGAGTTTGGATTAGGCAACAGTCAGAAGTTTCTGACGTCAGCAATGACGTCACTGACTGACCCCTCGTTTTCTGGCTCGCTGCTTCAACTCACGCGTCTCAGCCACCACCACGACATTCTTTGCCGGATAGAAAAATTTATAACAAAACAGTTTTATTCGTCCCAATTCCTCACCCACTAGTCTTTTCTTTCCATCCCATGGAAGCTGAAGTTATCAGGTTCCGCCAAGAAAATTGTTCCGTGGACCGCGAAGTCAGGTGCCCGAGGCTTGGTATATCAAGTACACTCCAACAAGCTTGTGCTTACAAGGGGGCGCTCTAACGCTAACAGCCCTACTCTTCTCGCCGGCTTGTCGTAAACACACGAGAAATTGAGGGCGAAGGAACAAAAATTGTTTAGTTTGGGGCTAACCCAGGGGCGATTGTTTGTAATAATGGGATGCTTACATATTCCTGCGCCCCCTCCTCCTCCCCGTCCCATCCTCTTCCATTTAGGAGTCGTCGGGAAGGGGGTGGATTGGTTAGGAGGGTGGAGAGGGGAGGGCTCTTCCTCCGTTGGAATCTGTAAACAGTCTTGAGGGCCCCTCTCGTGCGTGGGTGCATATATCAAGGTGATACATTTCGGCGAAAATCTAAGGCCTGATTTCTTACAGATGCACCCCTAGACACGGGGGCATATATCTGTAAGTCTGTCTTAAGGGGAAAGGGGTTTTAATGTTCCCCTTCCTTTTTATGACCTCAACCTTTTTGCACGTGAGAAACGAAACAGCCAGATGTTGAATTTTGCAAGCTGGTCTCGTACTGTGTGTGAAGCACTTTCGCGAGTTTGTCCCACCCGCTTCCACAGCGATAATGCGGCAGAAAAAAATAAAAAGAAGAGACGGAGGTGTGTTGAGGAGGGGACGGGGGAATGCAGTTAAAAATAGTGATTATGGAGGTAGAGAGCCGACAGCCTCGTCGGCAAAAACACAAAAAAATCTACGTTTGCTGCTGACGCGGCGTAAACGATCTTGAACAAACTTCCGCAGCACACTCTGTCCTCTCGCATCGGAAGTATTTTTGACATTTAGCCTTTCCCTCCATCCCCTCTCACTGATCTGTCCCTCCCTTCCCCGTTCTGTATTTTGATGCCGCCATTCTTGTCCTTGTATTTACCCAAGTTTTATAAACGCCTGCGGTGTCTTGCATCTTCTCTGAAGTCTTTGTCTTTCCCGAACGATAAGAAGGCCTCCACACCAACATCGCCATCTCATGAACATTCGGGAACATTCCAGCAGCTTCAGGAGCGGGAATCGCCTTAACGAGCCGATAGGTGTACGGAACACGAGCTCCAGTTCTCATGCAACCGGCCACAGCCCTAGAGACAACAACCTGGCAAATATAGTCGTCATCACGGATCCTACATTTTGTGGACTTCTGTTTCTAGAAACGTTCTTGTCTGTTGTACGGATTGCCACCTCTATCGGCACTATCCGCCGTGGTTGCAAATGACTCAACCGTCTGGCGAGGGGAATGTGTTTATTTTAATTTGCTTTGTTTATTTTTGCGCACCTGCAACTTCGGTTCTGCTCAAAGTTTATTGAGGTTTAGAGGTTCATAGACATTTTTTTCCAACAGGCAGTTAAAAGAAAATGAGTTTGAGTTTTAGAATTCAGTCGGCTGGAGGCAGAGCCGCCATCGCGAGAAACGAACCTCCTCGTCGTTGTCTCTCACCTGGTGCTTGCTGCTTCTTTGCATAACAGAAGGGCATGGGCAGCTGGGACACGGACTACTTACAGAAGGGCATGGACAACTAGGAGGACACTTACAGAAGGGCATGGGCAACTGGGACACGGGCTACTTACAGAAGGGCATGGGCAACTGGGACACGGGCTACTTACAGAAGGGCATGGGCAACTGGGACAGACACTGGCTACTTACAGAAGGGCATGGGCAACTGGGACACGGACTACTTACAGAAAGAAGGGCATGGGCAACTAGGAGGACATGGGGTACTTACAGAAAGAAGAGCATGGGCAACTAGGACACGGGCTACTTACAGAAGGGCAAGGGCAACTGGGACACGGGCTCCACGTCTCGTCTTGGAGAGGTGGAGTGTGAAACAAGGGCTTTCACGAACCAGTGACGTACGATGACGTGATTTCCCGGCGCTGTTTACAGACCGCGGGCTGATGACCTCGGGTGACATCACACGGGAAAGGCCCATTCGTACACCGAAATGCCAGACACATAAAAATTGTGTGTCTGTGAACATTTTACCATTGTAAATTAGTTATAATTTTAATTATTCGTCCGTCTTACCCATCTTCCCCAAGAGAAGCTATCAAAGATTATGGTTGTGACTGGCTGAGATTGTGGTTGAGTCTTAGCGCACTGCAGTGTCGAGATAAGCGGGTGGAGAACATCGCCTTTCCCTTGATACCTTCGCAGCACCGGAGAAAAGTTGGCAATGGCCGATAAGCAGCTTACTAATCCGATGTAATTACTCCGTTTTCTCGTGGCATGAAAGACAGACAGCACAGCAACAGCTGCAGGGTCCACCCCATGCTGCTAGACCTTTTTTTTTTCGGAGTGGAAGGGTGAAAGACCGGGGTGGAGGAGGGTTGCACCGTGAAAACCGAAGCGCGAAGCATCCTCGTGTGGGCGTCAAGCCCCCGACTGACAGACGAGCCGACAGTATCTGAGTGCGCATCTGTTCCTTCTATGTCTTCTGTCATTCGGGTAGTGACGGTTGCTAGGGATGGGTATGCTGGTTTGGAGGGGTGGGGTAAGTCTGAGGGTGGGGGAGGGACAGCGGTAAGGGACGGGGAATATGACAGGGTCTGTCAAAACCAAAGTCTGGCGCGGGCCCGTGAAAGGGGCAACGTGCGCGTGTACGGGTAGACAGAGAACGCGAGAGGCGAACTGCGAGAGGTCTTACAATTTTGTGATCTTTTCTGTAAGCTACTGCCACTCCCCCAACTCCCACCCCAGCACACCGTTCTCACTTTTCTTTATATATCTCACGTGCGACAACATTCGTACACGTGCACCCAAGGATGATGGCTGGAAGAATTCTTGCCAGCGCATCACTCAAAGCCGCACAGAGCAGCGGTTAGCTTCCCGCTCCCCCGTAAAGAAATATCATCATCCCCTTTCCATACCCCACTCCCCCCCAAAAAAATATGTTTTATAAAGAATTAAAAGTCTGAGCCAATGGAAGCTGGACGAGGGTGCTGCGATTAGACCTCGTGTCAAGCACATCTCTGTTCCCTCTCCACCTTTTTTTCGTTGTCATGGCAGCGCCCTAGAGCGACTCAATAATAAACAATAGACAGCTGCCACAGCGGAACAGAGTGAAAAAACAAACAGAAGTTTGTATGAGGATCGGTTTGAGAAGCATCCTGTAAGAAAAGTTGTCGTCAGATGCTTGGCACAGTTATAGGGGATACTCGGGGGGTAACATATAAAGACGGGTGGTGCATCCTGATTTATTTAGAAGGAACTTTGAAGGGGTGGGGGAGTCATCTGAACTCCAGACAGAGGGGAGGCGGTCTGTTTGCAAATCTGTTTCTTGTCTTCATTACAAGCATTAGCAGAAATCAGCAGCAGATCTTTGCCTTGGATACTCCGCGCAGCTCCCACTTGGCAGCTGCAATGCAGCTGAAGATGTCGGCTGCTATGGAGAAGGGAGGGGACGGGGTGAGACTGTAGGGAGAGACTTTCAGTGTCTACCCGTGTAGATAATGGTGCTGTCGTGACCCACTTTTACCTGGCGGTGTGTCCCGCCAACTCGAGGTCTGGGTGTTTAGAACCCGCTCGTGGAATCCACCCAGACCAATAAAGAGGGTAGGGCGGTCTTGAACTAGCTTGCCAGCACCCCGATGTCGGAAAAGTGTTCTCGGGTGAAGTATGTAAAGAAACGGAGCTTGATTTTACTGGGGAAAAAGGATTTTTCGTAAAATTACTGAATCTTTTTCAAGCCTAAAAAATAAATAGCAAACACTGGCAGTCTTTCCACTTCTGTCAGCTCCACCCGTCCCAGAAATGTGTAGACATAAATAACCATTCTTTAAGATTTAAATAATATTGACGATCAGATATGTCCCAGATACATTGAGTGGATATTTTCTTGCGTTGTATGGGGATAGATGAAAATGCAAATTCTGACCGTTCCTGCACTTTTACCAGCATCGCCCCTCCCACTCCAAAAAAATCCGGGTGCACGTATAAAATACAATAGACATTTTTAGACATAACATTAAATATTAAACAGCAGCCATGCTGTTATGCTTTCAGTCGTAAGAAAACGGCTGTTGATGTTTGAGGTTTGAGGATGTCTGAGGAAACATTAATCAGTAAAGCGTGGACGTGTACGTGAGCACGTGTGTGCAGACATGCTTGCGGGTGAAATATTTGCCGCAGTTCAGATGTCGGATGATTTGAAATTGAATGAGGAATGATAACTTTAAACGTTGAACAGCAATATAGTGCATTAAAGAAAATAAATAAAATAAAATAAAAATAAAAATAAATAACCTGGATTACCAACGGTGAGATTAGAGTGTTACAGCTGCTGTCTCCTGATGTATTTGAGCATTTGTCTCACCTCGTATAATTAAAATCGATGTATAGTCAGGACGACTATATGTATATATTATATGTACTGCTGTGATTAAGTTAGAAATAAGTCAAAAACGATTTGCGCTCAAGTTTTCTGCCTCATTAAAAAAAAGTCTTAAAATTATCCCCTCCCACCTCCCAACATTTTCAGACCGTGTATAGATATATATATATTTTTTTTACAAAACCCGTAAGTGAAATGCCCGGATGATTGTACTCTACTCCCTGTTTTTCTCAGCGCAGACCCGAAGGTTTTCATCGTCCACCACCCCTTACCCGAGACTGTATCCCGACGGTCGTTTCACGGGTGTGATGTTGATGCCTTCTAGCGGGCGCAGTGTAGTGTGAATAGTTGCCCGCCATTTCCTGCGTTTTCCCCTCGTGACGGGGGGGAAGCCTCTCCGCTTGACTGACACAGACCTTATAATAACTGTCGAGACGAGTCCGCATCATCGCTCTCGTCTACTTTCCCCTCCTCCCCCCAACCCAACCTTTCCCTTTATCCCTCCTCTCCTCGCTTCTTCGCTACCTGTTAAATCAGCGAGTGTTTGTGTGCAGGCCGCCACCTGTGCATTATTCCGTCTGCAGCCGTCGCGATGTTATCGGCGTCGTCGCTCTACGTGGTTTTACGTGGTCTCGCCGTGTGGAAGATCGGGTGCGTGAAAGGCTAAATCGCAACCCTCCGATTGTTTCCTCAGCGCGCTTAGCCATCCACCCGTGTGTCGTACACGTTGCATGATACACGCTTGCTTAGTTTTCCTCTTAGTTCCGGGTCAGTGCAGGTAGGGTGTGTGACCCTTGATGGAACGGAGGACATTGGGGGAAAAAAA
The DNA here is from genome assembly GCA_004794325.1 of Pomacea maculata. Lineage (NCBI taxonomy): Eukaryota > Metazoa > Mollusca > Gastropoda > Architaenioglossa > Ampullariidae > Pomacea > Pomacea maculata. The sequence continues at coordinate 57,482 of SRHC01000369.1, read as the reverse complement.
AACGTCTGCTGGAAGGTTTGCTGGGGTTACCATGGCAAATAGTTTGTGCATGTGTTATTGGGGATTTATCATGCCTTACAGCAGAAATGATCACGGCATGAGAAAAAAGCACTTTAAAATGATTTGGGAGGTAAGGATACGAAGTGCTGCTTTTATCTTGAATGTGGAGTCGATCCTTCACCACCATCATCATCGTCGTCGTGGTCGTCATTATTGTCATTTCCGGATGCAGGGAGAACCGCGTTGGCTCTGCGGGTTTAGCAGAAGGAGAAGGAATATTGTTGCGTTATTGCTGTTTACTGGATTGTATACTTAATGGTTTAGTCATATCAAAAGTCATCAGTAGCGCTCACGAATCTGACATCGTGATGACAAGATTTCTTAAACCAACCGTTAGATCCTTTTGTTTATGCAACAGTCAGGAAGCAGTTGATCATGAGGTTAGGGACCAAAAACAAAAAGGTTTGATTGTTTATAATTAAAATTGACTAATTATTATATAATATTATTATTAAGGGAAAAAACCCCAACAGCTTCACCTCCTTTTCTTGTTGTGTGGTCTGGCAGTCAAGGAGACAGAGACAAGCGTTTCTCTAAACTGAGAGTGGACTACGAAATACGACCCGGAAATGAGGGGCGGTTGACTTAAGAAATACGCGACCTGCAAGCTCTGTAAACTGTCGTGATGGTGAGTTGACTCAAGAAACGCGACCCCAAAGCGCTATCTTTCAAATCGCCGAGCGATTGAGTTGACTAAGTAACGCTATCCGCGAGCGCTCTCCACCCGAGTCCCCCGTGCAGTCGGGTATAGTAAGAAACGTGATTCACAGACTCGCAGGGTATGTCACGAGTAAGGAGCACAAAGATGTTCACTTGAAGTAGTCCGAGGCGCACATCGTGTCACGATGGTGTTTGATACCCGTGGGGGCGACCTGTACGTGATAAGGGTAGACTGGTGGGTGGAGAGGTAACCCCCGTCTTAGCTCGGGTAGGTGACTGACGTGTTTGTCATCGCCGGGAAGTTGAGAAAGGGAGATTACCGCGGAGGTGAGTGACGGTTCGGGGGATGGGGAGCACACACACACACACACGCTCACTCGCGACCCTCGCATCACCCTCCATTCCCTTCAACCACTCTCTACCCTCATCACATGACGGGTGTCCGTCACTTATAACGGTGAATATAACGTCTCTGGGAATTTCTGTTTTCGGGTATAAACTAACCCCCGGGGGAGAAAAAAAGTCAAAAGCTCTACCAAAGTCTGGCGCACATTTAGAAAACCTTGACATGCGGTTTCTTAACTTTCTACCCGGATATTTGTCAGTTTTACGGGCGTCAGGGACGTCCGGTGCCGATGACGGTGATGGAATTTTAGGGGGAGTAAGGGGAGGGTCAGGCTGGAGCGAGTCACGTGGTACAGATCGCGAGCCAAACCAGGGTCGAGACGTATCGTGGACGTCTTGTACGGGACTTCTGATGCCACTTCCTGTACAAGCTTTGCCGGCGGTCCTGGCATCTGTACAAACCGAACCTCCAGCCGCCAGAAAACGAGGAGGAACTGTCGACTGCACTCACGCAGCTCCTCCAGCGCGCTCTGACGTCAAGGCTCCGTGGCCGCCGAGGCAGCCACCCCACAAATGTCGCTTGTAAAATATCTTCCAGATGGCACAATATGCAAGCATGCCGCCGTCTTATAAATCTGCCCTGGCCTCTGGCACCTTTTCGTTTCGCCGTGTGCCTGTCGAAAGCCTTTTCTCTGGGGTCGCATGGTCAGGGTCGTTAGGTTGGGGGGAAGAAGAAATAGGAGGCACTTTTGTGGCTCCAGGTAGATGTTACGGAGATGGAGTTGATTAAGTGAGGCGTTCGTTCTCCCCTTCTTTCTTTTTTTTTATTTTTCCTCCTCCTTCATTTCCTCCATATCTTTTTCTTTTTTTTCCATTAACTTCCTAAACATTCTATATTATATATACATATGTGTGCACCCGTATGTACCTACTTTGTGGTTATCGCCTACCATGGACCAGATGTGGATGAAAAAAAAACATCAACACGTATTTATCATGCCTGCCTCCTTTTCTGACATCCACTGTTTGTCTTTCTGTGTGCAGACGCCGCCCAGAAGCTACGGCGAGGGCACACGGTCAGCCGACCACCCAGCAGCCATATCACCCGGGTGGACGAGGAGTCGAGCGCCTCGGACAGTGGGGGTCGGTCTGGCTCTCGGCACCTGCTGCGTCCTGGGTCGGTGGGGGTCTCGGCCCGCTTGGTGGAGACCGTCGACCGGGGGGTGGGACCCACACCACATCCCTTACCGCCCTCGGTGTCGGATTACCCGCCCTTTCCGAACTTCCTGTTGCCGCCTTATGTGGACCCCAGAAACGGATTGTTAGAGCCTCCCTATGGTAAGGAGGGGGAAAGAAATAAAGAATTCACACTTTTGTTTCTGAGTGTGTGTGTATATGTGTGGCTTTTTTTTTTTTGGAGGGGATATCACCTCCACCAACATTTCTAAGTTAAAAAAAGGCTAGCCGGCCTTTTTCTTGTCACCAACAAACAGATAAGTAGTATGATTTATTTTAAAATGGCTTTACCTGTTTATATGTTTAGTACAGCTAACCCTGAGATGTATACTGATTTTCTTCAGGCCTGGGGTACCCATATCCTTCACACTACTCTCCCTATGTAAACCCGCCCTTGCCGCTCAGCACTTCCACCCTGGAGGGGCGATATCATTGGCCACCCCCTCTCCCCACCTTTCACCAGCCCCTCCCTCCGTGAGTACAGACACTTTAAAATGTTTATACGTGTTATGTGAGATTTGGAGCTAATGCACTGTTATCTCTAAAGACACGAGAGTTGTTGAGTTTCAGGCAGTTTTTAACGATATGGTAGTTTATGTAGGTAACAAGTATTTTTTGAATCTTTCTAGCATAAAAATATAAAAGGAGAAAGCTATTAAAGTGTACACCATAAGCATTTTTTCATTATTTCAAATTTGCATTTGTGAGTCTGCATTAGCGAAAAAAAAGTATTCTTGCTGGTATTCCTACTGCGCTATCCTAATGCTTTTTTCTAGCAATATCTCTGGCAACAGTATCTTTATAATGTCACACATAAATATGGGAAACGATGATGTTCATGCAAATGTTATTTGATGAAAGTGTGCTTTCTTGCACACATACAAATACATGTCTTTAAGCGAAGGGAGAATTTACTTCTAGATGTGTTTATTTTAAAGCAGTTAAAATATCCTGTTCTGTTGGGCTCTTTGACTCTGTGATTGTTGTCCTTAGCTTTCCCTAAGTAAAAAAATTGTAAAGTAATAGGATGCAGGAACTGATAGTCATAAAAATAATAAAGACTTTTTTGGTTTTTAATAATTTAATAATGTCATGCACAGGGGACTAGCACCAAGCCCTGTGCAGTCGGACATCTCCATATTGAGCATGCGCAGTCCTGTCCTGCCAGGTGAGTCGGTCACACAGCTGGCCTCACGAATCCAATGGGAGCATCTACAACGGGCATACTATCACAGTCCTGGACCCGGGCGTCGATTTAGTCCAGCAAGCCTTGCTGGTGAGAGAGCTTGTCATATAACAGATGCTTTACTTTGGGTTCTTTAGTCGAAGAACAGTTTTAGAGTTAATTTTTTGTTTTATGTCTGCACCTTCATGTCACACTTTTTGTTACTAACTCAGCGAACCTGGGTGATTCATAATTCTGATTGCTATTGAGCTTCTTTAGTTAATATCTGGAAATAGTGTGTTAATATTCAGATAGTACTTTTCTGGTGCTTTCTAAATCTCTCTGTATCATATTATGATGCAAACAGCTAGTAAGTGTAGTCATATTTCTCTTGGATGGCAACAACTTGAGCAAGTTACCTCTTAGCAGCATGCCTTTCCCTCATCATCATGGTTGTTTTAGTATAATGAAAAAGCTTAAATTTTTTAAGGTGCCACTGATTATTTTACCAGTTTAACGACAGTGATAACAAGACTTTAAAATTTTGTTCTCCACCATTTACAATGCTCACCAAAGTGTTGCTTTGCTTTGCTGTCACAGGGCTACCTCTGGCAGGATCCCTGGGAGATCTTCTCCCACCGTCCCTCAGTCAACGTGGTGTGGGTGGGGGGACAGCAAGTGGCTATGTCTCAGGCTCTGATGCACGTGGCTACATCTCAGGGTCAGAAATCCGTGGCTATGCATCAGGGTCAGATGTGCCCCCTACTCCTGGTAGTGGCAGCATTACACTTCCCGGCTCTCTTGAAGGTTTGTTATGGTCATAGTCTGAGCTGTTAATAAGAACATGACTGTTTTGCCATGCTTGTCTGTGTGGTTGTTGGGTATCCATTACAATAATGCAGCTCAACAGCATTATTCAGTGTCTTTTATGTGTTCAACCCAGGATCTCGGCTGACCAGCCCTCGCCCTAGTATTGTGGGCAAGAGTCGCAAGCGTGCACTGTCCCACTCTCCAATCTCCGACTACCTCGACATTCAAAGTCTCACAAGAAGCTCTGAAGGTTCACTGCAGCTAACATCATTTTTACAGCACAATTCCCGTAGCTCCAGTGCTGCCAGTGGATCTTATGGCCATTTGTCTGCAGGTGTGCTCATTTTCTGATTTCTCAGACGCATACTGAGAGTTTCATTGTTTCATACAAGTCCATTCTCGTTTGGAAATGGGGAATGCTGATATACTAACGCTATTTATGTTGTCAAAAAAGAATGATAATTTGTGGAAGGAACATCTTTTGCCAAAATGTATTTAAAAATTAAAAGAAGATGGTAGACATTTTTGTGAGGATGGTTATAGCTTGTTTTATTGTTTTGCTTTCTGTATCTACCAGCATCTCTGGGTACTGTCAGCCCTCATCCTCCACTGCCTCCGAATCCTTATTTCCGCCATGGACCAATGGCTCCGGCTCCACCATTCTACTATCCACCCATCCTGCCTCCAGCCCTAATGGGCAGACAACCACCTGGTGTCACTTTGCTTCCACCAGGCCCCCATCCTCTTCTGCCCCAGCCACCTCCTGCCAAGTTTGATCATCAGGCAAGAATATTTGTGAAGTATACTGAAGTATTATGTTCAGACTGGGACAGCTCATTTAACAAACATCTTCCTTTAGACACTTTGGCAAAATATTATGTGCTTTAGATATTTATAAGTTTAAGTCCTGCACTTATGTACGATAGCATTTTATCTTTAAAAAAATTATCTTGAGCTGAAAGTTTCTCTTTTTACTACTGTATTTTTTTCTTTGTCACCTAGAACTTCAAACTCATTTTGTCAGCAGTGTGAATGAAAGAGGGAACTCGTATAATGTTTGCTACCATTACATACATCATTAGTAATAAACATTGTATCACATGCTTTTCAAATGCTGAAGGTTATCATAGTTAAATAAATAAATGTGGTTATCTGTGTTTCTCACATGTAGATCTCAACAACAATGAAAGATGCTGGTAGCAGTGTAGTGAGTAGCACCATGGATAACAGTGAGAATAAAAAGTCCAAAATCAAGAAAGAGGCAGAAACTATAGGTAGGTGTCCAGTACATTAGTATATTTCTCTTTTGGCGCTCTTACTGTTTTTTGCCATGCTTTTCTCTTCTCCAGACTATATTTCACTATCTTCTGCCCTATTTGGCTCCGTGATGTTGTTTGTTGCTCAACACAGCTTTTCATTGCTTGAAGCCTAGATTGCCAGTGCTTGATCAATGTTTTTTTAGGGTGAGGAGGAAGAGACTGAAGATGGGTGGAGATGGTTACAATGGTTACAATGGTTATAAATGTTACAAGCATTACAATGGTTACAAATGTCTGTTTCCAGAGAGGGAGGAGGGAGATGAAGAGGATGAAGGGGGGGATGGTTATGGAGCGGGTCATGTGCCACAGGAAGGGGAGCCAGACTTCATTGAAACCAACTGCCACTGGATTGATTGTGCACGAGAATTTGAAACACAGGATGAACTAGTCAAGGTAGGATGATCTGCTAGTAATGTCCTTCCATTGATTATATACATATCATTATAACTTGAAGCACCATGATGGAATTTCTGAGGATTTGCATATAGTTTGTGAGACTGCCACTAAGCAGAGAAATTTAGGAGGCATTTCAGTGCTTGTATTGATTGATACAACTTTTCAATGGTCAAAATGTGCATTACATCACTGTGGTCAGCTCTAGATTTTACTCAACAGTACGTTACTTGACTAAGAAGTGTACTAAGATAGTCCTGTAAACAATGATGACTGTTTATCTGCAGCATATCAATCAGGATCACATCCAGGCAAACAAGAAGTCTTTTGTCTGCCGCTGGAAAGACTGTAGTAGGGAGGAAAAACCCTTTAAGGCCCAGTATATGCTCGTTGTCCATATGCGTAGGCACACTGGAGAAAAACCACATCGTTGTACAGTAAGTTTTGTTTCTTAACTTTTTCTTTCATTCTTTTTCTATTTTTCCATTTTTCCTTTCTTCTATCCCTTTCTTTAAAAAAATGACTTGTCTGTTCCTGTTTATTATGCCCATCCTTTTTAATTTTTTTTTTTTTACTGTGATTGCAAAAGTAATGATGTCTTATTACTCTAAGACAGTCTCTAAGACATGAGGTAATTAAGGATTAATGTGTAATAGACAATGATTTATTACATAAAGTGTTTAGAAAACAGATCTTGAAAGAGCGTAAGTAGCCTATAACATAGTCTGTTTCTGGATTTACAGTTTGAAGGTTGTTCTAAGGCATATTCCCGTCTTGAGAATCTGAAGACACACCTGAGATCTCACACAGGTGAGAAACCATACCTGTGTGAGTTTCCTGGCTGCACGAAAGCCTTCAGCAATGCTTCGGACAGGGCTAAGCATCAGAATCGCACACACTCTAATGCAGTAAGTTTTTTTTCTTTCTATTTTTTTTTTTAGCTACATTTTTCTAGAAAAGTTTCATAAAATATTGTGAAAGATTGTCAGAAAATGACAGAGAATAGCATTGTGATATTGGTTTTTATTTCAGAATTTAAATAACTGAACTTGAATTTATAGGTGTGGTTCCTGGAATGAAAGCAGGCTTGTTGATCTTCCTGCTACAACCCCTTTCAGTTATGACCCGAGTTTGGTGGATTTTAGTGAGTCTTAATAGTGAGGTTTTACTGCATACATTTTATTATTATTATTAAACCTCATGCTATAATATGTATGTAAAAAATGGTCAAAGTTCGTTTTGGCAAGAGTGATTACCTATATGGGAACATCTTGTTTCAGAAACCATATGCATGTAAAGCTGCAGGCTGCTCGAAGAGGTACACTGACCCTAGTTCTTTGAGGAAACATGTGAAAACAGTCCATGGACCAGAGTTTTATGCCAACAAGAAGCACAAAGGCGATGGATGCAAGAAAGAGGACCCTGATCAGGTAATAAGAAAACATTTACATAATCTCTTGTATCTCCTCTTAAATCAGGCCTATTGCTTCTTGGTACCACTGACACCAACATATTGATAACATCTGGAAATATTGAAAAGGAAATGGGTTCATTCACAACAATCATTACTACACTAAACAAAGTATGCAGCATTATTGACAACTTCGAAGATTTATAACATTGATATCAAGCTTATCTGACTTAAAACACATTTTTTTTTTCAAGTGCAGAAACACAAGGGAACTGATGACAAACCTACAGTAAGCATGTAGCTACAATCAAGAGAGTACACTGTACAATAATTCGCAGTATTACACAACATTTTGTGGTTTTCAGCAACATCATACATTCCTATGCAAGGAAGGAAACATCAAAGCTTTTTGACTTTTTGATCAGCTGAGATTTCTTGTGTGTTCATTAGGATCTAGATGGTAAAGATGACGAGAACAACAGACGAGTGGAGGACTGCCCTGCAGTCATTTCCCCGCAAGGGATGGCTCCTGGTGAGAGAGCCAGAATGCAGGTGAGTCCAGCTTGCTTCTTTTTCTTGTTAACAAATTCTGTAAATTGAAGTAGAATGTTTCAAGTTATGTTTTCCTAATTTCAAGAAATTCTTAGCATATGACTTGAAAAAAAAAATTCCATCAGAGTGCTTCTTATCAAAACAAAAGCTATTTGACTGTGACCAGGACACTATGGAGTCGGGGCCACAATCCCAGCCATCTCCACAGAGTAGCCCGGAGGTCAACGTTACGTGCAGTGTTCAACCAGATTTGATTGATGAGCATGTTGGGAGTTCTGCTGTGTTGTCAAACTCTGTGGAAGAAGAAGTGGATATCCCAGAACCTGATGAAGCCGATGTAAGTCGGGTATCTGCTGAATACTGTGAAAAAAATATTCTTTTGCTGCTGTTGTCAGAAACGAGCTCTTCAGCCTCTAAAAGGGAAAAAAAGGGTTATGCCATGTTAACCAGGAATTGGGTGCTTTTAACACACCTCCCTTCTGTTATGTTGACAAGCCAATCTTCTTACATTAGGCTGAAATGGCAACCTTTAATTCTAGTTAAAAATATCAGCCGTGGTACGGCACAACACACAACAAGCCAGTCTATGATAGTTTCCCAATGAATAAACTTCATATAATAAACTGAGTCACTGGTAATGATCACAATACTGTTCATTATTAGATTGTGAAATAAAATGTATATTTTTAGGGAGAATGTGGCATCAGATTTGTATTGTTCATAACCCATGGTGCTTTTTTTAATATATATACAAAATCAGAAACTGCCTTAAAAATCATATACTGAGGTATTTTTATATTATTTCAGGTGCCTGGATCAAATGCTCTCCTCACACGGCGGCGAGATATAAGCACAGGCCAAGTATTGCAGAATAGAATGAAAGGGCGTCTTAGTGCCAAAACATCCTCACCATCTGTTTTGCCCCAGATCCCATCTATGCACAGTCCAGGTCAGTTTTGGTAAACAGATTAAAAGTTATTGAGTCTCTGCCTCTTGTTTTATTTTAATTTTTATTGATACTGTCGTTGTTAAGTGAACACATTTCTCCCACTATTTGCCATGTGCATTCTGTTTATAATAGTGTTTCTCTAGTTTATATTAATTTTTTTTCTTTTTTGCTACCTGCATGCAGGTGTTCTTTGAGGAATGCTTATATGCATACACATGCACAAGCCAAAGAGATAGAGTGAGGGGGGCATAAGAGACAGTAAGCCAGAGCAGAAAACCTGGCTGAAAGAGGGAGGATTGAAATGTTTGGTCTGAGTTCTACTGGACAGATGAACTTTTATTCGATTTCAGGCAGTTTGCGAGGCAGCCACTCCATAATTGCAGAGCTTGGAGGGAAGTCATCACAACACAAATGCAACAGTACCTTGCACAAGCGTACTTCAGATTTTTCTTGTAAGTGCTCCTTTTTCAGAGCAAGGAATAGGACTTTGAAATTTTCATCTACCACAAAAACATAAGCAGTTCGTATAGTGTAGTTCACTTGCAGATTTTCTTTTTTCATGTATATTTCAGTTTTTAAGTCTTTCAATTGTCTTAGTGTGTTTCCCTTAGTGTGGTTGTGTTCCACCTCTTAAGTTCCTGTGTAGCATGACTATATTCCTGTGTGACATTTATGTGTGACATGACAGGCATATTCCCTGATGTCTATATCATATAATATGTTGTTCCCTCATTGTGGTATTCCCATGCATTGCCGCTTTCTCCTGCTTTTTCTTTACTTACAATCTAACTTGCATGCTTATCAACAAATGCTCTTTGTGTTTAGCACGTGAGCAGACTAGCCTGCTGTTACCAAGCAGTCGACGGAACAGCAGTACAAGTACACTGAGTTCCTACATGAGTAGCATGCGTTCAGACACGAGTCCCTTCCCTCCCAACAGCAGCAAACTGTCCTCGCGGCGCTCATCAGAAGCATCACAGGTACACATACTTGATGTATACTCCACAATTATTAAAATTTTGATGCTTTTGGAATGCTAGTTTAAGAACTAGCATGTATTGTAACAGAAACAAAATTAAGCTGGAAATCAGGATTTGGGGAAGTAGGGCGTGCTTCAAAATCTAGTATAACCCTTCACAGTGTTAAAAATAATTTTAGAATAAAAAAGACATATTACTTGAAGCAGCAATTAATTCATAGTTTTAATACTCAGACAATTTTTATTGTGTTGTATTTCACTGAAGTAAACCTGATTATTTTTGTTGATTTAAGGAGAATTTAAAAAAAGCATCTTCAGAAGTTTATTCTTTTCATTTTTGTATATAAAACCACTGATTTATTCACTAGGTATCTAACAATCGGCTCAGCATCAACAACTCTCCATATGAATATGACATCACGGGCAATCGGCCACAGAATTCAGTAAATGGCTCAAGCAGCTGTTCACGACGATCAAGTGAAAGCAGTAACTGTAATGTTGGAACCATGTCCGCCATGATGCAAAAAGCCAATCTGGGTTCTCATCCAAACTTGGTTGTCCAGTCACAAGGAAACATGCTGCAGAATCCAGCTAACAAGTATTCTAATGAAAGACTAGCCAGGTATAGCCTAGACTGTGTGTCCTGTTAGCTTCAGAAAACTTTGAGTTCTTGAGCTTTAATTTCTCTGCTTTCCAGGTATTTTTTTATGCATGACAAATTTATTGAGGCATTTTTTTAAATAGAATTCTGATGTTAATGTCAAATTTCTTACATGGTTTAGGAGGAGAGGAAGATTGTTTGTCTGTTGATAACTGTACAGAGAAGCGTCTAACCTATTTTAATGCTGAAACATTCATAAGGAATTTTGTTTCACACACAGTCAAACTTCTATAAGTTGAAGCTTCAAATTTGAGTTAGGGAGAATTTCGACTTATGGAAGGTTGACTTACAGGAGCCTGACTGTATTAATTGCGTGCTTTTTCAGCTATTACATTTAAGCCTTCACTAAAAATAGATATCTTTGCCTCTGCATTTTTCAGATACTTTGCTGCAAGAAAGGACTTTACTGATGCTTGCAATGCAAGAAACTGCACTCCCACTCGCACTCCTTTGCCGCATGAAGTGCCAGGCCGAGAAGTTCGTCGTGCGAGTGACCCTTGTCGTGCCCAGGATCCTAATTTTGAGTCTCTTCGACGGTTACAGAGGTTTCACAGTCTGAACATGGTGAAACCTTTGCCCATCCCACCGTCCATGCGGAGCTTGCAAAACAAAGCAAGTTCCAACCAGACTTTCCATTCTTCTCGAAGCAGCATTGCTACAGATTACTCCTTACCAGAGAACTGCAACAGTGAGCATGGCTCACCAGAATACAGTTTTCCTGGGGACTTGGATACTGAGGCAGCTTTGGATGAAAGAATGCTGGAAGACAATGAGGATATGATCATTCCTGATGATATGCAGCGCTTTTTGAACGAGCGCTATCACAACAACCAGCCTTTGTCGGATGACATGCAAAGGTTCTTGAGTGACCGCTACAGCAGCAATGTGAGTAGCATAAACGGCAGCGACAACCATCAGCAACCATCCCAAATGTCCTTCGTAGACTCTGGAGGACTGGATTCTTTGTGCACTAGTCGTATGTCGCATGATGGTAGCAACAGTGTAGGCAGCTACCTTCAGGACCACTCACAGCTTTCCCCTCACATGCCCAGCCAGTCCATGCACCACATGAGAGGCCATGGACAGTTCTCTCCCAATCTGCACGTCCAGACTGGATTTGACAGTAACATCAGTTCACCCCTGCCAAGCTTGAGCAGTCCTTATGGCAGCCAAGGGGGCTCATCAGGGGCCCCAATGCCAATGTCTCCTTGGCCTCAGACGCAGCAATCCTCCATGGTCAACCATCACTGTCAGGCCCAGCAGCATCCAATGCCACCCCCACCAGTGCAGAACCACCAACATCAGCACAACAACCACAACCACAACCACATGACAGCCAGAAACGTGCAGCTAATGTCACAAGGTGGACACTGCCCAAACAACCTTGTGAACGGCAGTGCAGGTTGTGGCATGGCTAACCTGAGTGGCATGGGGAATGGTCAGAATTGTGTTGGCATAGGTGTGCATGGAGGGGAGGGCATGAATTCCATGAAGTCTGGAGCCATTGGTCATGTGGGTATGCCAGGTATGCAGAACCCTGGGGCTGCTGGACCATGGCAAGTTCCAATGCCTGGCACATCAGGCAATAGCAGTTTCAGTCAGTATCACCACCACAAGCAGCAGCTGCAACAACAGCAGATGTCACAGAGTGCAATGATGGGTGGAGAGCTGCCAGGAGGTGCATACACTCCTGTGCCTCCACCCATGAACAAGAACATGCTGGTGGCAGGAGTGCCTGGGATGGTAGAAATGAGCAAACCTCATCGCACCAGCCCACAAGTGCAGGTTCCCCACATTAGCCAGTCCCAGATCCCACCCAACGCCAAGCGCAACATGTTGCGGCAACAACAATCGCAGTCTCAGCAGGGTATGATGTCACATCAAATGCAGCCACAGCGCCAGATGTCTTTGCCACCTCTGCATCACCCAGTTCAACCTACAGCACAATTGCAGGCACCAGCCATGCACCAACACCATCACCAGCAGCACATACAACCACAGCAGCAATCAGTGTACTTTGACAGTCATGCTGGCTGTCAGTCTCAGGCCATGAAAGGGCCCCTCCAGCAGAATTATTTGAACAATGGAGGTGGGCAGATGCAAAACTCTGTGATGGATAACATGGGAACTAGTAATAATGCATACAATCAGCGGTACCACCATCCACACACATCCTCCACATCACACCACCACCGAGGTGCCATGATTTCACCAAGTGGCACCAGCACACCTTCAGGAATGTTCTGCCAACCCCATCCACCCTCTAACCAGCACCCAGGATATAACTCTCACCTGTCGCCTCACCCTCCTTATTCGTACCCCATGGAAATGTCACCTGGTTGCAATCAAGTGACAAGTTCTACCGATTGCAAAGAAACCACAGCTCCACCCATCGAGGATTTCATGGACAACATCACTTCTCTGTCGACTGAGAATCTTATAGAAAACATATCCACTGACAATGTGTTTGGCTCTATGACTGGTTTGCCAAACCGCTCTGCTTCTCAAAACTCCAATCGTTACAATCCCATTCTAAACACCTCCAACATGGCCGTGAATGATATGAGCTCCATGCTGACACAACTTGCCGAGGAGAATAAATATCTGAGCATGAGACCGTGATGTTTTTGTGAATCTTGAAATAAAGAAACAGGGAAAAAATAGTCCCAAGAAGGCAGTCATATATATTTTTAGGAGTGGATATTTGGAACTTTGTCTCAGTTTCTGAAATAATTGAAGGTGTTTTGTTTGGGGCAAGAAAGAGTTTGACGTGCATAAAAGGATGCAGAAATTGATTCACTAGTGTATTTTACTGTAATGCTGGTCATCTAGGTCAACATTAAACCTTTGTGTGGCAAACATTCTACCAGTTTATCATCTGTTTGAAATATGTAATTTGATAAAAGTCTGATGCAGGATCAAGAAGTCTGTTTGTGGCCTTGTGAGCATGAACATGTCCTGAAATTGTGACCATGGTCTGTAATTACTTGTGCCTATTTGATCCTATTTGCTGACAATCAGTTGCTGAAAAAGAAATAGAGATGTGAAACATGTGAAACATAGCAAGAGCAACTTGAGGTAAAGAGAAGGGTAATTCTGAATGACACAAGGAGAAATAAATATGGTGGCCGGTCTGGAGATGAAGTGCAGTAGTCCTGAGTGGACAGAGGTGCCCATGAATCTATGAATTATAGGAGGTTCTGGGAGAGCGCCGATAAATATGCAGACGAAAGTGAAGGGTATTCATGGGCGATGAAGATGTCAAGTGATGGGGTTCTTGGATGATACTGTGGTTAGTGAGATGGAATACGATGTAGCAGTTTTAAGCTCTTGAAGAGCAAGTGAAAACTGGTTGTTTGCAGCTGACGTGATGGTTTTGAGAAGATGATTACTGATGGTGACTGTAGTGGAAGCAGGAATTGGTAAACAAGGTGTCCAGCAAAAGAAAGCTGAATTAGGAAGATAGAGCTGCAGAAAATGGAAGCAAGAAGCTCCAACTGCTCTGTGCTGGCCAGTGAAGGCTATAGTGGACTTATGATTCAGGGGCCATCTGCACAAACTTTCTCTTCTTTGGCTTGTTGTGAAGACGTGCCATCTGCAATATTTTTTTCTGTCCTACTAGATTTTCTTGTCTGTTTTATTTCCTTAGTGTAACAACATTCATATTTTCCTCACTTTTGCAAAAAATTCACAGGTTGTCAAGACATAACATTGGTCAGACATGTTGAAGTCATTACGCTAAACTTAACCTTGTGCCTTTTTTTAAAAACATTGTTTGAAAGAATAATAAAGCCAAGAAGAAACACCCTTTTTTATCATTTACTATGCAGATAGGCTTCCTGGCATGAGGAAAGCTGCTGTTAAATGCATTGTTGCTATGGCTGATCACAGTGACATAAAATGTCCTTTTTCCTGTATCAGCTACTAAGATCATTTTAAGATCTCAGAAAATAAGTGGCTGGAAAAGGTAATGTATGTAAATTAAAATGGTGGGTGCAGTTGTTATGTTGCAGATTAACACTTTCTTCTTGCTTTCTAATGCAAGAAATTTTTGAGTGCATAGAGTCTAGTCCCCACCATCTGTATGTCTTTGTCTTCTTTTATGAACCTGTCTGAATGATCTGACTCTGTAACATGAAAAGGGGTTTTATAATTCCTCAGACTGCTTTATTGCCTCTTGAAGCACTTACCTGTTGTGCGTTTTATGGAAGGACGCAAACATATCTCCTTAAGGTGAAGAGTTACACCCAATTAAAAAATAAAAACAAACTAAATGTTGATGTGGACATATTTTCATTTCACTGCTCTTAGTGTCCCTCACAGATCTTAGTGGTCCATTTCTCAGTCACTCTCACTTTTGTGTGTGCATGTAGAAATAAATGTCCATGATTAGTGCAACAGTGAAAACATGATGACATTTGATGATATATAATTTAGAAATGGTTATTCTACTCCAGAGCAGCTTATGGCAAATAAAAGCTTTCAATAGGTGCTAGATTTTAAACCGCAACCCTGGGTACAGCAAAATGTTGCTAATATGGTGACTTAAGTTTTTCACAGAAGTGCCTCAGCTGTTCATCTTCATTCTTGTATGAACAGTGCCCATCCAGATAACCTCATGTACCATTGACTTCAAGATTGTTGAATGCTTCAGTTTTAGTGCATGCCGCCCAGGATTAATTTAAGAACCTGTCAGATAAATGCAATACTCAACTGTCAGCTCTCTCTATCCCTAAAAATAAAAGTGGTTTTCTTCCACACAGAGTGCATAAAATTATCTAAATCATAAATACTTCTTAATTCTTACCAGCAATAATAAACACTCAGAATATAACCACTGAGGAATTTATTAGCATAATATTTGTTTAACAGTTGACTTAGTTTGCAACATGGTTCTTTAAGGCAATATGCAGGGGTGTGTTTAGTAAAAATGTTCTCTTTGTTGGTGTGTATGCCTGGGTACTTGCAAGAGTAAAGTTTCTATGCTTGTCGAGTTTGTGCAAAAAATGTCTCTCTCAGAATGTCATCTTGGGTTGCTAAGCAATCCATTACAGATTACATGTATACTGATTTTAACTGCCTGCATTTTACTCCTTTCCTTTGCACAAGAATGTAAGTACTTGCATTGTTTTATGGAAAAGAATGATTGTTTGAAAGGGATTGCATGTAGCTTGCTTCTTCTACCTCTAGGTATTCAGCACATGAAATGTGCTTTGAAATATCTCAACTTACCTATTTATCTATGTGCACAAGATTTCTTTGTTATGAAAAGCATGTTCATTTTGCTTCTCGACCATTATCATGGATAGTATGTACTGTTGCAGGTAGACCTGTGTGTTCTTTTTGAAAGCCTTTGAGAGGCATTTTTGGTAGCATGCAAATATACCATGTTCCATATCTCTTGTTATGAAAGTGCATATTTTTCTATAATTCATGTTTAATTTTTTAATAGAAACATTTATAAATATCATAGTTTACATCAAGCATAACGGATATTCAATACTCAATACAGCTATGCATAATTTTCTTTTTTATCTCGTTCATGATATTCAGCTATGGCTAGCTTTGCTACTTTGTGTCTAATTTCTTTTTTAAAAAAGATATTACATTTTAAAATAAATCCTTGTTAAGTTTTTGTTCTGACTTTTAAAATTGAAATTCTCTTATTAAAAGAGGCTTTAGTAAGTAGCAAGATTCCTCTTGCTTCAATCTAAACAAAAGCTTAGATAAGGTGAAAATTTTGTTTTTTAAGGGGCAATGTGAACACAACGAAAACAGGTTTTGATTGTTATTCAGATTTTCTCCAAGTCTTTCATGGCTGCATAAGTCTTCCTCCACTTAGCACTTTTGCTAACCCTTGCAGAATGTGATGCAAATTAAAGTTTAACGTCAAAAGTTTCCTGAAACTGTTGGAGTAAAGATGGATAAATAAAAATATAAATGATAATAAAGGGAGATACAAATTAGGCTGTGCATTACAATAATGAGAGCCTGTTTGATTTTTTTTAAACCTTTCTCTAGTTCTATTTTAGATGAGTATACATCTCGGAATTGATTTAAAATTAATTATCCACTTCTCCCTTTTGCTATCTGATATTTTAAACTCCGCAAGATTTTCAGGGGACATTAATTTACTATGTCAAATAACAAAGCCTTTTATATAGATAGATGAAGAAGTGTTTTGATATTTGTTTAAATAGACTTTTTTAAAAATGTGTTTTTTTGGCCTAGCAAGGTGCCTTAACCCTATTTTGAGGCTTAATGCTTTGTTCCCCACAAAAGAATTACAATTATAGAGTAACAAAAATACCTTTGCTATATAGTTATCATATTCTATGCATTATGCATTATTTTATGAGGGAAAACTCAGTTATGTGCCTTTACTATTTGAGCATCTTTTTACTGTTCTGTCCATGGATTTTTTCAAATGTTATTTACCATGGTAAATAAATGAATGCATCTGCACTTCTAAAACCATTATCAAAAATATTTGCATTTCTGACCAGAGCAGGCCAGTTTCTGGGAAGATACAAAGAATTGGAAGGTGTTGAGATAGTGTTGCATCATGTTTACTAGAGTACACAGATGATTACTGGTACTTTGCACATGGGTGCCTTTTGTATGAAAGGAAGAGGTTGGCGTTGTACAGAGAAGAAAAAAATCAGGAGATTAAGAAATTCTAGGAAGAGTAGCTTGCTTACTTGAGAAACTGTATGACTTCATGTATGAATGTAATATGCTAGATGTAGGTGGGGAGAGAAAGAGGATTTATACATAAAACTGATGGAGGACAAAACAAAAAAGAAAGTGAATCCATACATTAATTTTCCGATATAGTTCCTTTTCATCCCAATGTAAAGTTCTTCACTTTTGATAAAGAACTGGTAATTTTTTAGCTTCTCTTCTGTATTAACTCTTTAGAGATGCTGCACAAAATGTGCCTAAAGTCTATATGCTGATATTTTGGATTCTTTGTCTTGAATATAGAAGTAAATGAAAAGAAAGATTGAGGGAGTGAGTGTACAAAACAAGTGTCACAATTTGCATGCTTATAAGAGCATCTTCTGCTAAGCAAGATTTTTATTATTCTTAGAAATCCTAGTTTAGGCTTCTGCAAGTGTGTCAAGAACTCTTGAAAAGATTTTCTATAACACTGTGCACAAGATTAGCTCAATTTTCCTTAAAATAGATTGTCTTTCAATGCACACATTTGTTCCAGATCTCAAGATATACAATTATTTCTTCCCCCGTCTTGTATTAGATCATTGGGATTCTTCATTTGTGCAGTTTGGGAATAGTATTCTTTTTTTTTGTTTTATTTAGCTATATAGAAATGTAACTTCTATTTGCTTGTATGAAACTGGCAATTGTAGCTGACTTATGAATGGAATGATAGTGTGACTTGTCTCAGAAATATAAATGAATCCAGGATGGATGAAATCCATTCAAAAGGCAGTGTTGTCACTCTTCTAGCTCCATTTATTCTTGTCAGTTATCCCAGCTTGCTATACTTACCCTGTCTTGTCAGACTTTGACAGCATTGCATTAGGTACCCTTGTTGACAAACCACTGGTTTCTTTCCTATGACGATGCCTGTGTGTATATATATACTTTAAAAATGAAAAGTGCATTTCTTTTAAAAGTGGTCTTTTTTTTTTTTTTTTTTTTTTGCAGTTGTTACTGCAGTATCACTTTGTTTTCAATTTTAATTTGCTACAATATAAAAATGTCCTGAAGAGATTCTTCTTTTTTGAATGTTTGTGTAGATTTCGTCATACAATATTTGTCATTGTTAAAGAATGCATGTTATGTTATATATAACTTGCTATGTGAACAGTGACAGCATACTAAAAAGAAAAGAAACGAGAATTCAGTATCATATAAAAGCTGATGTCAATGTGTCATTCTTTGTTTCATGCTAAAGTTTATTGGTTGCAGCATACACATGTATTAGCTGCAATGTTATTTTGTGTATCCAACTTGTTAAATATTTGTCCACTTTGTGCAACTCTACCATAAATAAACATCCAAAATGATTGCTTGTGCAGCTTACAGCAGACTTGTTTATCTAATTTGTGCATTAACAGTCCATGGAATGTTGCTCCATGTGCACACATACAAAGTTAAATGAGTAAAGAGGTAAATTCAAGTTTTTTCTTTCAAAGCTGTATTTGAGAATAATCACAATAAGACACTAAAGAATTTTAGCAGAAATCTGCTAATCTGTTTTGTCTCCTTGACCATTTTAGAGATCAGCACAAATCCAAGATGATTTTATGCAATGTGCTTGAGGTAATGGCATATTTGTCGCAGCTCAAAGCATTTCATTGTAAAAAGAAAATATACAAGTCTGGAATCATCTACATAAAACAAAAACCATAAAGCATGAAAACAAGCACCTCTTTGCACCAGTTTAATTTTAAATCAATGATCACAAAATAAAAACATTTTGACTGAAGGAGTAGCGATTGTATACAAACTTTTTTATTTATAACTAGCAAGTTCAATATATTTTTTCAAAAGATGTTCATTTTAAGAAATGTATAAAAATATAGTAATGGAAAGTGTTATTGAACTGCTGGCTGAGAGACTGGCATTCTTTGTATTAAAACATCAAATTAAAATGAAAGTAAAAGCCTTGTCATACATCAATTGCTACTCTTTAAGGTTACACTAACACACTGGACTCTTTTACACAATAAACTTTGCCAGAGATTAGGATAAAAGAAATTTAAAAAAATGGAAAAAGAAAACTTGTTTTGTACTAAAGAATGCCATACTTTTATCTTTCTCTTCTGCCATGCATGTGTGAAGTGCCACAGCAATAGCACAACAAAGTCCTCTTAGCACTTCCGTCTTGATCAAGATCAATAACGGAAGTATGGTGCAATATCACCCAGTGTACAGCTGTGCTTGCCTATCTAAATACAGAAAACAAAAAAAAAGAATGAAAGATTATGGAAAAATACAGAAAGATGAGGTAAAAAGAATATACTAAAATAAGAAAAAAATACAAGTTTAAGGAAAAATATGCTTGTTTTTCATTAATATGACAGTTTTTAGGGCACACATTAAAATGTATACCTCTTCACTCATCTTTCTTATGCTTGGTTTTCTTCACAATCCGATGATGTTGATTAGTGTAGGTGCTTCCTTCCAGAATGCTTTAAACCTATGAGGGAGTACACGATGAGGCCCCTACAACCATAGATGCAGAAAACTAGGAGTGACGGGGACATCAATATGTGAAGTACATTCCATTTAAAGTAAATTTTATCAAAAAAAAAAAAACCAAACAAACAAATGATTTTGAAAAAATACTGATTCAATTTTGTAATATTAGCAATGTGTTCATACAGGTATGTGGGACAGTCACCAACATGAAAATGCAGATCATAGCTTCTAAAATTTAACACGGCTTATGAATGATAGTTGATGAAAAATGATAAAAAGTCATTTTGTATATAAATGCAAGCCGAAAGATGCAAATCATGTGGGACACTAATCCAAAAAATTAAAAAAAAAAATCTAACCCACCCCAACCCACTGTACCTAGCAGCAGCTTGACTAGTGAGCTTTCAACACATATTTTACACTTAACATTTAATATGCAAGCATACATCCTTGCCATTATACAGGCAGAAAATTTTCAAAGCCATCCAGCCCACTTAGAAATGCACATCTAGACACTAATCTTTGTAGATTCAGTTCATATTTAAAATTAATATATATATGAACCTTTAATAATAACAAGGTGTATTCCTTTAGCACCTTTCCCCAAACTTTGCCAGCCTTAAAAGGCTTTATATACAGGCACACACAATGCTAAACAGAAACTCGGAGGGACACCACATTACAGCTTGTTAGCATGACTATCTTCATTCATGGATACACAAACACATGCACCTTTAGAAATGTTTTGGCCAAGTCTCTGACTAAAACTACTAATCTTGTGTTAATCTTAAAATCTTGCTATGGTATCACTCTTACTTTTCAATCTTTATAAGCTTTTTTAGTGCTGGTTACTAGTAATTACTCAGTTAATAGTAACCACCTTTTTTCCTGCTAGCTGGTGACAAGAAGAACAAGCCAATCTTCAGGCCACCTTCCATTTCACTCTACCTGCTTCTTCAAACCTTCTTTCTCCAGAAATCACTTTTTCTCTGATAGGTACTAGAACAATATTGCCTTTTTATTTCCATAACTGCTCCTTTTGAGGTAACAAGCTCCATGTTAACCTTTTAATTTTCCATTTTGTCTGCATTAATAATTGTTTACTTCTTTATATGCCCTTTTATTTTAATAACTATTAATGTACCTTCTTGTAACCTAAAATACTCAAACATCACCATAAAACCATTCCTTGCAGTAAATTTTTATAAGAAAGCAGGTATTCCTTTCTATAAAAATTTTCTAAGACCTATAAAAAATAAAAGAAATTACATACCTATTAACTTTTACCAAAATTCTTATGTGTAAATTCAAGATGCACACTTCTTCACAATACCTAATACACATGTTAGTCTCTTTGGTGATAGCACACTTTACAATGTCACAATGAAGTGGACATGGTGTAAGGTTAGCACCCCTACTCACATAAAACATCTGTGGTAATAGATATCAATGTAAGGTACTAGAGGGATCAAGACAAGAAAAGAAATAAAACACCAAAAAGTGTGCTGAAGTAGAGTGCAATATAATCTATATGGAAACCTCAGACTGGAAGTGGGACATCATACCAGACTGGGTTGTTAGTTCTGGCTGTAAAGGAAATGCCATTGTATTGCCTTGGACTAAATCATTAATGAGGACAGCTTCACTATCAGGAGTGTTGTACAGAACCCTGAAGTAACATTTATATCCTAGCTACAACTAAGAACTAAAATCTTAAAAACTCCCTTGATAAATTACACACAGATATGACACATACAATACGAACAGGTCAAGTATTGGACACTGCACTCGGGATCAGCATTTTGTTGGGTTTTTTTATATAGGGTGTTATCTCCACCCTCAGATGTCAGTTCAATGCCAGTTGGCAATCTGCCTTCCCAATGTAAGTATAAGTGGGAAGAACTTATGTAAATGACTTTAAAACAAACAAACCCCTCCCCCAGCTATTAACATTCTCTGGCATTTTTTCTATCCACACGCTCTTCTCTCAGGTGAACTTGAAATGACCAGAGCTATCTTTAAACAAAAAGAATACAGCAAATACTAAAACCTGTTAGTAAAAGTAAAATGCTGGAAATGTTTTAAGCAATATTACTGATCATTAACATTCCTACACACACACCGCATCCCCTTCTCCCATTTCCTTATCAGAAAACACTATAACAACTACTATGAATAGTTTTTGTAGTTAATTTCTTTCACTATGTTGACCATTTAATCAGTTTGATTTTATTATACATATATCTTCAACCATGCAGTAGCTGTCAGTTCAGGAAATTTGTATTGTTTATTTTTTCTTAGACTCTGCTTCTTCTAGAATCTGCTTGGCATAGTATTCCTTGTACTGACGATCAGTGCCATAAATTTTGTCCCACCAAGTGAATGTAGAAGCATAGTTTCCATGAAAATTCTGGTGGTGGAAGTCATGGAATTTTGCCCCTGTAGAGACAAATGGAAACAATATGCTATTTACATTCACACAGCTTAAGCACATTTCTTAGCATTGATAAGCAAACTTTATAAACTTAACTACTTTACAAGAAGTCCTCTCTGCTTCCTTTAAATACAATTTCTCTTTGCTTATTAATGCAATAAATGGATTTTTTTAAAAGTAAATTAACACAGACTCACCAGCGTAAAAGGGGAAGAGGTGAAATACATTCAAAAATGGAAGGTAATAGCCGCTGTGAACATCGATAGTTTCAAATAGGCGCACAGTGACCCATATCCACAGCAGCACCACGTGGTTGGTGAAGATCATGATACCAATGAAAAAGCCCAGTCCAAGAACTGTGAAAAAGAAAAGAAAAAAATACATAATACTTAGAATCTGCCAACTGGGATCAGCTAAAGTGAATGGATGATGTGAACAAATTCTGATAAAACTATTTTGCTTTCAGTTAAAAGAAGAAACCCACCATTTTCCAAAACAATAAATGTCTAAAAATTCAGTTCAACTCACTGAGAGTTTCAGCTGGATGTGCATACTCTGCTGTCATTCCAAACGGTGCCTGAAAAAATTTATGGATTATCAAAGGAATGAAGCCAAAGCTCTTGTAAAATATCTTTATGAGCAATCAAAGCTGAGATTAAGCATTGCAAAGAGGTGAAAGTCCTACCTAAACAAGAATGAAAGCAATAGAACAAACTATTCAAAAATAATTCTACAAAAAAAAATTCACCGTAATGTAATTTTTGTGTGTGGAAAAAGGGTACTAACTATATCCTAGTGCTGATGTAAAGTGCTTGACCATGTCTCAAGCATGATATATGCAAGGCAGATCCAATCCTCTCCATCCAACATTTATCTTCCCTAATAAATCAGGTATCAATCACCTTTGGGCAGAAAGGAAGAACTTTCTGGTCACCAGCCTTAGATAACCTTAAACCTTTGAGTTTGTGCTTGGAAGCAGAGTGCAATAGCTAGTCTACAGATGTTCTTTAAGTAGTTTCACCTGCTTGACCTCATATACCAAGCTGACCAACTGATTATAATTATTTACATCAATAAGTTAATATTTCTTCATTTTCTATGTACCACTATCACAGTTATGTAAAACATTTATTTATACATCAATATCCAGAAGTCCTGAAAAAAACCACAACTGGACAGCTCAAACATATTCTATGATGCCACTAAACAATGACTCATCAAATAGTTCTGTCTGAAAGATACATGGTACACATACTGGGAAGCTGTGATGAATTTTGTGAATGTACTTGTAGATTCTTTTGTCATGCAGTGCATAATGGAGGTAGTAATGCCAGGCATCTTCCACAACTGCACAACCAAACACGCGGAGTGCAAGATTCCACCTTTCAGAAAAAAATGTGAAAGTCTCAGTCAAGTGCAATAAAACATACAGAATTATAGGATATATTTGTATCTGAACATCAGTCAATGACTTATGGCAGAAACACAAGTTGTTGACGACAGAAACTGCAATCAGTTATGAAAACTGCTGTATTTTTGAGAAAAATACCATACTTTAAAATATAACAGATTTCTACAATTTGTATGAGTTGGAAAACTATCAACCAAAATTACAAAAGAAATTATTGTACACTCTTTTTCACTCTTCAAGGCATATGCAGGGAGAGGTTATGGCCTTATTCTTTTGGAGCTGTTAGACTTCGAAATTTTGATATCTTACCATGGAGGCATGTGGTCCCAATCATAAGGAATGTTGAAAAACTCAGTAAAAACATAGGTCCCAGCAATCAAAGGTGTCTGGCAATAATAATAATACAAAATCACAGCATGAACTATGCTGCACTCAACAAAGAGGAATGTATGAAAGGAGGAGAGAGAAATGAGGGACTGCATAACATACTGACATGAATAAATGATGGTTACATACTTGGATAAAGGACTTGGATCGAATAAAGTAGCATTATCCCACTTATCAGGTGTTTATAAGCTACCACTGACCCAACATTATAAAACATTATATATATTCCTCATCTGTGCCAGCAGTACTGCAGAATCATCCTCACAATTTTGATTATAATCATCACCCTATTAATTATCTTCTTTTTTCATAATTAATGATGTTTACCTGGATGCAGAAGTGATTGAACATGAGAAGCTTGAAGCATTGCCACTGATCTTTTGCTGTCTCTGGCTTATTCTGGAAAATATAGTGTAATAGTGCCAATGATAGGGTGATTCTAACCAGAGGGTTGGGTGGGGGTGGGGTGAAATGTGTTTTACACTGAGTCAGTCTGTAAAGAGATACTGCATACAGAGAAAAAACAAAATGCCCAAAGTGAGAGCTGAATCAGGACAGCCTATCCGATTAATACTACTACTAATAATAATTTTGAGGATCTATATAGCACCTTTCCAAAAATTTTGCTCTGAGCGCTTTACATAAATCATATAAAGACTAAGTCATAAACCATGCACCCATATTTACATATCATAGACTCACTCATTTCTACTACTGATGCTACTCATCCGCAAAGTAAATATACATGTTATGCACACTCAGGGTCAGGACAGGGTCACAGTGAAGTCATTCGGAAAAGATATGCCTTAAGCTTGGACTTAAAGGTGGTAAGAGAAAATCAGAGTGATGAAAGTTGATTGATAATCTGTTTCAAATTGATGGGGCTTGGTAGGAGAAAGACCTCTGTCCATACATCTCTAAACCAGTGGAAAAAGAGTTACAATCAAATTTACTAAAATTAGAAGACTTTATTTCATGAGGTGTGTGGATAATTATACATATACATGTTTCACTCTATATATGGTTGCAGGAAAAGTGTAACACACTGGCAATGAGAGGCATGTAACATTTAAGCAATAATGATTCATGAAAATATTAAAAATATTCGAGTCTCTCATCAAATCCTTTGCAATAGTATAATGAATGAAATTACCTTTTGAATCTTGAACCTTTTCATAAAAGGAATGAACTGGAACACAAAGCCTGGTAAGCAGGCAGCAAAATACACCAACTGAAAAATAATTTAATTGTAAATTACATGAAAGGAATGGGTAATACCACTGACCTTTACTTGGTACATAGATTAGTTATACCACCGCATTGAGCGCATCTTTGTGATGCGGATACTGGCGCGCTATAAAACTACATCATCATAATAAGATAAAAAGGAGTTCATTGTACAAACTGAGTGTTTACTGCAGTTTCAGGTTTATAATATAAACACGTCACTATATAATGTAGCTCCCTATAACAAAATATATAATGTTACTATAACTATGTAATTTATTCGACAATTTAAATTCTCGTGCGAGAAAATTTCTTTGCTCAATACAAACATTTAATATGTAACTATAACAACACTACCGGTATTCTTCGTTGTGTGTCTACAGCCATATCTGACGTGATATTTAAAAAGCAACGTCTGACCACCATTAAAAACTCATTAATGAAGAAAAATAAATATAAATGAGCTACAAACCTCATGCACTATCAACGATCCAAACGTTGCGATTTGAAACTTTGTATAATTGTCAGTCATGTAGATCCAGGCATTCTTGAATGGATCGCGAATTTCGGGTACATACTGAAATAAATCTGTAACATCAAAATCTGTGTTTGTTGCGTTATCCATCTTGTTAATAAAGATGTTCTAGTTCTATAGACTTCTAAAATGACAAGTGAAAACACTTTCTATGAGCATAAATAGTAATTCTAGGCCCGTCGTCACATCACAGCCTCAGCTGATCGGTGCAAAAGCAGACGGTCTTTATCTGAACAAGAGGCTTTCTAACGAGCCTTTTGATTGGATCTTGTTCGTCATGCGACCTCCCCCATTTGAGCATACGAGGTACGCGTGCCCCCGATTAAATCACTAAAAAAATCTTAACGAAGGCTTATTACATGAAATATCACCAGGTGACCACTTTGCAATTCAGCCACAAGTTTTATCAGTTGTACTCTAACGCAAATAACAGAAATTTCCCCTTTTCATTAATTAGTTATTCATTAATAGCAATCAGCTGTACGTGTTCTTAACATCACGATCGTGAAAGCAATTAAAAGACGGTAAACGTTACTTTAAGATTTGAATGAGGAGTTTCCCATTAGCGTACTGTAGAACGCAAAGTATTTATTCATTAAGCTTTTTATAATGCAGGGAATTTAACTGTTTTGATTCTGGATAGCAATCCGTCTTTTCAGAGAAAAATTATGCATGCATGTGATCTTCAGTCGCTTCCGGTTTACTTCCCTTGCTTGGGGTCGACTTGTCGTAGCTCGATCAGGAGTGGGTAAATTGTTTTTCTGCTAAGTGCCATTTGAATGTTTATAACATCATTGGCCGGACGTACAAAATTATCAGCTTAAAAAATTACCCTACTTTATTTGGTAAGGCCGCAATTTAGCCAGAGTGTGTTAACTCACAGGCTTCTGGCACCACGGAGTCAAATGGGGCGAAGAAGGCGCGGGGTCGCCAGCTGCTTCTCCATGTAACTCCGTGGCTGGCACTCTCCTCTTGAGTCACCACAATAAAGGCGGATGGGCTGCAGGTGTTGCATAAAGAAACAGTTCCTTACCTCTATTTTTTTTTTAACCTGTTTGCATCACATCTCGTTAGCGCTCATTTAGTCCTTGTCTCCTAAGGTGACCACAATTTTTTGGGGCCAATCAGTGGACACGGAGGGGTATGTGCGTGTGTGTGTGTGTGTG
>SRHC01000369.1:6135-30584 GCA_004794325.1 Pomacea maculata | reverse complement strand
GGGGGGGGGGGGGGGGAGAGACTAGAAAAGCGTAGACTACATACGTCTCGAGAAGAATTCATGCCTGGTTAATTGTGAAAATGCAGTTTCATTACGACGTGCGTGCCTACACTATAACGAGTAAAACTTAACGCAAGATTGTTCAAGCACTGGAAATGCGGACAATTTTGTAAATCATACAGTCTGCATCAGTTCAACAAACAAGATTTTTGTATGGACATTATACTTACATTTCCATTTACTGATAATTTACATTTTTTTTTCCCTGCGGGACGTGGACCTTGCTCACAGAATCGGAGCGATGGATCCTAGTGTTCAGGAGATACCTTTGGATCTCCTACAGAAAATAGAAGACAAAGGAATTCAGCCTAGTCACCTGCTTAGTGGGTCCCAAGAAGCCTCGATCTGCTCGCCACCGTCAAGCGACAAAAGGTGGAGGGGTTCGGTCGTGACACCTTTTCCGAAGATGGTTTTCTAGGGTTGTCAACGCGGAGAAAAGCAAAAAAAAAAAAAAAAAAAAAAAAAAAGCAGGGCACTAGACAATATTATCAGAGAGGAAAGGTGCCTCTTTCAGATAAGCTTAAACCTCAAAAGTTTTATGCATCGCTTGTCACATTTAGAACTGTTTGTAACAGAGCGATGAAACGATTTACAGAGTAGAGCCAGCATTGAGAGATATAAAAGGAAAAAAAATTCTCTCTCTCTCTCACACACAAACAGCCTTAAAAATATTTTATGGTAATAATACTATTTCATGAAACCGAAAATGTTTCTTGTGGAAATTCAAGCTAAAACGCAACTCAAAAGTAGTTTCTATAATCAGAATTATGTTAGGAAATTAAATTAATTCGAACGTGCGATTACTAGATGTTTTTCTCTCTTTTATTTATTTTTTTGTTTTTTGTTTATATTTAACAATTCTTTCCTTAAAGCCATGACACTGATACCCAGAATAAAATTCCGTATAAAAAATTTGTAGAACCAGTCAGGCAATAAAACACAATGACCTGTGTAGGCGATAACCGACAATTAGTTTTAATGCCTGAGACCCCCCGCCCCCAAGAAAAACAAATTAAATGTCACGAGGGCTTAAAAAGTGACAGTTCCTTGTCGTTAGTCTTGTAGTAAGGACGATGGTAATGTGCTAAGGTTTTTTTAATACCATCTTCAGTATTCGGTCTCAGTATTTAAGTTGCCTTTGTAGTACTTACCGTACATCTCTTTCGAGGAATGACAAACCTATGTTTGCGTGAAGTCTTTTGCCAGAACATCGAGGAGTCCACAAGAGGGTATATTACATGCTAGGTATATTGATACTCGACAATATAACTAAAGATGTGAGATTTGATACTGTATAAATGTATCGAAGCAAGTAGGTTAACTGGTCATCAGAAGGGTTGGTCAAAAAAGGAGAAGTGAATGTCGGTCCTACTTGGGTGAAGTGAATGTAAGCAGAAGATTATGATGTTTGAAAAAAATGATTGGCTATCGTGGCTGACATGACTGGCTGCCTCGATCGTCAGTAACGAGGGAGACTACATCTGTCGTCCTTGGTTACGACTGTGACCAGGTAAAAGAGAAAAGGAGAGAAGGAATGCCAGGAATTTAAGAGGAAAAGTAGAGACGAAAGAGGAAATACCTTAGAAAACGTGGCTGCTGTGTTCTTCCGAGCTTCCAGAAAAAGTTATCTAGACCAGTAAACTACCAATTAAAGCCAGTGTAGCCTGCTTTTCTTTTAATTCTGTTTTTTTTCAAAAGCGTTAGGAGGCACGTCCGCGAAAACGTCTTTGACAGAATTAGAAAAACTATTGTCAAGACTAAGCTACTCTCTTACTGTTGAAAACAACAGCTCGCCACGTGAGCTTTAGACAACGACGATTGGAAAGACGAGGGCGTGTTCTGGCTGAAAGCATTGTTTCTCTTTGTCATTGCACTTGCGACTTTATATAGATTAATTGCTTACCTGGGGCTTACAACAGTTTTTATGATCCCAAGCAGCTCAGTCGTTTGTTTGTTTGTTTTCTTTTTTGCTTTGATTTCAGTTTGTTGTGGTATTAACGTGTCTAAGAGCTGGACAATTACTATCGGCCCTCCACCAACCGTTTTGTAGAAGTTTTAACAAACTATAATTTAAT
Source organism: Pomacea maculata (assembly GCA_004794325.1). Lineage (NCBI taxonomy): Eukaryota > Metazoa > Mollusca > Gastropoda > Architaenioglossa > Ampullariidae > Pomacea > Pomacea maculata. The sequence continues at coordinate 28,449 of SRHC01000369.1, read as the reverse complement.
AGGTTAACAAGAGGACACTAATACCCAGGCTACAGGTTGAGTAAATCGACAGAAAGAAAGCAGGAAGATATAACCATGAACGCATCCTTGGCAAAGTATAACGCTTCGTCCAGTCTTGAATTATACCGGACATACATGAGGATGGTGGAAGTGGCTGACATGATCTGGATCTACGTTCCGCCATTGATTTTAATTCTCGGCACGTTCGGCAACGGCATGTCCATAGCCATTCTGAGTAAAATGAACAGAAGAGGCGAGTCGACTGTGACCACCTACCTGATAGCTTTGGCGGTGTCCGATCTTCTGCTTCTGTACTTCGGCCTTCTCCGACTGTGGCTGTACTTTGAGTTTGGCTTCGATTTCATGTCCGTAAGTAGCTTCGTGTGCAAACTGTGCAAGTGGGTGGTGTACATGAGCGGCGCCATGTCGGCGTGGTTCCTGGTGGCCGTGACACTGCAGAGAACCGTGTCTGTGGTGTGGCCGCACCGCATGAACGCCGTGTGCACACCCAGGACGTCCCGCAGGCTGGTGGCCGGCATCGCCATGTTCCTCATGGCCGTGCACCTGCACGTGCTGTACGGCGTGGAAGTCGTTCCACTCGAAGAAATCGGTAACAACTCAAGCTACTGGTGCCACATCGAAAACAAAAATTACCTGAATTTCTTCTCCAAGGTCTGGTCGTGGGTCGACCTGATGATCTTCTCTCTCACGCCCTTTGCTATCCTGCTCGTCTCCAACGCCATCTTGCTTAAGACCGTTGTGACGTCAGCGCGACGAGCCCTACAGACGTTGACAGTCCGCGATACGAAACAGATTTCTGAGAGAGAAAAGAAGGCTTCGTCGATGACAGTAACACTCATAACCATATCCTTCACCTTCTTCCTCCTGACCGGTCCCTTCTGCATCTACCTTCTCATTAAACCCTATATCCTTCTAAACGATATAAGCGACCTACGCGAGAAAGGTATACGAGAGGTTGTCCTGGTCTCCATCAACATGCTGTGGTATTCAAACAGTGCAATTAATTTTTATCTGTATTGTTTAACCGGAAGTAGGTTTCGGCTAGAGTTCAAGAAAATGTTTACATGCCGCAGCCATACAAAGTGATGCAAAAATGATTGACGCGTACAGAAGATGGAAGTGCAAAATACGACACTATCAGAAAAATTATTAATCCTTCTGTACTTTAATTCCAGTCTCTTTTGATGGACTGCTGGTACAATTATACTTTTTAAAAAAAAAATCAGGCAAAAGCGATTAAGCACTGCATCAATTTTAATTCGTATGTCCTCCAGCAGAATTTCTCTTACTCCATCCCTCATATTGCAAAAAAAAAAAAAAAATCGTTCTGGAGGAGACTAAACAAGTAATTTTTTTTAAAAAAGGAACTATACTCACATGGTAAGCTATTCGCAACATGGTCAAGTGTGAAAATCAAATTCTGTTTACTCTGAGACTGTAGAAACTCATCCGAGCCTGTAACATCTCTAACGACGATAATCTTTCACCAGTTAGATGACTGTTTATGCCACGTAACTTTACTGCAACGAGTATTGTAACTAATAGTAAAACTGATTAAAGAGGGTTAATTAATTGGTAATATAAGCGTTAAAAGAGAAAAGAAGGTTTAATTTTCAATCTTAATTGTTAATATAAAGCAAGAATCAGTTTGGGAACCATCAAACCTGATGTCGCGAAATTTCTCACGTAAGTACCACAAATACTTTTATTTATTTTATTTCGGGTCGCTGATTTCTAGACACAAATGCTTTTGTTCCATTATTTTATATTATGGAGGGAACAACGTCGCGTTTAGATGGCTTGAAAATTTCCCATTTCCTTCCCAAGCTCAGAGGGAGTATGGAGGTCTGTGGTCTCTGTCGTCTACATGTCAAGCTGGAAATTCGTTCACAAAGTTTTCTGTCCCTGCACCATTAGGCGAGAGGACCTGTAATATGTTCTGAACTTATTTGTTAATGAATTCGGAATACGATGCCATAAGTTCGATAAGTAAACAGTTTAAAAATCTTGCATCTCAACGCAAAAGTCAGTAACAAAGATTACAATGGGAAATAAGGACAGACCGTTGTCACATCTGACTTCCCGCTTTTAATCTCTCGACGTGTTAGAAAATAACAGACAAAACTCCTAGCTACTTGCTGACGTGCTCAAAGACATTTTGGTTGTGTACAGAGAAAACTGTTGCTTGCACACATTTAGTAATTTTCACTTGGATTAAGTTTCCACGCGTTTCTTGTTGGTAAATAATGTTTGTCGCCCTCCTCAGCCCGCACGTGTGAACGTCAGTTTTCACTGAACGCGTACAAAAGCATAATCCCCGCTGTACATCAGCAGCATGCCAAACAGTCGTAGGACTGCTGTGACACATTCACCCTGTTTTCAACTAACTGCTGTAGGTTTTTACTCGGAAGTTTGTTAGTTTGAAGCTTAACACCGCAGCCGGTGACGAGAAAATTATTCTTCTCCACCCAAGACCTCTCGAACAGAAAGTCCTATATGATTAATCAGAAGAGGTGATGGTGGAAAGATATAGTTAGGCTCCTCCTTCCATAATGATACTATACCCTAGACACGGTGAATCACTTACTATGGGCATTCTTAGCTTGAAGTGATATTAAATACATTTGTTCGCGAGGGAAGTCGCTCGTTGAGATCACATAATTATAATCGGATCTGAATACTACAAAAGTAGTTACAAAATATCTTAATTTTGGTTTCTTTGATGTCTTGATTTCTAATTTGCTGATATTATAAGCAAATCTGTGTTCTGTACTGCAAGATCTATGTGCCCAATGTTACTAACTACAATGTGGAGAATTTTGTCAGACTAGCATCTGAATAAATTATGGGAGTGTGATCGGATTTAAAGGCCAGAATATTATCATTTGTAGTCTGTAATTTCAGTATTATATGAAATATATAATAGCATAATAGATTAGTGCAACCATATTTATACCTCGGAAAATCACAATATTGCAAATGTGACCGGATAAATCAGGTTTGTAGGATGGCAAGGCTCCAGTCGCACAGTGTCAAACTTCTTGATTAAAAAAATGTTCGCTTCAAAGTGTAGGACACTTTACTAAATTTTGTATGAACTCCTCTGTGATATTAAGACTAGGCGAAATATTCATGAAATATTTTGTCAACTATGTCGTTCAAACTTGGTTTTATGATTATTATTATTAAGCAAAGCCACACCCATGGCACCTCTGGTATTTCCGAGAGATATATATATATAGCGCGTGAAATTTATTTCTTGATGTCAAAACTGCAAATATTACAGTGCGGTTTCTTGTAATCCACGATCATTATAACAAATGATATATATATAATATTTTTATAGCGAAGTCGGCTGGTGTGCAAAGGGAGACAACTGCACGTTCTGTCTCATTGCAGTTAGCCCCCTTTTCCTATTGTCTGATGGCGAGAGGGTTTGTTTTTTTTTCGCTTAGTTTTACCATCTAAGCAAGGATAGCAAGATTACAGAAAGGCATCATGGACGTCCTCACAATTTTGCTGTCGAAGAAGAAGAAGAAGAAAAAAAACCTTTTAATTACTATTTCAGCAAACAACATCGTAGCACTCACATTCTTCTGCGATATCACCCGGCTGCCGGGAAAACAATGTATCAGAAGGTGTCGACAAGAAAAAAAATTGAATAATATTTATTTGGAAATGAACGTAGCATGCACTGAACATGCACTCTTAATTTATTCTTGTTAATTTTTCGAAAAAAGTACTAACAGTAAACCTGGTAGAGACTGGAATCACCTTCACACAGATAACAGCGACAATGAAATTCAAGAACGTTTGAGTTGGAAAAGGAAGAAGGCTAGGAGAAAGATGAAGAAATAAATTTCAGGATTAAACCAAAGTCGAAAGTACGAAAGATAAGATGTGGTAAAGTATTTGACATTGGCAGAAACAGATATACTCTCTCCATTCGCTGTTGATGAATGTTACCACGGCAACTACCTCGAAAAAATATCATCACGAAATCTACAAACAGGAAGGAAAGTGATTTGTTTAGTTCGTTCTTTTTCCAGGTCTTGTCTCGTGTACACTGAGCCTTTGAATGTATAGATTGTGATGCGGAGAAACTACATGCATTATGATCTGTGCCATGTGAAATAAAGTTGGACTTGTTTGTGACAAACATTTAGTGATACGCACATCTCAGGGAGCGGGTTGTTAAAACTGCTGCAGATGAACGGTCATACAGAAGTAAAGGTTGCCACGGCACATAATCATGCTTACCATGTTCTTTGTACATATACATAATAAATACATAATAAATAAAATGACAAAAAAGGTTCGCCAGATATTTCTCTTCGGAGCCATGTATAACACCTGTATACTCAGTTGCCATGGTGATATGTTTTAGTATTGGTGGAGATTATGCACATTAGAGTTCAGTCAAAGTACAGTGAAACCATATTTGCTCGGTGATTAAATAAGAAATTCAGAACAGTACAGATGTGATACTGGATGGAACTTTCTTCCAGGATCACATTTCTCTTTCTAGCAAAAATTTCCCTTGATGTACGACGAACGGATGGAACGAAACAGTACGGAAGTTTATCTCAGGAATATTATTACAGCTTGTATTTTGTTGTTTCTTGTCTGTGGGTTCTTACCTTCTTTTTCTGTCTATCTTTTAAATATTCTGTACATATTACCTGTTTCCCATTGGTTTTGTACAATTGTAGTTCATATTTTTTTCTCTCCTTCGCCCGCCCCCACTTTTTTTCTTCATCGTCATCGTCTCCACTATCATCTAAAAACTCTTTCCTTTTGGTGTTGATAGTGTATCAGAATAAATGTTGTCCAAGGAATGACATCTACTTTGTTCAAGGAAAGTTAAAGCCATTAACAAAGCGTGATAATGTTCTTCACATAGTAAAATAAGGACAACACCAGCTGCCAGGATCCAAGAATTTTGAAGGGATTCTGAAAATAAAAGCAAACACGACTGGAAGTGAATGCATTCTTGTATTCAAATTACGTGATTAAGTATGACAGACTTGTGCTTTCCCTCCCCTCTGTATCTGTCGTCCTATACCTTTCCACTCGAGAAGATTGGGAGGAGGAAAATCTATATTCGGTTACCATGGCTACCATCAAAGAGTCGAAGTGAAACCATAAATGACAGCGACACGCGAGCTGCATGAAAGTGAAGCTCAGCTGGAAACAATAGAGAGGTTGAGATTTTCCAGGTGTAGACAACACAGGTACGGGTACGTGTGAGGCTGTCCTGTACAGGTGCGCGGTGCGTCAAGTGCTTGACATCGAGCGACAGCAACGCGCAAAGCACGTGGAGCAACTGTGCATTTGTGGAAGTGAGATTTGGTAGAAAGTCAACGGCAACTACTTGATCTGTTGTAGATGACAACTATAGTGATGAAGATCACGAGCACTTCAGTAAAATCGTAATTAAAAGTCCTGAATTAATAAAAGAGGGAAATAATCATGCGAGGGTGTCATTTTTATGCACGACTATTTTACCTGGATTAAAAAAATAATTATATTTTTCATATTTTATAAATATTACAAGGATATCAAAGGCAAATAATGAACTAAATAATCACCAAACAAATATAGACGAAAAGTAAAATGGATAAAACATATAACTGAACTGAGAAAGTCACTAGCAAAATAAATTTAACAATTAGAAAATTAGAGGCGGACACTATAGCTTCAAAAATTGCAAAGATGTTAAGTAATTAAGATGTAGCAGACAATCTTTCTTATATTATAAAAGACTGAAGAAAAGAAACATCAGAAATAACCTGTACTTTACTTCCAACCAAACATGTTATATTCCAGAAACATCAATTTGTTTCAGAAACCTGACACAATATACTTTAGAAACATGATTTAATATTGTAGAAGCTTGACTTTATGTCCATAGTGTTTAGTCCACCATGACGTACTGTGTGCCCCTATGGTCAGGAAAGACAATCCAGCATCAATATACTTCGTTTAACCCTTTCCCGGGCCTCAGCGGAGAAGAAATGGCGTTGGGAGGAGATCCGTTAATCGGCCACATCGGTAAAGGACCGTCTCCACTGTCCTGCATGACCCAGTTCCAAGTGGCACCAGCCTTGACCCACTCTGATGAGGTCAGCGGTCACCAGGAAGTCTTGCATGTCAACGCTAGTGGATCGAGACTTTCGCTAGCGGGAGACTTCGAAAGTTCTTACAGTTGTTCTGATGGGCAACGATGCGCGGTGGGGGACAACCCCTCCCCAGTGTTTCGGATGGGTGCAGGGGATCGAGTGTACAGGTCTCACCTCTTCAAACCTGGCGTTCAAGGTGTAAATCCCTGGCAGTTTGCAGCAGACGGCAAGGACGGGTTCTTCTTTGGATCAGGGTTGAATCCTCCAGTGGCGCCCAGCAGTGGCCCGTTGACACCATGTTTCCAAACTGCCTCTCATTGCCTCTCACTCGGCCACGACATGTTCACAAGGCCAACTCACTTCAGCACAGAGTCGTCAGACTCGTACCTCTTTTGGTCCCAGGAGGCAAGAGTAACTGACCCATTAGAGCGGATGGTGTTGAAAGACGGGAAGAAAAAGAGATGTCAAAAGATGAAAAGTCCGTATTCCAAGAATGAAAAACATGGCGGCGCTGCTGATCCTTCTGACAATGCTTCAGAGACCAACACAGCCTCTCGTTATTTTGCGAATCGTGGTATCTTCACCTTTGTTGCCCCTTCGCTGGGTGTAAACCAGGACATTCGAGGGTATTCTATAGCAGATAAGTACATTTTGGCCCAGAAGGTCCTCTGCCAAAGACTTGCTGAGGTGGCGCTGCCTTCCAAAGTGGCTTACGTGTACAACCCACTGGAGTACGCCTTCGAGACACATTACAAGTTTGTGCAAAAGTACTACAACTCTACAAAGAGGGTTCTCTTCCTTGGCATGAACCCTGGTCCTTTTGGCATGTCCCAGAATGGGGTGAGTCGGTTCTTAGAGACACGTACAAAAATACAATAACGGACTGGTGGGGAAATTTAACTGTCGTACACACACACACACACATGCACGCACTCGCATAGAGATCTGAGTTCAGGGCATGATAAAGAAATGCATATTTACACATGCCAGGAATCGTGCATAAGAGCATGTACACAAAGACACACGCACACAGACACACATACATACAAATACACAGACGCATGCATCTGCTCATAAATGTTATGAATACGCTCGAGTGGTGAGATATTTGTAATTAAAACGAGAAGATAAATTTAACAACTTTATTGAACACTCTGACATAAAGACACGTTGAAGTTTGCAGTGAAAATGGTGGCAGTTCTTATGATACTGTCCTAGTATTGACTCCGCCACTCATGTTGCAGAGACTCCCGACAACATTTAATACAACACCTCATGTATTGTCCTCAGGTGCCGTTTGGCGAGTGCAGCATCGTCAAACACTGGATGCAGATTGATGGCGAGGTGCAGAGGCCGATAAAGGAGCATCCCAGACGACCGGTCAAGGGGATGAAGTGTCGACGAACAGAAGTAGGTGTTGTTAGCTCGTATCACAGAATTACGGCACAGAGATTTCTGTCACCAGCAGGTTTCCATATGTTTAATACCGATGACACTAAGACAATCGCTTTTCTGTCATCACCAAAGGCAGAGTGCCGTACGTAGGCTTAGTAGGCATAACAGACCTTCGTAACCAGACACATTACTGAATATATGACTATTTGGGGGAATGTTGTTATCTGACCATCATATGACTATGTGAATTTCGCTACATGACCATCATGTAAAAATTTGCGATGCATGGTCACATACTCGGCAGTGGATAAATAATGATAGAAAGGTTATAAAAACACTGTGTTCTATTTAGTTTTCTAAGGTAAAAGGTGTTGGTAGATAGTGGTAGACAGTAGACCCATGATATAAAGGAAGAAACACATGATAGCAAACTAATTTAAATTCTGAGTACATCTGTATGTATGACAAGATGTCAGGAAACTTACCCGACTTGGTTTAATTCAGATATCCACGGCAAGATTCTGGGAGCTTTTCCGAAAGCTGTGCCACACCCCTGAAGGCTTCTTCAGCAACTGCGCAATCCACAACCTCTGCCCTATGACCTTCATGACCGGAACAGGAAAGAACGTGGCACCGTCTGACATGCCCATCAGCGTCCTTCGTCACTTTACCTTCCTGTGCGGCATGACCTTCCTGGAAGTGGCCTCCCTTTTTGAGGTGGAGCACGTGATCGCAGTGGGCAAGTACTCGTTCACCGTCGCGCAGCAAGCACTGAGCGAGACCAACATCAGTCACGTGACCTTACATTGCCTGCTGCATCCCAGTCCAGCAAACCCCTCGGCCAACAAGGGATGGGCCAGCATCGCCGAAGCGCAGCTTCGAGAATTTGGAGTTTATGACATCATAACTTTCGGCTCTCGACACCCAGAGTACCCTTTGACGAAAAGGTGCAACGATCATCAGCAGCGCCCACAGCACGTGGAACAGCAGCAACATCTGGAACCGTCACAGCAGCTTCGCAAGCAACAGCAGCAACACCTTAACGTGCAATTTCCTTCGCTTTTCCAGCCTGCGATGTTCGACCGTGTTCCGGAAGCATCCACCCCATATACACCAAGCTCCCATCCTCACCAGCTTCACAGCTTTCATCCCCATTATCCCCAGCAGCAGCAACAGTATCAGGCTTCTTTCTTCCTCTAATTAGTTAATAGATGAATTATTCATTTTCGTTTGCTATCTCTTGCGGTCAACAGCTATGTACAAGAAGACAATGGAGAAGAAGTGGAGGACGATGACAGGACTCTGGACACAATGCTGTGGTCGCCATTGAATGATGTAGGGAAAGTTAACTGCAGTCATACGATGGCTGAGGCTGTGGATATTGATGGTTATATGCAAGAACAGATGATTGGCATCCATTATATTTTTGGTTGTGGTAAAACTGTAAGCTGTGAACTCAGTCACATCATTTAAAAAAAAATCATCTATTTCTGTTGGGTTTTACAAATCGTATATAGCGAGTCAACTTCCTAATATATCTATATGTAATTCAAACATTTAATGCTATTTACTCTTGACCGTGTGTTGTGATTGGTATACTTGATATAATGCTTTCTATGTGACATGTGCTTGCACTCAAAGTAGTATGTATTAAACAATTTTGATGAAATTTAATATATAGTTTAAAAGCTTACATTTTAAAAAAATATAAAGTCTCAAGCCATCGTCAGGCAAAGAGTTGTTATATGTGTATACTAGTTTATGTGTATACAACCTTTATTCGACATGCGTTATACACTCTTTATATTGTGTTTTCATTATGGATAGTGGACCGCTCTCTTTCCCTCACACACCACACAGTCTCTCAATCACACACACAAACACACCTGCGCGCGCTGGATTTATAAATATGCAGACGCTCCATGTGTAATATGTATCATAATGAATTATACATTTCCTGAATTATCCGACTTTCACGACTTGACAACTGTACGGTGTAAGCTTCTTTTATTTTATTTCAGACTATGCATGCCTATCGGTCTTTAGGGCAAAGTCTGTGTACAGGGACTTAACCCTGACTTTGCAACAGTGACGCGCTTACTCCCCTTGTGCTGAAATATGTATGTTCTACACAGTTGTAAACAATATACGTTACTCTATAGTCTATACGTTACTCAGATGGACAGTTCGTCTCTGTGTCACTGAATAATACAACGGGCTAACCTAGCCAGGCAGAGAAAGAAAAAAAAAAAAAAGAAAATATGGAAGACAGAGAGATAAAAAGCAAACGTTTTGATGAATGCTGTGCTGTTCCCCGAGGAATTAACATTTTGTTTGCACATTTAATATTCACTACAAGTGAGAAACAGTAGATTTAATCAATCTCACTAAAAAGTGAGAATAAATATGCATACATTTTGCTCCCCGTCATCTCTCTGTTATACATAGATAACATAGCACACACACACACACACATGCATCAAATGTTTCATGCCGTTTGCTACATCGGTTATACTGAGACTTGGTTACAAAAAATCCTCATCATGATTATCATTTAGCCCTGGTTAACCATAAAAGTGTCGACTCTCACCAGATCCCTGAGTTGTCTGCAGTTCTCCGAGACTGAAAAGCTAGTCCACACATAAAGTTTGTCTGCCAGTTATTCTTTGTCTGTCTCTACCCTTTTTTACAGTTCGATGGATTAGAGTAACTAGACTAAAAACAAATACCATCAAATGCCATGCAATTAATTTCAGCTAAATACAAAAACATGTTTTCACTTTGTTCAAAAGGTGTTCTGAATTCTAGCACGTGTCTGCTTGTTTACTTTATATCATCAAGCATCAATCCGCCTCCCCAGCCACGGATGTCAAGTGTTGACAGATACAGCCTCAACATCCTCGATGATAACACTTTTAGTTTCTATCAAGCACTCAGTACTGACATCTTCAATCCATCAACAAAGGACTCATACTCTACACTTTAACTATGCTTCTGTTTTCGGTGGCATCTTTAGATTGTTCATCCAATCATTTCATCCACGCTTATGATCACGTTTGAAAACATCGATTAAATTAAAATCTTACATTGTTGAAACCTGTGAATAAATATTACTCACCTTTCATTGTTAGGTGGAAATCTGAGAAATGATAGTTCGTTGCAGGTTTCTTCCTGGTGAACATCCGTGCAGTTAATTGCACTGCAAACATTGTGACCAGACCTACTCTTAATCTTTAGCGTGATCCAAATGAGCATGGAGGAACAAAGGGACTGAACTCTTATCTCGTGCTTACAGAATTCCCCGAAATGGGTGGTCTTGTTATATAAAGTGTTTTTTTAGGCCTGTTTCAGCCAAGGATGAATTTACAGAGTAATGGTAGCCCCCGCACACAGTCTTAAAAACAAGTATAATTACACGATTTCATGAAACCGAAACAATTTGCGGTGGAAATTCGAGGTACAACCCAACTTGAAAATAGTTCGCATCACTGAATTATTTTCGGAAATTTCTCCCTTTTATTTATTTTGTTCAGATTTTTTAATTCTTTCCTGATACACTGAAACCGGGAAAAAAATCTTACGTAAAAAATTTCTAGAATCAGGCCGTCAATTAGGCACATCGACTGGTATGGGCGGCACCCGGAACAACTTTTAAGCCTGAGACCACCGCCCCCTTTCCAAGAAAAGAAAAACAAACTAAATGTCAAGAGGGCTTAAAAAACGACAGTTCCTTGTCGTTGTAGTAATGACAGTGATAACGAGAAAAGATTTAAAAAAAATGTTATTCTGTCTCAGTATTTAAGAGGCTTTGTAGTAAAAACCTATGTTTGCGTGCAGTCTTTTGCCAGAACTTCGAGGACTCCAAAAGAGGGTATATTACATGCTAGGTATATTGATACTGGACAATATAATTGAAGATGTGAGATTTGATACTGTGTAAATGGTTCAAAGCAAGTAAAACAGGTCATCAGAGGATCTGCTCAGAAAATGCCGAACCTACTTTGGTGAAGTGAATGTAAGGATAAGATTATGATGTTTGAAAAATGATTGGCTATCGTGGCTGACAGGACTGGCTGCCTCGATCGTCAGTAACGAGGGAGACTACATCTGTCGTCCTTGGTAACGACTGTGACCAGGTAAAAGAGAAAAGGAGAGAAGGAACGCCAGGGATTTAAGAGGAAAAGTAGAGACGAAAGAGGAAATACCTTAGAAAACGTGGCTGCTGTGCTCTTCCGAGCTTCCAGAAAAAAGACAGAAGCCAATGCTTTTCTTTTAATTCTATTTTTCAAAAGCGTTAGGAGGCACATCCTCGAAAATGTCTTTGATAGAACTAGAAAAACTATTGTCAAGACTAACCTACTCTCTTACTGTTGAAAACAGCAGCTCTCCACGTGAGCTTTAGACAACGACGATTGGAAAGACGAGGGCGTGTTCTGGCTGAAAGCATTGTTTCTCTTTGTCATTGCACTTGACATACTTTATATAGATTATTTGATTACCTGGGGCTTACAACAGTTTTTTTTCTCCCAAGCAGCTCAGGTTTTTTTTTTGTTTTTTTTCTTTGGTTTTGTTTTGGTGTGGTATTAACGTGTCTAAGAACTGGACAATTACTATCAGCCCTCCACCAACCATGTTGTAGACGTCTTAAACTATAATTTAACAGGTTAACAAGAGGACACTAATACCCAAGCTACAGGTTGAGTAAATCGACCAAAAGAAAGTAGGAAGATAACCATGAATACATCTTTGACAAGGTATAACACCTCTTTCGATCTTGAATTATACCGGACATACATGAGGATGGTGGAAGTAGCTGACATGATCTGGATCTACGTTCCGCCATTGATTTTAATTCTCGGCACGTTCGGCAACGGCATGTCCATAGCCATTCTGAGTAAAATGAACAGAAGAGGCGAGTCGACTGTGACCACCTACCTGATAGCTTTGGCGGTGTCCGATCTTCTACTTCTGTACTTCGGCCTTCTCCGACTGTGGCTGTACTTTGAGTTTGGCTTCGATTTCATGTCCGTAAGTAGCTTCGTGTGCAAACTGTGCAAGTGGGTGGTGTACATGAGCGGCGCCATGTCGGCGTGGTTCCTGGTGGCCGTGACACTGCAGCGAACCGTGTCTGTGGTGTGGCCGCACCGCATGAACGCCGTGTGCACGCCCAGGACGTCCCGCAGGCTGGTGGCCGGCATCGCCATGTTCCTCATGGCCGTGCACCTGCACGTGCTGTACGGCCTGGAGGTCGTTGGATTCGAAGACGGCAACGCCACCATCTACCAGTGCCACATCGCGGACGCAAATTATCTGAATTTCTTCTCCAAGGTTTGGTCGTGGGTCGACCTGATGATCTTCTCTCTCACGCCCTTTGCTATCCTGCTCGTCTCCAACGCCATCTTGCTTAAGACCGTTGTGACGTCAGCGCGACGAGCCCTACAGACGTTGACAGTCCGCGATACGAAGCAGATTTCTGAGAGAGAAAAGAAGGCTTCGTCGATGACCGTGACACTCATAACCATATCCTTCACCTTCTTTCTCCTGACCGGTCCGTTCTGCATCTACCTTCTCATTAAACCTTATATCCTTTTAAATAAATCAACCGACCTTCGCGAGAAAGGTATACAGGAGGTTGTCCTGGTCTCTATCAACATGCTGTGGTATTCAAACAGTGCAATTAATTTTTATCTGTATTGTTTAACCGGAAGTAGGTTTCGGCTAGAGTTCAAGAACATTTTTACATGCCGCAACCATAAAAAGTGATACAAGAATGATTGACGCGTACAGAAGATGGAAGGCAGAACACGATACTAAGTGAAAAGTTATTCACCCTTCTATACTTTAATTCCGGTCTCTTTTTCTGGACTGTTGGTACAATTATTCTGTTTTGAACAGAAGCGATTAAGCACTGAATCAATTTTATTTTGTATGTCCTCCAGCAGAATTTAATTAATTGGTGATGGAAACATCAAGAGAGAGAGAGAAAGGAATGCTTAACTTCCATAGTCTTCATTGTTAATAGAAAGCAAGAATAAATTTGGGAACCATTAAACCTGATGTCGCGAAATTTGTGACATAAGTACCACCACAAATTCGATAGACAAATACTAATATTTACGAATACTTTTAGGTTGCTGATTTCTAGAAACAAATGATTTTGTTTCACTATGTTTTATTATGGAGAGACCAACTTCGCGTTTCGATTACTGGAAAATTTCCTATTTCCTTCCCAAGCTCAGGAGTATGGAGGTCTGTGGTCTCTGTCGTCTACATGTCAAGTTGGAAATTCATTCACAAAGTTGTCTGCCCTTGCACTATTAGGTTGAAGGAAATGTAAGATGTTTCGAACTTATAATTTTTTGTTAATGAATTCGGAATACGACGCTATAGTTCGATAAGTAAATAGTTCAAAAATCTTGTATCTCTACGCAAAAGTCAGTAACAAAGATTACAATGGGAAATCAGGACAGACCGTTGTCATTTCTGACTTCCTGATTTTAATCTCTCGACATGTTAGAAAATAACAGACAATGAACACATTTAGTAATTTTCACATTCGATTAAGTTTCCACGAGCTTTGGTTGCTTGTTGGTAAATAAATGTTTGTCCTCCTCCTCAGCCCGCACGTGTGAACGTCAGTGTTCACTGAACAGTAAGTCCTGTGTAATTAATCAGAAGAGCTAATGAAGATGTAGTTAGGCTCCTCCTTTCATACTGACCTATGATAATGAAAGGTCTGGAGGGTGAGAGTTGGTGTCGTGTCACAAGGTGAGGGAGAGACTGCAGAACAAGTGGAGCGGAAAGGTATAAAAGTCTTCAGTGATGTCGGAGTAGATGTTTCTGTTACTGTCATCGCTGTGGCTCACCACAGGTAAGGCAGTCAGGTGTGTTGATCACGTTTGTTTGTAGGTGCAAACGAAATAAAGCGATGGCAAAAAAGAAATAAACCATCGCATCTTCATCAACGATTGATATCAGTCCACTTCATGCAGGTTGGTCGGTCCAGTCAAGGGTTTGAGTTACATGGGGTGGACTGTACACGACAAAATAATGTGCACTAAGAAATTGTATCCTGTAGACCATCCAAAACCAACTGTCATCTAGACCCCAGATGATCTTTACAAGCTTCAGGTGAAAGTTATCGACTAGACTTCTTTTGGTCTTTGGTATCTGTATGCAACACCTGTTCCTGGAGTCTGTTGAACCTGAAGATGAAACCCCTGTGATCAGTCTACATGCTTAGGTCAGCCCAGTGGGGCATAATTCTGTTTTCCCGATTATATTACTATATTATATTACTAACCCTGAATCTTTGCGACTGGCAGATAAAATCCCGACTTTTCAATAGTTAAAGCTACGTCGAAATACACATGTTTAAGCGGACTATTAGAAAATGTTCATGATGTTACGATGTTACCCAGTCAAGTGTAAATGAAGTGTCGGAAAAAGTAACAGATATCATCACGTCCTCAGCAAAAATGTCTTGCATGGTAAATTCTCATAAAAGTGAGAAAAAAAACCTAACAAAACTACTAATTAAGGGCTTCTTCTCTGATTTTATTACAAATGTCGACAAAAGGATATGGAGGTCTGTAAAGCCAAGCGAAGTAATCGCAATAATGTTAAACAAGCCTTAAAAAAATACAAATCCACTGTAAGTAAGAAGTAAGGTAAATACAGAAGTCCTTTACACGAGAAGCTACGAACCACGCGATGAAAGAATCCCAAATGGTATTGAAAGCTTCTTAAATTATTTGCTACAAGTAGAAATAAGACAGTAGATAACATTCCATCCCATGACGAATTTGTGCACCACTTGGAAAAATTGGGAAACAAGATATCTTACCTGATCCAATCCCCTTAAGTGGAATGATGATGCAATTTTTGATAATGCCTTCAACAAAGAAATGTCTATTGATGAGGTACAAAGAGGCATTGATAGACTAAAAAATAACAAGGAACTGATAATAATGTAAATGAATTTTTAAAGCCTCTTCGCGAAAATTAATAAGTATATTAACTTCATTTAAAACCTTGTAAAAGTGTGGCAAAGTTTCAGAAGCCTGGTTAATCGGAATGATCTGTCCACCGTGTAAGGGGAGAGGTAATACTTTGAATGTTGGTAACTACAGAGGTAGAAATATATTGACCTGCATTGCCAACCTATTTACTAACATTCTTAATGCAAGGTTAGATAACTTTTTGAAGTCAACAACCTACCATGGCATGAACAAGCAGAATAACTCTACTGTCAACCATATTTTCGCATTGCACTGTCTAATATATTACAAGAAAAGATTGCAGGGAGGTCATACTTGCTGAAGCTGCCAGTGATATGCTTTAAATGTTGATTGCCAAAAATGTGGCCTTCAACTAAATACTGAAAAAACGCAAAATGGAAAAACAATCTAAGAGGTATGGGAGTACCGAGGAACAGTTTTCAAATATAAATTTAATAAAGCTATAAAACTGCAATATGTACTAGTAAACAAAGTTATGTTTTCACTGATAAAGAAATGCAGAAAACTTGACTTGCCCTTAGACACTCAAATGATAGTTGTATAGCATTCATTTTGCTGTATGGAAGTGAAATCTTGGACTTTGAATCTTTTCATATTTATGATAAGATGCAATAAAGATTTTTGAAAATGATGTTAAATGCAAAAACTAGCACACCAACATGCATGGTGTTGGGTGAGCTGGGAATTGTTCCTGTCAATTTGTGCAAAATGTAGGTTACTGTGATTGTGGTAAAGGGGACATATGGAACAGAACTCTGGAACTAAAAGATATCTGTCCTCCTGTTCCACCTGGGTAACTTATAGGCCAGTAAAATTATTGTAATTCATCGCTTAAATTTATTCATAAATGGAACAATACTATTTTGGTTTAGAGAATTACTTAACAACTTTGTCCCCTGCTCTTAGATTCAGTTTAGTTAAATTAAGCTGCCAGCAATTCCCTACTCATCGATTAAGATATGATATACCTAGATATGGAAGAACATGTCCGTTGTGTAATCTAGATGAGGTCAATGATGAATTTCATTATATTTTTCTGTGTTCTCACCATTTGTTAACTGTTTCTCGGAAACGCTGCTTCCGGTATATTTTGTACCACATTCAAATGAATCGAAATTTCCCCAGCTGATAAATATTTTATATATATTAAATTAAAAAAATTTATGTAAAATGCTTTATGACTGTTAAATTTTTTATAGATATAATAAATAGATTTTTAGTATCATATATTCATCTATATCTTTTGCCATATTGTTACCATTTATTGGGCACATGAGATTGTAATTGTGTGATGTATGTCTTATCTAATGTCATGGCTAAAAATGCCCTTGGGCTCCTAGCCAATAAAATAATAAGACACGATGAATCAGTTAGGTTCATTATAGAGAAAAGTCTACCGGCATTCTTAGATTGAAGTGATATTAAATACACATTTTCGCGAGGGCAGTTGCTCTTTGAAATCACGTTTATATCATCGGAGTGTGAAATCTTGCAAAAGATGGTCTTAATCTTTGGTGTATTTATTTATATTTTGTTGCATATTATAAGCAAATCTGTGTTATATTTTGCATGACTTATGTGCCAAATGTTCCTAACTGCAATGTGAAGAATTTTGTCAGACCGGATTTGCATGTAGACTGGAGAAGGGCTTTAAGCACGTTTAGCGCTTATCCGGGCGGATAGCAGCGAAAAATGAGTTTGCATAGAAACCCGGATAAGCTATCTGCTATCGCATATTCTGGAGAAAGTTGTCGGAGCTCTCAGGGCCGATTAAACCGCTATTCGCGACGATATATGGCAGCGTCCATCGTGTTCCAAGTGTCGGTAGGGTGTGATGAAGTGGCATGCGAGATCAGCGGTCACTAGTCGGCAAGGTGCACAACACCTTTGCTGCATGTGATCGTCATTCTGTGTTAGTTTGCCGCATCGAGCTTTCACGTGTGTGGAGAATTGACTGTTAGTCGGACTGTAGCGAAAGTTATTGATACTCTGCATCGGCGAGAATCTAAAGAAATTTCATTGCCGGATCAAGGTTGTGCATAGGAGACAAAGAGGTAGATACACTGAGCCTATAAATTACTACATGTAATTGAATTTATTGACAGTGACTTGATTCGAATTCAGGCTTCAACTTAGAAAAAATAAGTTATATATACTATTAATAATTGAGCCTGTAACATGGATGTGAGCTCAATGCGCTACATGCACGAAAGATTACAAAACAAACAGACAAACAAATACAAGTGTAGTCTGTACAACAAACATGTAGACAAAATGAGACGATAGAAATGAAAGGCTGTTTAGACTCTGTAACACTAAGGATATAAAAGTAAAATATTTGCTGACCAACGTACAATAATTTATCGCCTTACTATACTCACAATAATAATGCCTATAAGGTTCATTCTTTATCTACATTGAGGAATAAAAAGACCTTTACTAGATGAGCTCAGTTTATTACTTAAGACGGTAATGTAGACGAATTACAAGAATATGTGTGTATGTGCGCGCGCGCACACAAAATATATAATCAGATACGAGTGAACAAATATCTGCATCTGTGATTGAGGTAAAAGTGAGAGAGCGTGGCAAAAGCAAAAGTTTATCCCTTGTCCACATGTGTTTGTTTACTTTGATTTATTTGATTACATCTGCAGTGACATGTGGAACATCCCAATATTCTTGAGAGGTGAGAGAATACAGAATTTTAAATCATAAGCGACAGAAGCTGATGACATCCTGACAGACATAACATAAACTAAGTGCATGGAGGAAGATGTAAGGGGTGAAGGGAATAATTCTAGACTATACAAACTATGTCTTGAAGAACTCTTAAATAATAAATTAAAAGTTTTGGAAAATCAAATGTCAACAAATACAAGCACTAGTTAAAAATGCCAATGGTTGTGCTTGTCTGTCCATGATAGGAATAGTTTGAACAATATTGCTCATGTTAGTTATAAGATCATTGGTGTCAAGCAGAGGAATTTGAGTTCTTATTGCAATTAGTAAATTGTCGGGAAATTATCATTTAGTCAATACCTGAACATGTCCTCGGAGGAGAACTTTTTAATTATATTAAATTCATGTAAACCTAATGCTATGCCAAAATGCAAAAGCAATATATATCTATGAAATTATTTTTCTTCCAACATTTGAGCTGCTCCATATTTAGTGAAAGGTGTGTGTGTGGAGGGTTTGGTCTTAAATGTAGGAATTACTTTTTTTTATCGAGACATGTGTTCTTTTATGATGTACCACTCAGTCTTGCACATTTAAAATTAACCTCTGGCATCAATGATGGTAGTTTGCTCTTTGTCAAAGACATTACATTTGGTATGTTCAAATCACCATACTCAGTGAATATATTAAGCAGTTTTCAACATATACTTCAATGTTTCACTTTGAAAATGCTAGAATGTGTGTTTAGTGTGAGTTAATACTTTGAAATATCATGCACTCCCCACAAGGAGGAGGTATGTGTGGACCAAATGGTCACTCGTTTTCAATCATTGAATTGTTTTAAGTAATAATGCTTCATCAGGGTACTGATGTAGCGAATTTAATAAACCTTTGACTGAACACAGACTACATTTGCAAATGATAAAGTGAACAGCCGAGTGGTTAGAGCGCTGTAGTCCCAACTGAGAGGCGAGAAGGTTCAATCCCCGATTAGCGCAGCAAACTTCCTCCAGTCCACCCATCTGGGGGAACGGGTACCTGACTCCATTGAGCATTGGAAAAGGTAAGGCAGCAAGGGAGAAGAGATGGACACCGCCCTCACTTAAAGCAAGCCCCGAGAAAAGTGAGTCTCTAACGCCTCACCTCCCAACGATCTGAAAAGGTTAGGGAATGACCTTCAGCTTTTACCTTTATATTTGTTAACATTTACCTTTCAATGGTCTTCATTTGTCTTTGCATTCGAAATCGGTAGTCAGTAACATTCCAACATAAACAAAGTACAAAGGTAACAAATAACAGCCTGACTGTGTGATGGACTCGAGAGCATCGGGGGCGGCTGTCTTCAAAGGAAAGGTGGATCAAAGTTTTATTGTGATCAAATTCAAGCAGCTGCACTTTACACAATAAACTCGGTAAGCAAACTCCATTATGCACTGATTTGTTGTCTATTCCATCATCACTAAGTTTGTTGTGTAGTCTCCTGGCGTTTGTTTTGGTATTCTACCGACCCGCCGCTGATAATTCTGAGACCGGTCAGCCAAAAACAAAAACAAAACAAAACAAAACAAAAAACCAACAAACCAGCCAACCAACCAACCAACCAACAAACAAACAAACAAACGCGCCCACAGACATTGTTGTACTTACACTTTGAGTCCATACACACTTCTGTACTTGGACTATGCGCTCATAGACACTGACGTACTTGACTACACGTCCACAAACATTGATGTACATAGACTACTTACTTGTAGCCACGGATTCCCTACAGTTTTTGCACTGACGTAGAAGAAGCCAGTCTAGCTTACGAAGGACGAAGGCAGAGCGACGTCTGCACTGAGTGCAACACATCAAACGAAGCGAAAAATATGGTAGACACGGACATCCATTAAAAGTTTGTACATGTATCTTGGATATTACTCGACAACCTTGAGGACCTCGTCAAACACCGCCATCTTCTCTCTCTGTCAAGCGTGACGTATTATTAAGTTTTAACTGTGACGTATTCTGTGCTCTGACGCATCTTTCACAAAATGACGACAAATGAACACGTGACTTGTAGTCGGAACAACGCTCGTCTGGTCACACGTGAGAGTTAAAGTACCTGTTGCTGCTACAAGGATTTTACCATGAGTGCCAGGTTCCCTGTTCGGCCGACGCCAGCGGAAAGACGCCAAGACCTCCCTGTTGTGCCATGGGACGCCCTCCCACAGGAGGCACTAGTAAAAGTGTTTAGCTACCTGTGTGATGGGGACATGCTGGAAGCTTCCCTGACCTGTAAGGCATGGCACACAGTGTTTACAATGGCCTGCCTCTGGCGTCACCGCACTTTTGAGTTTCGTTCTAAGAACGATTTCCAGATGCGGCAGGTGTGTTATGAAGGATTTTTCCGCGAGCACGGACAGCACCTGCAGCACGTTAGTCTGGAGTTTAATAAACCGGACAGAGCCGTTGTACAGTCCTTCCAAACGTTCGTGGCAACAGCGAATGAGTGCGCTGCACTCAGACTTCGATCAATCAAGGTGCAAGAATTCTTCTTACCCACCTTGCGGAAGAAATGGACCAGTTATCGAAAAAAGGTGCTATTTCTCTCTCAGTCTCTCCCTCCCTCTGTGTGTGTGTGGTGTGTGTGGTGTGTGTGGTGTGTGTGGTGTGTGTAGTGTGTGTGTTGTGTCTGTAAGAGATTATTTTCTTCTTTTTTATAGATTTAATTGTTTATATCTTTATTGAGAAAACAACTTTGATTGCGGATAACGCTACAGTCAAATCTCGCTACTATGCTACCTACCGGGAGCGAGCAAAAGTGGCATAGTAGCGAGGTTCATAAAAACGGCTTTATTTGTTCAAGTTACCCGTCAGTTTAAAGCTCTCAAGAATCGTCGGATGGCGCACGTTCTTTCGGTGGATCTCATACATCTCGTTGTCTAGTCCAGTGGTTCTCAAAGTATTTCGGACCGCGGACCACTTTACTTGAGTAAAATTTATGGCGGGCAACCAAGCTCGTTCTTTGTAATTAAAATGTGAATGCGAGGAATGCACCACTTTAAACATCACTTTGTTTACATATGACGACTGTCAGCCGCGGACCGCCTGACTTATGCCTGCGGACCACTTAGTGGTCCGTGGACCACACTTTGAGAACCACTGGTCTGGTCGATCGCACGCTTGCATCACACCGGGCTTCCCGCTTCTCTGTTGTAATAACGGTGCTCCAAGCTCGCTGGGCTTCCTCCAATGGAACAATTTCCTCCTCGATCTCGTCCTCTTGGCTTTCCTCACTGCACGGCATCTCCTCCATCGTGAAAGACCCGCCACATGCGACGCGCTCGCGGAATTTCACAACTCGTGCCTTTACAATAGTGGCATAGTAGAGAGAGTAGGAGGTGGCATAGTCAATTTATTTTGCATTGAATTTATAGTGGGGACCGAGCAAAAGGGGCATAATACGAAGAGTGGCATAGTAGCGGGGTGGCATAGTAGCGAGATTCGACTGTACTACTAAAACAAACTGAAATGGTAGATAACACGCGCTACCTTTTCACGTGGGTTACGTCCCTTGGATCACTTTATCCTTTGACAGTTGTTTAATAATGATGATGATGGGAACTTATAACGCGAAGCATCACGACCAAGACAGATCGCACTGTCTGTACAGACCACTAAAGATAAATGAAAGATAATAGCCATTAAACAGTGAGGTACTATAGACACACTGAACAACATAAAGATGAAGTAAGAGATAGCAGCAGTAGACAGTGAGGTACAGTGAGTCCTTTCACTTGAGTTTCAGTTAGTGCATTGCTATACTAAAAATGTCACCTCACTACAACATCCGCACTTTAGTTTTCCTATGTGTTAAACACGAACTTTACCTATACCCCTCGCTGAATACTAGCTCGATCGTTTGAAATTACAGATCACTTCATTTTTTTATCTGCGCGATGAAACAAGTAGATGGACAGTTGACAACAAGTCATCTGCTGGAAGTTCTCTGCGCCCTTATGTGACACCAACAATTAGAATTTAGGTCAAGCAATGTGAATATTTCTACAAAAATAATAAAAATCCAAATT
>SRHC01000037.1:48773-101273 GCA_004794325.1 Pomacea maculata | reverse complement strand
CAGCTGAAGAAACGCGAAGCGTTAGGGATGCAAGATGGCGGACAGTGCCTCGTTGCTAACGTGTGTATCACGTGAGTGAAAACGACCCATTGAGCCCGACACGCAGGATCAACGTGAAGCCGTTTGGTAGGGCTAATTGAGCCCGAGACGCAGCGAAATGGCTTAGCTTACTTGTGATGGAAACTGATGTATGATCAGTCGATTCTTTTCCTTTAGTAGTATAATTTTTTTTTTGACAGACACCTATAGAAGTAGATGTCAGATTTTTGATGGAAAAACTTCTATTACCGGATGTTTAACTAACCCTAAACCCTAACCCTTGTTCAAGATCTGTTTGATGACTGCAGTGTTCGATGTATAACTATTTGTATCTGTTAAAGCATCATTCTGACAATTGGAAATTGTATTTATGTTGGTGTAGAATTTACCTGTATATGTTAACCAGTGTAAACGTTCCTCATTTCCTTCTTACATTCCTATGGATGTGTAGGTTACTTGCTTTGGTAACCAGTTTTTCAATTGGTAACTATTCCTTTATGAATATAAATCTGCATTTGACTGTAGAGGTTTTTTTACAGGAACATTTTGTTTTATTCTCGGGTTGATGTTTCTGTTCTTTCAAATGGAAATTGAGAGGAAACATCATTTTTTCTTTCCTCAGTGTAGCTAATAGCTACAGTTGTGTCTTTGTAAATCTACTGAATTATCACTATGTGACTGTGAACAATAGTACAGAAAAACAGCTGTCAGTTGTTGACTTCCTTTAGTCCACCTATTGAGAAACCACTACATGAGATGAGCAGAGCTATTCCAATAGTGTGACAAACATTCAGCTTTTCAGTAGACATTGAGACCGTACATGCTGACATGTCATCCCAAAAAACATATTACTAGAATTCTCACTGTTATTTACTACTAATGATGTAAAAACAGACAAAAAGTTTTAAAAAAATACGTGCTTTTATGCCATCCACAAACGAAACCCTTTCTCTTGAATTCTCAATATTGTGCAATCCTTTTAAGAATTACTGTTAAACTGTCACTTTACTTCTAATAATGAATGTTATGTCATCATCTCAATTTCTCCACAGATGCTGCGTGCATTGTAGGATCTAAACATGTGAGATAAAAAAGAGTTACTTGTACACATGCAAGTGAACATCAAAACAGGAAAGACCAAGGTAATAAACATTTTCCAAACACAAGTGCAAAATTTTATTTTATCAAGATTGGGACAATAATATATTCTGATTTGTATACTTTTTGTTTGTATTTACTTGTTTTCGAAAATAAATGGAAGTAAAGAGAAAGCAATCTATACACATACTGAGTAAAATATACTATACACAATTTGAACAATTTTACATCATTGTGAATTTGGATTTTGTGCAGCAATTCATATGCATATTGTAAAGCTCACTGGCTATTAAACCTCTAAAATATCAAAGTCTAAGATTTCAAAACCAAAAAAACCCCAAACGTTCATCATTTTACACCGTCATTTTTAAGAGTTTAGCTAATTTGAGTTAAACTTCATAAATACTGAATATTGAATGGTATCTCATCAAGCAAGTCCTAAATAATGTTCATATTTCTAGGGATTTTTCAAGTATTCTACAAATATCAGACCACAGTCAATATTACCATGACAAAATCTTTTTTTAACAAAACCCAGTTTCCAGTCTTCTTTTGCTAACCAATTCATCAGCTTTTCTAAATATTTGTTCATATACATAAATAATTTGTGCAATTCGTCCAGAGGACGTCAGCTTTAAACACATGCAATTACCAGGCTTACTGCCATACTACTAATGGAAAAGACACAGCACACATAGCTCCCTCTAACACAAGACCAGCCATACAACTTCTCAAACAAGATTACAATTACCGAAAGTTTGACAATTTACCAAGCTAAAATGCCGGTAGCAATACCAGATTTAACAGGGGTGTTTGGATAGTATTTATTAAATAAAATTTTATACTGCAAATCGCGTGATTTGTTTCAGCACTACTCATTTCATTTTACTTTAACATATTTCAGTTTTCCTTTTTTTTCAGGCCACAGAATTGGTTAGAATCCTGCTAATTTTCTTTGAAATAGTTATAATGTATTATATGATAAACATTAGCATATAGTGGTATATAATACATAACAAAAACTAAAACTAGTGGTTATTTCTGTTTAATAATACAAAATTTAAAAGAAGTTTACAGCAATATTATTAACAATGTAAAAAATGTTTTTAGACCATCATGCTGTCTGCACATTGGGCTGCCATATACCTGCTAAACTTTAGAATGGATAAATTTAAAGTGCTTTACTTAGGCAAGCAGAATACTTAGAACAATATCATAGGAAAGATGGGAATAATACAACAGTTCCCCAGCAATCAACAGAGCTGGAAAGAGACTTATTATTAAGGTAAGTTTACAAATATTAATTACTTGGGTCCCCAGTTTACACTGATCAAGCAACTAAGGCTATATCATGACAAAAAAATCTGTAAAAGCCAAATGC
This sequence comes from Pomacea maculata, assembly GCA_004794325.1. NCBI lineage: Eukaryota > Metazoa > Mollusca > Gastropoda > Architaenioglossa > Ampullariidae > Pomacea > Pomacea maculata. Next base: position 98,755 of record SRHC01000037.1, on the reverse strand, counting down.
AGAGAAAGAACAGTAAGTCTGAGATGAGATCTGAACCCAGGACAGCCAATCCTCATTGTGTTGGTGACACTACAACACTGGACTGCCCTGAGTAACTGAGGGAGGTGACCAGGGAGTAATGAGAGGGAAGGGGGTGGTGTGTGTGTGCGTTTTTGGAAAGAAAAACAAAGTGATGTTGTGGTGTAACATAAGCCACACTTTCTGCCTAAAACAGTTTTATAATGTTATTAAAGGCCTTATATCATTTCACACTATATGTATGTGTTTCTCCGCATGTGATTATGTGCACATGCTTGCACTGTTAGGGCATAATGTTGTGTTGCAAGGGTAACTTGGTATTGTTCACCCTCCTACATCAAAGCGGAGACCTCAAGACCTATAAGGGCCAATTGAAAAAAAAAAGATTTTAACCAGTTCTACATAAAAGCATTAAAAAATGTAAAATCAACCCTGACTTCCTCATGTGAAGGAATCCTCCAATGATTTACTCACACTAAGTTGACCAACTTGAGAACTAATAAACATGAATTTCAACAGGTGCAGCTTACTGTTACATAAAGAAACAATTTGTTGATAAATGTACTCAACATGTTACAGGTTAAAGGAAAACAATATTGCCAGTACATCTATAATGAATACAATCAACAAATAAATAACAGTAGACAACACATTTTATTGCAAGCTCCTTTGTTGCCCATCTTAATAACTCGATGTTTTTATGTGCAAGATGCTTATTTTGAGATTTATTAATGTTCTTATTTTTTATTTATGTCTTTATTTAGTTTGGTTTGCTCCACTGTAACTCCATGGTGGGGCCCACTTTACCCAGGCTCACCTTTACACTTGTTTGGGCACATTTTGGAAATAAACTGTTTTTTCTTACTGAACGGAATATTCAAGGCAGACTTCCTCAATCTGCAGAGAAGGCATGCACTCTTGGTAATTCAGCTATGCTGACAGCAATGAGCATATATAAAATAGAAGTATCTGCCACAATTTCCTGTGCATATCTTTCAAGCGCTTAATTACAAAAGGTATTTGCTTAGCTGTTTGTGAGACTGTGAAACTTTTAATTTGAGGACCTCACATAGAATTGACATTTCTTTTGTCCTCGTTAATTTTCCACATCCATCATAAAAACAAACATCATGGAACTGTGCAGGATTTGAATGCAGATGAATGATTTTGAACATAGCATCTGGGAAGATTTAATCACATAAACAATGAATCTCAGCACTATTCCCCTGCACATAGTTATATGTATTTTTATGTTTCATTTGTTTTCCAAGTCAAAGACATTTAAAATACCAAAAAAATATTATGTCCTTTCTCCTTTCAGCCCATCTGCTTTATGGTTTTTTCTTGGACTGAAGTACCTAGCACAGAATTCATAGTTCATAGTAAAGTCAGTTAGTGCCAGTGAAATCTCACAATATGCAGATCAGCTCTCTGCTAGGTGAACATTGTCAGTTCCATAATCACAAGGCCTGCATGTCTGTCCCTTTTATTTTAGCTACACATCAGACTGTCGAGCAGAAGGGTCACCTCTTTCATTTCTAGGCATAAGTGGTAACTCCCTTTGTGGTACTTCAGCATCAGTCAGACTTTCAGCAGTCAGCTGCTTCTGGTCTCTGTTCAGAAATACATGTACTCCATGGTCATACTTGAAATCAAAACATTGCATTAATACTGTGATAAATGATCTTATAATACAATCATACTTATAAACCTAGCATCCTCATTTGTTATACAGAAAGCTATACGCTTTAAACCGCAGATCTTTATTTTTTAGAAAAGAATTCATATTTTATACAAGGCTCCCACTTCTATTTTATTGCAGTCCCATAATCAAGGCAAACAAGTTTCTTACCCTAGTAAAGCAAACATCTTCATACAGTACTCTTAGTTCTAAAACTTTATAAGACTAGGGTGAGTAGAAGGAAGTAAAGCATATTCGTGTGTACTGACTGTGTTTTGATGGTCTTTCTCACCGACAGTAATCTAATTTGTTCTTCTATCCTCGGAATAGAAGCTAACATTTCTTTGCCAAGTAATGAAATAAATTCTTCTTCCAAATCCACAATATACACTTTTTTCAATGATTTCGTGGGTCTTCCAGCAAACTTTTCTAATGCTGAGGAAAAGACTTCTGCTTGGTGTTTGTTATCCTGTCTGACATCTGTAATAAATGCAAATATTGTTATATTGAACATTATTATGTGATGTGCAGTCAACTCAAAACAGTCTTTTACCATCAATCTTTCAAGACATCTAAAATAAAAGATTTCATAATGAAGCATTATCACTGGAACATTGTGGCTGACTGAAACCTCACTGATAGGCATGGCATCAACAGAAGCAATAATAGCTGAGAACCAGAAAGTCTATTTTACTGGTAAAAGTCTTTCATCCTACATTCGTCCCGTGGCTGGTACTGGTCACTGGGAGGAGCACATTGACAGATGTGGCAGATGACAGGACCCATCACTCATTCCTATCTTGAATAACTGTAAGCAGTTCCTGAATGGTACAACCAGTCATTCCACCATGGCATTGACCACATTCAAAGGTACTTTTGAGGATAGTCTTCGACAAAGTGTCATACCAGGTCTCTGGCTTATGCCACTTCACTGTTGCAAGTAGGAGTTCTAGGTTTCCTATAAGTGCGGCTACATCTTTGGGGTTTTCTGTTGGGGCCTACTATCAGATTGATGCCGTAAACTGGCCTTCCACTGATGGAAATGGAAGTGTGATGGTTGTGGATGGTTTCACACATTATGTTCTCCAGAAAGATGTTGAAAAGCACAGATCGTAGGGGAGTGCACCAAATTCTGTGGCGAATTTACCTTCAGTTTTTGCATTGAAGATTTCAGCAACATTTATTCCTCTTCGTGCATCAGGTTGCACACAAGGCCTCAACCAGAGTCCGCCACCGATGTTGATTGGCTGAAACCCGCTCCAGGAAACCCCATGTCCAGCCCTTTCCTTTCATCTCCCTTTCTACTGTTCTTCTCCAAGTTTCCTTTGGGAGGCCTCGTTTTCTTCGGCCGTCTGGATTCCATCGTAGGGCGACTGTGGAGAGGTCTGCTGTCTGCTGGCGGAGCACATGTCCAATCCATCGCCAACGCCTTCGTTGAACCTGCGTGGTGATGGACTCGGTTTCAGTTATTCGGTGGAGTTCTTCGTTGGTGATGGTATTTGGTCAAAAGATGTTAAGTATGCGCCTGAGGCATCTGCTTTGGAAGACATCAAGTCTGTTCAGGCGTTCAGATCTAGTGCTGTTGATTTTTTTGTTTGGCTGACTTTCTCTCATCTATCTTCTTCCATGTCTCTTCTCTGATCCACTGTTCTTTCTTTTCTTCCGTTGAAAGCCCAGTATTTTCTCTCCTGTTTCCTCTAAGACTCGATTGAAGTCGTCTAAGGTCATCTCTTGTTGGTCTCCTAGTGCCTGGGACCTGTTCTTTACTCCCATAGCAAAGGCCCGTTCGGTGGCTGGATTTTTTAGTTTGCCGGAGTCCACTCTCTGCTGACGTGCCTGTTTTCTGCGGCTATCACAAGAGTGTGGTCACTGGCAACGTCTGCTCCTCTGTAGGCTCTGGGTTAGCCTTAACACCCCAAGACCATCCTTCAGGGCATCTATCATGCAGCTGACAATGATCGACAGAGGTAGAGGAGGCTGCTTAACATACACAAAACAATGGACAGAACTTTCTATGCCAAACATGTTATCTGCCACTTAGAACCACTGTGGGTGAACTTTGTTGGCTGCTACATCCTTTTAGGCCTTCCCTTTCTACTTTGACAAAATACTTTACAAGATGAATCAGTGAGCTAGTCTAATCAAACTTAGCCTTGTTACGAATCAAATTGCAATCAAACTTTTATTATTGTTGCAGAAATGCATATGTACTTTGTGCTTTATAGATCTGAATAAAAAAAATGCAAAAGTGTATAGTAGCTGATACTACTCACCTTTTGAATGCAAAAATTTTAGCAAGGCCACAGATTTTGCTTCAAGATTATCAACCTTTTGTAGAGCTTTTTCTACTCTGGATGTCACAGCTTCCAAACTACCTCTGTTAAGTGGTGGCACAACAACAAACACAAGCCATTTACATATGCTTCCTTTGAAAATGTGTATTTTTTCTTCTGCCAGCTGCTTTTTTTTAAATGCTGCAAACTCAATGGATGTGAGGAACTTCTTTAGGGATCTTTCCTCAATGGGTCTTCCATGAGTATGCCAAAAGATAATAGCATCTGTGGTTACCTGAGAAATATGTTGCTGCCCAATAAAATATTCTACTTCGTGAAAACAAATTCTCCACTCAGCTCCAAACTCTCTGAAGCTTGGAGTTACTGTAACAGCTGGTTCTTTTTCAAGGTCTGTTATGCAGTGGAAATCTGAGCTATGATATGGTCTGCTCAGTACTGCACTGACTGACTTGTCAGATGTCAGGGCTAGTCTAGTAGGGTTAGTGCTCTGCTGCGGGCTGTCAACACACGTCAATGACCGTGTCATGTTCTGCTGGGTGCTACCCACAACGGCTGCTGATGGCATCTTGTCTGGATGTGTGGTCTCTCCTTTGTTCTGTTGTTTTGTACTTACAGAAAGAACTTCCTGCATCATGCCTAATGAGTTCTGCTGTGTCATATCCAAATATCTGACTTCCTGCATATTATCTCCATGTTGGCAGGATGCAACATTATTCATTTTCTGTTTGAAGACAGCCTGGATATTAGAAACCATTTCATCACTGATATCAGCAAAGTGGATGTGCTTCAGACAAGAAGCAGTTCCATACTGGTCATCAAATCTTTGTACTGCTTGCATGTACATCTCAGCGCACACATTCTTGGGAACTCCAAAAATAGCTGAAATAAAAATGAATTCTACTGATATAGTTTTTTCCAAATAAAAGCTAAGAAAAAAAATTACCTAGCAGCTTATGCAGTTAAATGCAACAGACATGCATGTGAAACATAAACAAAATGAATGAATGAAATAGGGAAATAAAAAATGAGTGGAAAAGTTTGATGGCTTTGAAATAATTTCTGAAAGAGACTTTGTGGAGACAACAATGAGAACCAGAAAGCATGTTTCAAGTAACAAGCAACAGCATGGAGACTGTGTAAGTTTTGAGGATGGACTTGAAGGCTTTGAATGTAAATACAGCTTAAACAGTTGTAGCACTCTAAGTTATGTCTTTGTAGAAGGTAGGGGTCGAACAGCTCCTAGGACTATCCCATGTGTACTGAGTTATGTCTTTGTTTGTAGAGGGTAGGGGTCGAACAGCTCCTAGGACTGTCCCTTTCTCACGCCGGCTGCGGTTGAAATAGTCAGCCTTGAACTGCCCATCCGCGGCTACTGGTGACTGGACCTATTGTTACACCAGAAGTTACAAAGTTGCCCAAGCCACTTGTCGTGACAAGACAATGGGAAAAGGGGGTGGATGGTTCTGGAACATTTGACAGAGGATAGAGTAAGTAGCGTATCTTCACAGTTGAGAGAGGCTTTTTGATTTTGGAAGTTCGAGTGGAGAGACGGCAGGCAAGCCGCCGAGTGAAACTCTGAATAAAATCTACGGTCATGAGGCAATTTCCATCTTTGTTGTTTTCTTGTGCGACTAGCCCACCCCTCAGCCATCAGGGACTGACGTGTTGGTAACACAATAAAGGGTAGAGAATTCCAAACATTGAAGTGTGCAGTGTAGCTCATAAAGGAAGAATGTCAAATGGTTTTCACCTATAGAAGACAATACAAGTGGCATTATTCCAAGCTCTTTAAAGCTTTCCAGTAGGCAGTTAAGGAGATTGATAAGTAGAGAGTTGGAGTTATCCAGCTGAAATAACATCAACCTACTGATGGTAGCAGCTGACAGAAAGGGTCAGTTGTGTCTAAACCTGCATAGCTCGAGGTAGTTGGGACACAGATTGCACCAATGTGAGATTCGTGAAAAAGAGTCCAGCTTGCACTTCTCAACTGATGTGAGAAGTGGTTCCTGGTGTTCAGCAGGGTGGTGATTGCGCTCCTATAAAATCACTGGCTTTATGTTCCCTCTACACAATCTGGAGAAGCCTCCTTACACACTTGTTTTCAAATGCCTGGATTTTCCTTTCCGTGTCAGCAAGCAGAGTCCTAATCTCACATTTATACAGTAGAGTTGGAAATATAAGGGACCTATACAAAGTGCACTTGGTACCAAGACTGATGGTGTTGCTATGCCAGATCCTGTCTAAACTGGTCATTACCACTGTCATGATTCTGATGTGGGTGTCTGCCATGGGGCTGCCATCTTAGAAATTATGGCTCCCAAGGAGAACACATTTTTTCCCAGTAGAAGTGCACTCATTCTGCTCTTGTACAGAGCTGTGATGACTTGAAGGAAGACTGGACTGGTTGAAATGGATGCTGGCTGGTGAAAGCAATCAGGGATTGGAACAGTAAAAGTTTTCCAAGTACTTTGAAGAGAAAAATGAAGACTGGAAACATGGCAATAGTTCTTAAGGTTATTAGCAGCAAATGTGGATTTTTAAAGAGCTGGGTGGTAATTGAACGCTAACAACACATGTACAATAAAAGTTCAGTGTCAGTAATGATGGAATTGTTCATGAAGGTGTGCTCAATCTTTGCAGCAATAACCAATAAGGTGCCATTTAAAAACAAATTTTCGTCTCAAAGGTGAGACAGGGGCACATGGACAGCAAGAGCAGCATTCCTGTACAGTATAGAGCTAGTCTCGGGTTGTAAAGACACTTGGTTATGTCACTATCAATTTTCAGATCAGAAATATTAGACCTGAAAGTGGCAAGATCAATGGACACTGAGAGAGAGGTGACAACATGTTCAATCAGCATGGTCCAGCTGAAAGATGCTGAAAAATCACTGAGATACAAATATACACTTTGGCTACACCTACCGACATAGCATCACAATCATATGAAAAGTTGAAAGTTTAGTTAGTATATTCCTTGTTACTTCTCTAGGAGCATAGGACTGCAACACCACCTTGCCAATGGGGCAGCTCCCCCCTCACTTGGGCCCATGTAGTTCTGGCATCCTTTGCTTCGCTCTCGGTTGTTCTTTTCCAAGTCTGCTTTGGCCTCCCAAGTCTCCTTTTCTCCTGAGGTTTCCAGTCAAGTGCCTGCCTGGCTATGGTGTCAGCTGCAATATGGCGTAGGCACCTGTTGGTAAAGGTCTGGAGCTTGTTGTTGACTCTCCAGGTTTCAGAACTATAAGCAGGACAACCTTCACATTTGTGTTGAAGATGCAGGTCTTACCTCGGAAGGATAATGCTCAGGAGTTCCAGATGGGGTGTAGGCTGTTGAAAGCATGCCTGGCCTTGTTGATACGGCTTTTGATGTTATCGTCTGCTCCATTGTCCTTGTTGATGATGCTCCCCAAACATGTGAAGTGGTCTGTTTCTAGGACGTTATTTCCTTAAAATTGGATTGGGAGTTCCTGCTTGTTATTGATTCTCATCACTTCAGTCTTCTAACTGTTGGCCAGTCTGCTCTGCTAGCTTACTCAGTTTGCTTTGTGCATGCTGCTGCCGATGAGATAGGAGACTAATGTCATCTGCAAAGTGCAGGTCCTCTAGCTGTTTGGTGAAGGTCCACTGGATACTGGTGCTGCTGTCTTGGGTCGTCATACGCATATACAGTCGGACCTCGATAAGTCGACCTTCCCTAAGTTGAAAACCTCCCTATATCGAATTAATCGTTAGTTCCCGTTAGTTGTCGGCCAACTTCCATAAGACCGATGTATTTTAGATCTCCTTAACTCGACGTTTTTTGGCTTCCAACCTCCGTTAGTGGAAGTGTGAGTCATCACCAGGCAGACGACGTCTCAAACTGTTCCACTATGTTCCATACTGTCCCAAGACAGACGCTTTTACCCCATTTTCTTTCCATCTTTGTCAGTCTCTTATCGGGACGAGCACTGAGTAGAGTTGGTGTTGGTGTCGGTGTTGGTGTTGGTGTCGGTGTCGTTGTGCCCGTGCGGTACGTGCCGCGGAAATGTCAAGTGGTCAGCTGACAACTTTGTCAATCGCAGAAAAAGTTCCAGTCATCATTTGATTGTACTGTTCGATAGTACAGAACTGTACTACATGCATCCGTATAAAACGATAATATAATAAACGGTTATAATACAGTAATTAAGCCGGAAAAACATTGTCCTTGATTAACCTGCGCCTTTACGCCATTTTCCCTAACTCGAAAACTCCGTAAGTCGATTTTTTTTTTTCGGGTCCCTTTGACTTCGACTTATCGAGGTCCGACTGTAGTACTATGGAACATGGCACGCATTCACATGCTTTTCTTCTGCTGACAACTCCATGTTAGCACTACGCTTACTTAATTCTGCATTTTGCCTATAGTCACACAATTAGGGCTATAAATGTAACAGGGTAGATGAAGGTTGTTTTCCCAAACTCGCCACAATAATGAACACAACCCTTTCATGGATTCCAAGTCCTTTTACTCTAATGCCAGTTGATGGTTCCGTCTAAGGCAAATCATACATGTCACACACTCGTCTTCTCAATGAGTCGTAGCTCTCACCTTTGAGCTGTCCCCTCATGTTCTATCCTGCTCTCTTCATCCGACCTTCACGCCTGACTTCTCTCCAAAACATCCCCGCACCTCCATTCTGTCACTAGGCGACCCCCTCCCACTCTCCTTCGGTCACGAGGTTGTCACCCGGTCAATAATTACCCCCCACCGCCAAACCTGTACCTATTCCTCTGTGCGTGTGTGTGCGTGTATGCGTATGTGCGCGTGCCATGTTCAATACTATACGTACATTGGCAAAATAAGATGCGTGGATGAACACACGAACACTCACATATTCTCACCTGAGCTAATAGAGCTGACAGCAAGAGATCCAAATTTCATGTTATGTGCTGTTTCCAGACAGTTAAAGACAGTTTGCTCCAAGTCCTGCTGGCACTGCATCTTGTCTTCGTAGTCCCACCAGCGTGGTCCCACTGCATGAAGGACTGCAGTACAGGGCAGAGCTCCAGAAGTTGTTGGTATGACCTGTGTAACTTTAAGAGAACCATGTTTGCTGATGTAATCATCTCCTTCCTCTTCTAGGCTAGGACCTGCTGCTTTGGCAATAGCAGCTGCTACCCCCCCACCATGCTGAAGATTATTGTTTGCAGCATTCACAATGGCATCTACAGGCAGCTTTGTGATGTCTGTCTTGTACACAGACACCTTGATGCCAGACTTTGTGTTCAGCTCTAGGCGATCTGCAGGCTTTGAGTAGCTGTCAGCTGATGGCTGCTGTGAGGTACTCGAGGCTAGCCCCTCCCCGAACTTTCTGGTTGCTCTACTTGTAGGCTTGATTTTTCCAGTCTTAACTTGCAGCAAATGCTTGGCTTTGTTCATGTTATTGTAGTCAAAACAGAATATGACCACCTTTCTTTCTTGCTCTATAATCTTCATGAAAGCTTCCACTCCTTCAGATCTTGTATTTATGGGATTTTCAATGTTTGACACATTATCTGCTTCAAGCGATACAATTTCTTGCCTTAATGAATTTATCTTGTCATCAATATCTTCAGGACTTCTGTCAGCTGGTATAGAGAATGTGACCTTTCCATCTTTCTCATCAGTTTTTGTGAGAATGAATGATTCCCCTAACAAGTATTTAAGTGCTTCATATTCAAAACAACCTACTGTTCTCTCTACTGCAGGATTTTGCTTATTCTGTCTGAATATAGGAGCATCCCTTTTCTGTAACATGTCATCTGCAGATTTCATTACTGCAGTAACTTTATCAACAGCTGCCGGCAGATCTTTAAATGGGACATAAAATGTCAAGCAGCCTTTTTCATGGTTTCTGACAGGATTCAGGGCAGGACTAAATGCATTCTCATCCAATCCAGGCAAGTCAGCCATAGGAATAGTCAAAGTGCATTCCTGGAAACATATTAAAAAAGCAGTAATACACTGACATGTTCAAGTAGTAGTAGCTGAAATGACACAATTTTATTTATTTGGTATCCAGTCATAACATTCAGTTCAACATTCATTACTAGTTTCTCACCACTGTGCAGGAAATATCAGTGGCATTTTTGTTAAAAGCAATAACAATGTTAAAGGATTTTAAATTCAAAAGAAGATGGATTAATGGACGAGATCACTGACTATCCTACCAATGGTTTAAATAATAAATTCACGATTTATTTCTGGATCTCAAAGATACTTATACCAAACATTGAATACAGGGTCCAGCATATTGTACATATTTGCCAAACCCTTTAACAACTTGCATTTTGTATCTGTTACTGTTTGTCCTGCAGATGGCTGCAGCTGGTTTAACATATAAACTGCTGGGGCCTTTTCACTCCTGCTGATTCTCAGCTTGTAGGTTGTCTTGGCTCCTCATCCTCACTATCCTTGGGAATGAAAACATCCACAATCGGAAAGTCCACCACTGCATTATATAATGTGCTAGCATCTCCCTCTTCATGCGAGTGGCCACAGGTACTATAACTCAGAGTCCTGATGACAGTGTCTTTCCCTTGCACAGGGACAGCCATCATTTCATACTAAACAGGATTTTCTGACATTCTGCTGGAACTACTATCATCGCTGTTGTAAACCGTATCCCCACTGTTCTATTTTCTGTGGCGTTGCCTCTTGGATCGACATAAGGTCACTGTCCTAGCAAAAAATTGCTGGTGGGTGGCTGTGCTTCTGACCACGACAATGCCCAAACTCTACCAAAATAACTGTTGTTTCAACAGTAAGCAGATGTAGCTTGTGTGGGGGATTCCTCATCCTCTGTCCTACAAGCTGTCTACAGTTCCCCTTGCTTTTGCTGCTTGAAAGGGAACTCGGTTTTCTTGTGCAATAACTACTCTCGCCCACCTCCAGCATGGTCTAGAATCTCTAGATGCATTGAGTGAGGTTGGAAGGGCTATTTGCTTGGCTGCTGCCTTTCCCCCACTCTTGGCTGTGCTGCCTTTGCCAATGCCACAAATTTGCCCTGTAGCTTCCACAGCTGTGTTTTTAAATTAGTCCCTTTGCAGAGTGGCTGAACTGATTTTGCCATAGCATGTATTTTCGCAGCTAGTGATCCGAAGTCTGTTTAATCTGATGAATTGTCTGCTTCGTCTCGTCAAAGCTTTTCACTGAACTGAATTTCTGCCCACTTCTGTCAGAGAATGGCTGCATCAGCCTGTTCCAAAATCTGCGGCACAGAACTTCTGCTGCATTGTTTGAAGATCTGTTCCATAGGTCTTCAAGCTGGCAACTCCATGTGTGACCTCCTCCTCATCATTGGTAGTTGCTTGGTAGTGTAGAGATCTGCCAGAAGGTCCTCACTGTCAGTAATACTGGAGACAAACTTGGAGATGATGCTGTCTGATGTGTCATTGATGCTCCTCATCATTCACAGCAACCGAACATCTAAGCTGGTGTTTAAGCCACAATCTACCACATAAAGTGAGGCAAGTGTCTTTTTCCTAGCAACATTTTTGCTGCTAATGTATGCATGCCAGCTTATGCGAATCATTGTATAGAAACATGTAAGAGTTGTTTTAGCTATGAAAATTCTATGCAACTTCTAAGTGAAGAAAGAGGTGACATATTTGAATGACACAAGAATGAAAAGTCAAATTTTTTCCTGGGCTGCATGCACATCCATGACCATTTAGTGATTCGTTTTTAAAGTGCATAGACGTTTCTAGTTACGTTATAAATATTGTAGTGGGAGCGCTTGTTTAGGTCAGCGGGTTCTGCTGACATTGCAGTTCCCTTCACCCCGCATCCCCTTCCACCCCACGCTTGGTCGCGTGAGTGACGCGGCGCGAGACGGACAGCAACAGAGGGGGACGTAGTGCCCAAGCTGCCCTGTACAAATAGCGGGAGAAAAGCAGCGATCACACTTGTTTTTCCGGCCCGAGAACTAGTCCTGCTAGGTATGGCAGTAGAGCTTTGAGACTGAGTTAGCGAGAAGTACCTTTGTGCCGCAAGGCGCTCAGGTCCGCTGGAAATAGCGGCGCGTGACACTCAGCCTCTTTCCCCACCCCTGGGAGTTAGGTGCTGAAGTTTGATAGGCTAGGTGGGTAGGTCAGTATAGATACAGTAGTTGTATATGTAAATAAATCTATGTCTTTGAACCATACCTGTGTGAGCGTGTCAGTGCCAACGAATGCTAGTGTGTTGTACCTGTGTCCTCGTCGTGTGAGATGACTGTGTATCCCTAGCGCAAGTGAGATTTGTATTGTCTGAGTAGTCGTGATACAGCAGCAGAGAGAGAACACACGTGAAGATCCGGCGGAACTGATGCACCGATAGAAAAGACACTTTAGTCTGAGAGAAGGTAAAGCAGGTCTTTTGTGGACTCCAAGGTCGGCTGAGTTTGGGTGCGTTGTGGATAGGATAGGAAAAAAGAACACAACGCGAGGTAAAAGATTAGACAGCGCACGAAAGCTAGAATTTTTAGTGGAAAAATTCTCCTTGGGAACTTCCGTCCTCTTCCCTGGGCTACACTATCAATTGCTTCAAAGATGGATTGTTTTCCTCCTGTTAAATCAGCACATCGCAGATGTTTATATGTGCCGTCAAATGAACGTCATGAAGAACCCAAATATCAAGCCTTTTTGTATGTTCCAGCTTCTTCAGGTGGTCATGAATGATAAATGATATGGGTGCTCAATGTTTCTGCTATCTTTAGTGTCATGTCACGGGGTCTGACTCAACCAATGGCTTTATTATAATGTCATCATACTTGTTAAGCCTCCATGACCGAGAAGCGTCATTGCGATTGAAATCACCATCACAGAACTTCATGAACCACTGTTGGCACTGACGTTCTTGTAGAGCAGGGATGCCCAACCTACGGCCCGCGGGCCATATCCAGCCAGCGACGCGGTGCCATCCGGCCCGCGAAACTTCTGCCCAAAGTGCAGGAAATCGGCATGTTAGTAATAAAAAAAAAAAAATGAAAAAAAAAAAACGAAAAAATGGAAGAAGAAGTATTTATCCCCACCTAGGTGCGTTTTCCAATCTTTTTTTCGATGGACGAACATTTCGATTCAGTGCTCCGACTTCGTGTCTCTACGATGAGGCCGGACATTCAGAAGTTGGTTTCGGGAAAACAACTTCAAATATCCCACTAATTACTACATAATTAATGGTAAGTACAACTTGTTTCTAATAAAAAATGGTATCTGCGCTATTTTTTTCCTTTGTGTATTTTTGCGGTGAAGTGGCCCGTGATACGGCTGTCCGAAATGGATATGGCCCGCAGGCCGAAAAAGGTTGGGCATCACTGTTGTAGAGCATTGTGACCTTCAACTTTATGCAACTTTTCACAGGCTTGATGCTTTTTTTCCTTTACAGATGTAAAACAGTAAAATATGGTGATAATGCACAGTTTGGTCTACTATCTTCAACTTCTTTTAAAATCTCTAAAACTCAACAAAATCTCTCATTTTGTATTTGAAAATGAAGCTAGAACTGTCAGCTGTCAAATGACATACAATAACATAGATGCAAATGACTATACAGTATTTCCAAAGTTATTTAGCGTCATGTGTTGCAGAAATGAGTCAAGACTTTTCCAACAACCCAATATAACTCCCCTCTCCAGAGCAGGCACCATGTTGTGTAGGTGAACCTGATGCAGTACATCATGAGTGCTTTCACAGAGTTATAGGGGAGCTAGCTCACCAGGTAAGCACAATCAATACGAGTGTACAGTGGCAGACAAAGATGCTCTCTGAAAATGCATATGTATTTAAAAAATGGAATTCTGCAAGAAAAATGCAATAGAATACAAACAGTCGGTCACAATAATCTTATTTTTATAAACATATTGATTGTAATACCTTGGTAGCATGTAACCAAAACTGGCTGCTTTCATATAATGCTGCATTTTAATAGGGAGCAATTTGACTGGTTTCATACAGTGGCAATGTTGTTACAGTGTCATTTAGATAAAAAGCTTGAGATGTTCTGGTTCTCCAATGTGACAACAAAAGTTGCTTGGCAGCTATTGCCTATGTATATATACTGATAATGATTAAAAACCCCAATGTGTGTAAAATTTTCAACTTGTGAAGTCAGAGCCCTTAGCCTTGGCATTACAACTGCTTCCTTTGCTTGAATGCGTAAACTTACATACCATTGGGCTTGCAGTTGTTCAGTATTACTACACAAGTGGTTTCTCTCGAACAGGAATAACTGACTCAAGAATTATGCTAGATGCAAAAAGTTCGAATTTTGATATTGTTAAAAGCAGCTCAAAAATATTTTTAAACAATGTAATTTATTTTTATTCCACCTCTTGTTTCGCTTTAGACCAGTGGTTTTGAACCTGGGTTCGATCAAACCCTAGGGGTTCGGTGAGTCGGTCTCAGGGGTTCGGCGGAGCCTCCGCCACGGAGGTCAAGATACACCCGCAATTCGTGATGACACTAAAGAAGGGTTCGGTGAATGTGCAGATGAAACTTGTGGGTTCGGTACCTCAAACAAGGTTAAGAACCACTGCTTTCGGCACTAATATTAGCTAGCCTCTGTACAATCACTCAGTGTGAAATTGGATAGATCTATGCTAAAATGGTGAGTAACAAAAAATCAGATTAGTTTGATTAAATTAAAATAACCTAAATCTAACCTAGATAGCCAGAAAGATATGTTAGTCACTAGGCTTCAATGCCATTTATTAGCTATGCAAAACCACCAAACCCTCACAAAAGTTTTACCTCTTTTTTAGGTTGTCCATAATTTTGCTTTGCTACATTTGTTGCTGAACCAAGATCTGCAAAAGAACGATATCTATTAAAATACTTATAAGTGGTCTGATATTCTACATTTCGTGTCACTTATACCCACTGCCAGTCAACTGCACAAGTATTAAGGCAATGAAGCCAGCTATTGCAAACATTATTATCAAAGTCATTAACAAGTGCATAGCTTACAGTCGGCAAAAGATTCTGTGTAGCATAAAAGAATGCAATATTTTAAATTGCATAAATCACATGCTATCCAGTCCCGCAATTGTTATTTTTGCATTCATAAATAGCACACACCTGTAACAAAAGCATCAGCATAAGCCTAACAATCATCTAATTATCCTTTCAAAAGTTCAAAATTGCACAATGACCAATTCTTTTTTCATTGAACTTTATGAGCTTTTAACTTAATACTTTCAAAGTAAATATGCATATAACATGTGATGAGCTAATGCTCATAAAAATATGAATGTGATATCATCTGGACAAAGCTCATGAATTTCTTCAAGCCATCTTTCAACTTTTCCCTTAACCTTGAAATGTTCGTTATCCGAAACAATTTTTTTCCCTAAGAAATAAAGGAAATAGATTTAATTGGTTCCCAGCCCCTGTTGACTCGCTAATATTTGAAAGTTACAGGCTATATAGGTATTTGTTTTAATGAGAACAGTTATAATGCAATATAAATGGAGTTAAACATAAAAACATTAACGAAAGCATTTAAACATCAGAAAACTTGCCGTTTTGACGGCGTGGGTGAATGGAGGTGTGGGGAGGAAGGGGTGGAATTACTGCTTTGATTCCCCCTCCATGAGCACACGTGACATTATAAAATCGGGGGAGACTTCACTTTTCTGTAGCTTTGAGGTTACAGGAAAAAACTTGTCCAGTGTCTGTTGCTTCTGTCTTTTTTGTAAAACTCTGCGGTAATACATCACATATCCGACAGACGCATGCCACCTTCGTACTTTAAAATCATTTCCTTTTTCAATTCATTTGTTGGCCGCTTCCTTGTCATTACCTCACTACTATTAATTGCTCTTAATCTTCTTTGGAGCCATTATTGAGGATTATCTTATTAAAATAAAGCAAAACAATCACTAAATAAGAAGGATGAGTACAGATAAGGAACGACCGATCGTAACTGTGTCTCAAGCGCGAATGATGACATGCTGGTCGGTCACGTGGCTGTTCGTTATCCGAAATTTTGTTCGCTATCCGAGACAAATTTTAACGAAATTTTTGTTCGTTATCCGAAAAATTCGCCATCCGAGGCGTTCGCTAACCGAGGTTCCACAGTACATTCATTATTCGTGTAGTGATGATGATTTTCATAATAGCTCTTAAGTAAAATAAACTATAGAATGTAGTCTACAAATGACATGTCATTGGCTCTTGATCTTAGTAATCTGTCTCAACTCTGCTTGATCTTTGTGCATATTTGATTTCCGGCACCAATATTTTCAAAAACTATTCTAGACTAGTTTGGAAGCTATCTGACTGGTCACAATCAGTAAGTTGTCATTAATAATGTTTCATCTAATCTATCTGTTCTTTCATTTGGAGTTTCGTGGATATGTTCTTGGACCAGTCCTTTTTATCGTGTAAACCAGGCAAAAGGAATGGTTTCAAAACTTTCCTTATTAACAGTCATGCAAGTTACATTCAGTCATTTTCTGATGACACAACTGTATGTCTCAAGCTGCAACGCTGACATTGACAACAATATTGAAAAGTTGGAATACTGCATTTGATTTAAAGAACTGGAAGGCCTGTAGTAAACTGAAATTGATTAACAAGATATGTCCTGCTTTTTAGTTCCTGCTATTTTTTCATCTTCTGTACCATCTTCATGAGAGTGGGAACCATACAGGGTCACGCATGTGGGGCGACGGGACCGTTGTGCTCACGTATTTCTTCTATTTAGTGTGTCAGTCTCGCTATTCATTTTATGCATGGTGGTGGATGTGACTATTTCTATAATGTTCAAGTTCATGAATCCAGGAATTGTGGCGTTAATCAGCGTTTGTCTCTGGATTTCTACGGTACTTGCGTCAGGACAACAACATCAAGATGGCGGCCGCTACATCTACACGAGAGAGTTCCTACTCTCCTTGAGATCTTCCGACCATCCCCTCTTCTTTTCGACCCTCCTTCATGAACTGATTTCAACGGAGGGGAGGGGGAATTGATGTTTTACGCCGTGCCAGCAACTGAGGCTATATTACAGCAAGGCAGCCAGCCCTGTTAACAGATGCCACGTGCAGAGAAAGAACAGCGTGCCCGAGACGAGAAATGAACTCTGGGCAGCCAACTTTCACTGTATTGGAGACAGGCGCTAACCGTTGCGCCACCGGACCGCTCGATTTCAACGGAGAGATCTAAGAGAAAGAGAGGTAGGAGAGTAGGTACATAGGTACGTAGACTGCGGAAATAGGGACTGAATAACAAGCAGCGAATGCCACCGTTACCGTCTGTGTTACTTGCCAACACGCAGTCCCTGCGTGTAACGGACAACTACGCAGTAGAGGGGGGAAGAGGGGATGGGGGAAGGTTGACATCCGCCCTGCGTACCGCAACGCGGGCGCACGCGTGCGCGCGCGGGCGCCTACGACGGGCGGTCCGTACCGCAGCGAAATTTGAGTGAGCGCCCGCGGGCGCACGCGTACTTGCTCTAGAGGTAATACGCCACGGGCGCAAAGATGGCCGCCATGGTTGTCGAGTTTAGGCGTGTCGATGATATTCACGGTGGATCTTCTAATAAATATTTTGCAACAGATAGATATACACGACGACAAAGAAGTGTATTAAAAGTTCAGATTTCATCGTCATGTCTTTCTAGAGATGGTAGATGAATTTGCCTTCGATCTTGAAACTTCGAATCGGGACCACAACAACAGAAAGTCTACTCGTCGTTTGTTTATATATTGCTTCTATTAATTCGTCGTCGTTGTCAAATATGTCCATCAACAAAATTATATTCTCTACTTCGCTGTCAGCCGCCATTTTAACAGGCGCCCACGGTGGGCGAAGTGTATCACAGGCTCTCTAGGGCGTGAGTGAGCGCCCGCGGGCATCCGCGGTGAGCGCCCGCGTTACGGTACGCAGGGCTGGTGTTGACTGTATTTTTTTTTTTTAAGAAAATGTAAGCGACGCAATTCAGCGAATGCCACGTGCGGGCCAGGCAGTGCTCACACCTGGTCTAGAGGGACTGAGGTGGATATTTAAGCCCGACCGCAAGGGGGCCAGGGCGCGGCTGATAATAAATTGGGTGGATTTGTGGTTTTTCCTCACCGACTCGCTGAGATCTCTGTGGACGTGATACTGTGTATGTATTACGGGA
Organism: Pomacea maculata; assembly: GCA_004794325.1. Lineage (NCBI taxonomy): Eukaryota > Metazoa > Mollusca > Gastropoda > Architaenioglossa > Ampullariidae > Pomacea > Pomacea maculata. The sequence goes on along the minus strand of SRHC01000037.1, from coordinate 80,659 downwards.
ATTGTACTTTGTGGATGTACTATCTCTGTGGACGTAATAATATGAATGTATTACGGGGGATCTACTTTGTGGATGTAGTATCTCTGTGTGACCAAGTGGTGAGGTATTTTTCTAACCACAACAACCGTCCATCAGTAAAAATACAAGCAGGTCTTGTCAACAGGTGCAACTCTTTTACTGCGCGGCTAGAACAATCGCCACGGCTGCGCCATACGCCGATGCTCCTTTCCTCATCGCCGTTGTTCGTCCTCTCGTCTTTTTCCTAACGTCCTCCGTTTGTCGTCACCTTTTTGTCGTCACCTTTTTGTCGTCACCCTTATCTTGACGTCATATTTTATGACGTCATACTCCAGCCCATCACATCCCCGCCGACTCTTTCTCCAACAGCGTCCTCGCTGATGAGCTTTAGCTAGCAAGACTAGGGCTGAAATACAAGTTCACCTAATTATGCTTGCCTTGGGGGGGGGGCCTCCAATATTTAAACCTCGAAAACCTCGAAAGAAGATCTGTTGCTGCCGCAAGCAACGCCTAGTCATACCAGCAGCTGGTACTATTTACCTAACAGAGTACAGAGTTGCCTTGTAGGACAAACATCTGTACTTCGCCTAACAGCTAAATCTGACCGACTGATTATTCTGCTCCCTGAATAACTACTACATGTGCACGATGTGTATATAAGGGCAGGCATTCCGTCCATCTGTCCTGTGTGTAATTGTCCAGTCAGAATAACATTTCGTAGGCACAGCCATGGCAAAGCGAAAGGGATATGAATAAAATAACAGACAAACAAACTAATCAATGATACAACATATTGCTCGTTATCTATAGAGTCAATCATTACCGCGAGCTAAAATATGTCCCTCATTCTTGAGTTAAATGTAGACAAAACAAAGGAATTGAATATAGACTTTAGGAGATTTAAAGAGGATTTTGTTGCTCCCAGTGTGATACATAGCAAACCTGTTGAAACTGTTACCTCTTTCAGGTACCTGGGAACTGTTTTTGATTGTCAGCTTAAATGGACTCTAAACACTGAACACATTGTCAAACGTGGCCAGCAAAGAATGTACCTTTTGCGGCAGTTAAATAGCTTCCCCATTAGCAGAGCAATTTTAGGTCGTTTTTACCAATCTTTTATTGAGTCTTTTATCCTTCGCACTTGTATGCTGGCTTCATAATCTATCTGTTCATGATAGGAACAGTTTGAATAACATTGTCCACATCTGTTCCAAGATAATTGGTATTAAACAGAGGGACTTGATTTCTTCTGTAATCAACAATTAATTAGGAAAGCTTCCCGCATTATGTCCCTACCTGAACATGTTCTAGCAAGAATTTGTTTTATTAAACTCCGGTAAAACGCTATGCCATGCCAGTCTGCAAAAGCAATAGGTATCTGAAATCTTTTGTGCCATCCGCAGTTCAGCTACTCAATCACAGATGAACTATCAGCGGTGTGTGTGATGGGTAGGTGTGCATGTGTGTGGTTGTGTTGTTTTTTTGGGTTTTTTTTCCCCCCATATACATATATTTTGGAAACAGGGCACAGCTCCCATCTAAATTGCCCGTTGGGATTAATAAAGTCGATTGTTATTGTTATTGTTACAGTTCCCTTAGTATATTATGCCCTATATCAGGGCTACATCATCTCAAAAGGCATGTCCATTGACCACCATACAGCTCACATTTGTTGTTCAGCCTATGCATCTATTCATAGGATCAGTGCCATCATACCCTACTTTGATGTTCAAGCACCAAAGGTACTGATGTTCAGTTTTTCTGTCCAGCTCTCTACTCACTGGCTGTCCACAATGCATAATAGAGAAATCATAGAGAGTTCAGAGTTCCACCATGCATCTTGTTCTCAAGTCAAGAAAATGTAGTCATGTCACACTTTTTCTAACAATGCGCCACTGGCTGAGTGTTCAAGTCTGCGTTTACTACAAACTGTCTGTGCCGTCATAGCTTCATCATCGTGAAGAGAAAACTATTATGAAAATCATAATGCTGAAAGAGTGTTGGCAAATGAGAGCCCACTTGACATCATCCCATCTTGGAACTGAAAGATCGGTCAAGTGAACTTGCGTGGGCACCCACATTTCTCCCTTATTTTCCTGAGGCCATCCCTGCTGTCAATGTCAAATGCCTTGGTCAGGTCAATGAAGGTCATACAGAGGTCAGGGTGCTGCTCTTGGCACTTTTTCCTGGAGCTGACAATGAAAATCCTGTATGTGGAGCTGCACCCAAAATGGAAATCAAATTGGCTTTCAGGAAGAATGTCGGAATATAGATACTGAAGGAAATGGCAGCTCTGCTAAGCAGGAATTCTTTACAAAACTAGTGGGAAACCTGTCTGCTTGGTACAGGCAGAGGAATGAAGTTTGTCCCCCAAATTTTTACGTTTATAGTAGGTGTTTACTCTTCAGATGTTGCTTGTGTGTTGAAATCTCAGCCATGGAAAGTAAATGTTCAAAGGAGGTTACAGCTGGTCAGCTGGTCTGTATATCACAACTTTTACTGTATTTGAGACTGTTTCTCGGTCCTCCTTGATTGAAATTCTGCATTTTCTAATAAATTATCCATAGACCATTTGTGTAACTCCGCCTGAAAACCACCAGGGTAACCTGACGGTCCCAAGTGTGTGGGGCTAGCAACTCCACCCTGTAAAACAATCCTACTATAGCAACCGCAAACACATTAACTGCACAACAAGAGCCTGAACGGGAAGATCCCTCCTAGGAAGGGCTTATGACGCGTGCTGGAAGCCCTCAGGAAGCCAGCTCGCCGACCCATCTTCTCACGGCCAAGGCAAAAACCAGGATAGGGACCTGGAACATCTGAACCCTCTATGAGAGAGATAAATCAGCTCAGGTCGCACAGGAAATGAAGAACTATAACATCAAGCTCCTCGGCCTTTGCGAGACAAGGTGGAATGGCAACGGTAAGACCAGACTTTTGTCAGGGGAGACTATCATCTTATCTGGACACGAAGACCCTGACCATAACCACACACAAACAGCAGCTGTACTGATGACACCAGAGGCTGCAAGAGCACTAATAACGTAGGAACCAGTTTTCCCACGACTCATGTCAGCCAGGTTCAACTCCAAAGAAAGATCACCATCATCCAGTTCTAAACACCTACCAACGCAGCTAAAGCATGGTGTGGGCAACTGCAATGAAAATGGTGAGCTGCTCACAGACTTCTGCTTGTTTAATGAGCTTGTAGTCGGTGGCACAGTTTTTCCATACAAAACTATTCACAAGACCACCTGGACTTCACCAGATGGACATACAGAAAACCAAATCGATCACATCACCATTAATCGCCAGTTTAGAAGTAGCCTGATGGATGTCAGAGTAAAGCAAGGTGCAGATGCAGCCACAGACCACCACTTTCTTGTGGCAACCATGAAGATAATGCTGAGGTCTTTCCATGACTCATCAGACAGACCGCACCACAAATTTAGCGTGCAGTTTCTTAGAGACCGTAGAAAGCACGAAGAGTTCAACTGCGAAGTTAAAAACAGGCTTGCGACACTGGAGGGACTTCAGGAAGAAACAGTGGCCAACCACTGGACAGGATTACAAGAGACCTGGAAGGCGTTCTGAGAAAAAAGGAAAACAGCACAAGAAATTGCTGACTTTAAGGACCTGGCAAAAGATAGAGGAAAAGAAAGTGCTGAAGCAGAAGACCAACCAATGTCAAGACCTTGCAGGAAAAAGAAGAGCTCAGAGCAAAGTACTGGGAGATAAACAAAAAAGTGAAGAGGAGTGCAAATCACGACAAGAGACAGTTCGCACACAAGATGACAAGAGGCAGAACAAGCAGCTGGGCAAAATAACACAAAGAGGCAGGCCCAGATGGCATTCCTGCAGCAGCACTCAAGGCAGACCCGACAGCCGCAGTGGAGACGCTGCATCCCTTGCTGAAGAAAATTTGGGAACAGGAGCAAGTTCCAGCAGACTCTATGCTACCTAGTAAAGCTACCCAAAAAGGCGACCTGACACAGTGCAGCAACTGGCGAGGGATTACGCTGTTGTCCATTACTAACATTGTGCTGACCAGAATCATCATAGAGAGACTGAAGAATGCCCTAGACAAGATACTGAGACAAGAACAGGCAGGCTTTCGGCAGGGTAAATCATGCACAGATCATATCGCTACTCTACGAGATATTACTGAACAGTCCATCGAATGGCAGTCGCCACTATATATAGATTTTGTGGATTTTGAGAAGGCTTTTGACTCCGTAGACAGGGAAACCATCTGGAAACTGATGCAGCACTATGGATTTCCACCAAAGTTCATTGCCATCATCCAGCAGCTATATGAGGACTCGCTCCAACTACATGGGGAATGTATTACAGAGTCTGACCATTTCACCTACCTTGGCAGCATAGTCAGCAAAGATGGAGGTACAGATGAAAATGTAAGAAGCCGAATAAACAAAGCAAGGCTTGCATTCCACACCTGACGACCTATCTGGAACTCCAAGGCTTTATCTCTACACACCAAGATCCGCATCTTTAACACAAATGTAAAGTCAGTCCTTCTGTATGGATCTGAGACATGGCGTGGGACAAATACCATCACCAACAAGATACAGACATTCATCAACAGATGTCTGTGCCACATCCTCAACATCAGATAGCCCGAGAAGACCTCAAACAATCAATCAGTCCTCTCTGTAACGTCTGGCACATCAGGCAATAGCAAGGGGCCTCCATCTGGTTCTGCCTGCTGCTATTCTGATGGGCTGTCTCCAGTCATTGTGAAACAATTAGAGCTATATTTATTGCAGGTGCATAGAAGTGCATGTTTAACTTCAACATTTTCTGTATCAAAGCTATAACGTATTAATGTTCAGTATCTAGATTACGTTAACAATGCCACTTGGTTTATTTTGACTAGTTTTATTTCTGGGTGATGGATTTTCAGTTTTGATATGGGGAAATTACTCCAATGCACTGTGCTGCCCTTCCAAAATTGCTAAGCGTTTACAAACTTTCAAAACCCTGTATGAACCCTACTTTAGGCATTTATTAGTTCACAAATCCTTATTATAAATTACCCCTATAAAAATCTTATTGCATTCATTACTTATGCTCATTGCGAGATTTGAAAACTAAAGACTGACCTGGATCAACAAAATCGCCATCATTTAATTCTGCAGCAAGTTGCCTATACTTCTCTGGGATGTAAATCGTTTTCATCTGGAAAACAATACAACAAATTATACCTATATTTTGTCGTAGGACCTTCCGACCTAAGGACACACTCAAGGTCATAATCTTCAACAGAAACAAAAAGTACCACAATGATACATTGGTAAGAATATCAATAAACATAATATCAGCCCTTTGCCACTTCTCCAGGTGAATGTAGTTTCCTGCTATACACAAGAGAACTTAAATATCCACATATGCAATAATCAGAAAGACAAAATTATACCAAGAGAAAATGACAAATTTTAAAGGACAAATGGGTGAAAATCGAGAAGTGGTGAAACCCTGAATCAATATCATAACAAAATATTCTAAAATTTATTTGATCTAAAAATGCCTCTGAAAATTTCTTTTCTTTTATCCTCAAAAGTATACACCTCAAAATGAAGCTATTAGTCAATCATTCATCCCGAGACTGGTACCTGTCGTTAGGGGAAGGGGGTGGTAGACATGACAGCTGACAAGGTCCTATACTTATACCTGTTTTGGATGACAGTCACCAGGCCTAGCTAGGTCTTCCTCTGGCAGTGGAGTTGACCTACCTCCAAGGTACCTTGAAGGACAGTCTTTGACAAGACTGTTGCAAGCACAGGTTTCTGATGTCCTACAAGTGTGACGATCATGCGTCCTACAAATCATTGGTCTTATGTTCCTTGTATGAGATCCGGAGCAGCCTATCACACACTTAATCTCCAATGCCTGGATTCTCTGTCCCTAGCCCTAAGAGTCGGGCACTTGGTTTAAAATGAGGACCACAGATTGTCCATCTTAACCCTGAAAATTCTCATCTTCTCATTTGTTTTGTCTAAACTAGACTATTGCAAACCTCTTCTTGCTGGCTGTCCGTAATACCTCCTGCACAAGCTTCAGAAAGTCCAGAACTCACCTGCTCGTCTCGTTTTCCGGACTAGCAAATCTCTCAGCTCTATGCTATGGATTCTTTGAAGTCTCCTCCTCCCACTACTTTACTGAAGTCTTGTCTGTCCTTACTCCTGCCCAAAACCTTGGCTCCTCTTCAGACTCGTGCATTCTGTCCTCCCTCCCACAAACACACTCGTATACGGACAACGGACGTCCTCCCTCTGTGCTGCTAAGCAGGGGAACTCTCTTCCACATCACATTCGCCACTCGGACTATAAGGCAACATTCACACGCTCTGTGAAAAAATATCCATTCAAAAAGTACTATCCCTGAATTACTATCCTTAACTCCTTTTGCAATACTGTTTGTCATGTGAACCATTATGCAATCACTACATCTTTACAGAGTTTACGGTCCCTGTATCCCTTCATCATTTTCTTTACGTTACACTCTTGTACCTCATCTTTATGCTGTTCAGTGTGCCTATACATATCTCACGGTCCACTGGCTTTTATATGATCTTCCTTAATAATTATTGGTCTGTGCAGAGAGTACGAACTATCTTGGTTGTAGTGCTGCGCGTTATAAGTTCCATATTTGTTATTATTATACATGCACTGTATGTTTTATGGTCTGTTAACACATCAAACTTAAGACCATATACATCTGGGTTAAATTTCTCGCATGCCCATATGATAGCAATCGTTTCTTTCTCTGTTTGAGAATAAAGTTTTTTCCAGCAATTCCTACTGGAAAAGCCTCTGTGATAATCTAAATTCTCGCTTTGGGATCATAATATCTCAATGTCTCTGTACTACTCAAAGCCTTTTTCAATGATTGTAAAGCTTCCTTCTGCTCTTGGCCAAACACAAAATGTTGATGCTTCTTGGTCAAACAATGTAACTGTTCTGTGAGGGTTGCATAATTAGGGATCAATCAAGAACAGTAACATTTAGAGTGATGTCCCTTCATTTAACTACCGTACTAGTGTCAGCTCTTCGGCAAAATTCGTTTTGCCCGTTTATCTGCGTCAGATTTTGTGTACCAATGCTCAGTGACTCTGTGATATCATTATCTATCTTTCTGGATTGGTTGCTGTGTCTTCGTGACTTCTATCATTTATCTGGAGCATTTTATTTCAACTCTAACGTCCGCGCCATTTTGCCATATTTTAGATCTGTGCATCATCTGGATTACCTGTGCCCACAAACAATTGTAACTTTTCCAGTACTGCTGAGCATTGCGTTTTTCCATTTTCTGATTTGTGGACCTGTGTTTGTGAGTGGTGTTCATGTGCTTGGAAGCAGCAGATTGTCTCTCACAATTACGGTCCTTTTCAGCCATCAGATCGTTTGGTGCTGTATAAATTTTGGTATGAACTTTCCTTTTGGTTTTCTGCAACTGCTGATGTGAATTTTATTGGAGTACTTTTATGAATTTTGGCGAAAACTGGAACTTGAAGTTGATACTGGCTTCACTCTACTCATTGACAGTGGCACAGGAGAATTAGAGGTTTTCCCTGAGCTGATGTTCAGAGGCTTTCCTTTGGGACTATGGTGTACTTGTATTGTGAGCGATGGTAGTGTCAGGGCTTCTCCCTGAGTGGTGTTTAACAACAGTATTTTCCTGTGGGACAGCGACAGTATTGAGTGGTTGGACAAACTGAGATTGTGCTTTGTCTAAACACTGCAATATGATCATTTTCATCTTTTGTGAATGAGTCAATTACACTACTCTGCTTCTGTGTTAAACGACCTTGCCAACAATGTGAGTGTGTTGGATATTAACTTGCTGTCATATTGCAGAAAACTTGGACTAATTAAGAAGTAAACCGTGCGTGGAGTACGTGGTGGGGGGATAGTTCGAGCATGTAGCCTTGCTAATTCCCGTTCAGACTTAGTGCAAGTGTTAGCACCAAGCTCTGGCACCAGTGAGCCTCAAGGACTAACAGACTCTGTGGATAGTTTGTCTTTGGGGCTACGGCCCTGTTCCTGTAATTCTTCATGCTGCTGGGCACCCCGGCGCATTGAGCGTGTCTCTTTGATGCGGAATTTGCGCGTTATAAAACTCCATCATCATCATCACCTGTACATGTGTGAAAACAGACAAGGGACTCTGTGCATTTAGATCCTTGCCGAGTCAAGGTAAACAAATATGTTTTTATATTGTCCTGAATTCTAAATTCTGATTTCCCGGCAAAAGTATTGTTAAATTGTTTCACGGGAAAAATCTTAATGTTCAACAAGAAATCACATTATGAGTTTAATGAGAGGGAAGCTAATAGTAGTAGTGAATGGTAGAGTCTCATTAGTAATTAAGTTACAGGAACTAATGTGGAGGAACAGTCAAGGAGGACCCGCTGAGACGGATCGCTAACTACGGAAGGGCCTGAGAGCCTTCTATAGTAGTATGAAACATGGCACGCCATACACACGCACACATGACAGGTACAGGCTGGCGGTGGGGGGTAATTACTGACCGGGGGTCGACTAGTGACAGGATGTAGGTGCGGGGATGTGTTTGTAGGGAACTCGGGCGTGAAGGTCGGGTGAAGAGGCCAGTGGTCAGAATGTGAGGGTACAGCGCAGAAGTGGGAGCGGGTTTGATCGGGAGCTCGAGAGTGTGGTATGAAGGTTTCGCCTTATCCAAAACCATTGACTGGTGTTAGAGTAAAACCGATTCGGAACCCATGAAAGTGTTGCGTTTGGTTTTTGTGGAGAGATTGGGAGAGCAACCACATCTACCCTGTTACACTTCTATCTACACCAAACCCACCCAGGAGGGACTGTCAACCGAGGAAGAGGTTGATAGCTTGAACCGATTCAGGGAGCCCTAGAGTTTCTTACCTTGTCAGGCGTACGAGGAGTCGAACATTCTGTCGACGTTTCGACTAATGCCCAGGCCAAAGAGTTTGGAAGTGTCTACCAGCAGTGGCGTGTTCGTGTAATTGCTAGTGTGACAGCGCACCTGCCTAGCGGTGATTGGGTGGGGAAGAACATTCCTGGCGCTGAGATTCGTGAGAGTATCGTACATCGGGAGGCAACGCACTGACTGGAATTGTGCTATTTTCGACTTTAATTTTTCAGGGTGGTCACTAGTAGTCTTCGGTCATAGTTCCTTGACGGTATCCCATTCTTCTGATCAGCAAGTAGACACACGTGATGACAAGTATAAGAAACTTTACACTTTTGGTGCGGAACTGGGAATTGTGAGAGGGTATAGTTAGCATTGAGTTTTCTCGGTGCGAGTTGTATAAGTAGAATTATTTAGTATTTATACTGTGTGTTGGGGGTGAGTATTTGTGTTAATGTTACCTGACCAGAACCAGCTTAAAAAAATAGATAACAGATCAGAAGAAAAGTAGACAGCGGGCGCTTCAGTAAAAGAGCTCATGGCAGTAGGTGACAAGGATTGCCAGTTAGGTCGGTCCTGAGAGGTGCTAAACAGGTTCTGTATAAAATGACCCATTGACTCTTTCACATATAACTATTATTTATTCTGTTCATCTCACTGTCCTCAACCTTCCACAGTGAACTATCCTGATGCGAATGTTTGTGCAGCTTATATCTTTGAAAAGGTGCCTTCCAAGTATTGAAAGCCTATCAGCTATTTAAACTGTATTCTATGAATGTGGATCTCCAACCTGTTACCCTCTCACCCCAAAAAGGCCCTTGAAGAAATTTCCACTATAGCTTGACTGTCCTGGAGCAGCTGATACGTTTGTCTGCCTAGGATACTAAATGCTCTGTTAAGAAACATTTTTGAAAAGCTTATAAATGGCGTAAACAGGACAACATCAGAATTCAATAAATCTTACTCATCGTATTATGACAGGTTAATAATAATAAAAATAAAAAGTAATAATAATAAAAGTAATAATGGGTATTTATAATAAGCAGCACCACGACAAAAACAAAACTCGCTGTTAACAGACGCTGATTCAAAGATAGTGATAACCTGCTGTCACCAGTCCACATCTGCACATCCAAATTCCTATGAAGGATCGTAAAAATCCTAAACGCTAATATTTGAGCTTGTCTTGTGAGTTGGCTTGCATAATCCAAGGTACACTGACTGGGGGTGGGTGGGTGGGTGATGACAACTTAAACTACTATTGAAAGCATAGGTTTGCTAGTATCATGATCAAAGAACTAAAATTAAACCAGTATGTTTTCAGAAATTTCAAGACATTATTTATATTATCACTTTTTTAAATTATCGGACAACCAAACAAATAAAAGACATTAGAAAGAAAGTTTTGATGTACCTCTGCTTTGACCTTATCAATGACTCTTGAATTTCCACAGACACAAATGACTCCAATTTCTTGCTTAGGCGAACTTTTTGAAATTGAAGGATTCACTGGTGATTTTATTTCTGATTTTCCTCCTGCAATATTTTAAATGATCTCATCCTTGAAACTGAACAGAAACAATTCATAAATTATAATTTAAAGAAATATTATATTTAACCATTTTAACATTTTTGTAGATGTGTTACACAGACATACTAATATTTTCAGTGTAAAAATCTGACATTGCCAATAAATCCCACTTTGTTTTCATATATATTTCGTTAACTTTTTCAGGATGCACTTTCAGTGCATTACAATCTGTTGCTTGAAAAGTGCACACGTTGTTTTGCACCTTGAAGTAACGCAAGGATTAACAAAAATAAATGTGAAAAGTGTAAAGATGCAGAATAATGCTCTTATAGGTGCATACACCTTGAACCAAAATCCAACAGGATATGTAAAACCTTAAAGCCGATGGCAAAGACCTATCCTCTTTGAAAATTAAAAAATAGCTGCCAATAGGATGGATCTAAACAAAGGGCTTGCTGCAAAATATTTACTCTTACGACCAGGACAAGTAATTAAAGTATATACAACAGTAAAAATTCCCTGACACCAAGGACAAATTGAGATGACACCAATGACTGTAATTAACGAGGAGACTGGCAAGCGGCCTAGTCCGCTCGGACATTACCGGGAATGCCAGCATGGCCAGAGGCCCAAATGAAAACAGTATCCTCGTTGCAACAAACTAGAAATATAGGGTGGTCAAAACGACTTGAAATAGGAGCTTAGAAAACAATGAATCTGAAATGATCAAGAATTTTGAGATAGGACTCTCGAGCAGAGCCAAAGATGATGAAACCATAGTCTAGCTTGGAGCACGCCCCCAGCTGACATGGCCAACTACTCGGAGAATGTCCAAGGATTTCTGTCAAGGTCAGGTCATGGAGAGATGTGTTGGCGGTAGAGCTGCACCTGTGTTCTTACCGCTCTGGCTCGTGGGAAGAGTGGAAATCGCGTCTCGGATTTTTCAGGCCTTGCGTGCGGTTCAGGCCGTGCCGACCATTTGATCGTATGTGTGGAAACTGCCCATGTCTTTGGATAGCCCTTTCTGTTAATTATATCGCAGGACTATGTAATATTTGGAATAGACTGTGGTCTGTTTCATTCTTAACGGAACTGTATCACGAAAGTTTGCTTATTTAAACCGTGTGTATGCTTACTATTGTAATGTGCACCCCGTTCTTAAGTGGTTCATTTTAAATATCATTGCATCAAGCATTATGTGTGCAGTGTTGTAATATTGTTCATGCATTTCTGTTATTATTTGTTACTTTGGGCTGGGACGCCCATAAGCTGAAGTGATCTAGACTCTATTTGGAAGGAATGCGCATTTCCACGTGAAGTGTTTATCACTTTCTGAAATGAGAGGCGTAGAGATTCGATGTGTGTAACAAAGAATAGTTTACGGTCAAAGATCACCCTCCCCAATAAATTTAATTTAATAGATCATTTTGAGTTCCGTACCATTTACACAAAAAGATGGGTTTGGAAACATGCCTCACAGTTCACAAAAGTGAATACATACTGACTTCGTGGGAAAAAAATTTTAAGCCATTTTCTGTCACCCACATCTGCACGCCCTTTACGAACAGTTCAAGTCAATGTTCTAGGCACGGTAGGGATAGACCTCGAATGCAGAGAGCGAAGTCATCTACATATAACAGGCTGCCAAACTTGGACAGACAGATTTTAATACTGAATCTATTTTGGTGTTGAAAACAGTTGGTGAAACTATGCTCCCCGGAGGGACGCCCATTTCCTGTTCCTGAGGTTCAGACAGGATAGGTCCTATACCAATTTTAAAGAGGCGATACGAAAGAAACGTCTTGAAGAGTGGCATTCGACCCCGTAAGCCAATGGTGCGAAAGTCCAACAGAATACCTTCCAGGTAGTGTCGTACGCCTTCTCCAAGTAAATAAAGACACCTATTACAAGTTCTTTTCTAACAAATGCACCCTGATCTATGTTTCAAAACGGACCAAATGGTCCAGGGTGCTGCGGCTTTTTCTGAAGTCACACTGCAGGTTGGAGAGAAGATCTCGAGACTCGAGATGCCAGGTGAGCTGAGCATTAACCATGCGTTCGAGAGTTTTGCACAGACAACTAGTAAGAGCGAGAGGACGGTAAGAGTTGGGAACAGAGGGATCCTTGCCAGGTGTTGGTATGGGCACCACGACTGCCTCTCTCCACGAGGGAGGGAAACAGCCGAACACCCAAATAACGTTAAAGATGTCTAGAAAGAGAAGGAAAGAGACCAATGGAAGATGAGTCAGTAGCTGATAAAAAAATGTTGTCTGGGCCCTGTGCAGTCCTTGCACTTCTGAAGGGCCTGCTGCAGTAAAGTAAGTTGTACTTATTGGTCACAGCAAGAGGATTCCTGAGCAGATCTGATGCTCTGAAATTCTGGAGAATAGTGAGAAGAGGAAGAATTCTGAGCAATGATGTATGCCAATCAGCTTGCAACATCTCGTGCCTCTGTAAGGACGAAGTCCCCAACCCGCAGGTGGCCTATTGAGCCGTCTGAAACCTTCGCTTGATCTTCCTCATGTCCACCCATACCGCATGGGAGATAGTACGGAAGGACAATGAGGTCACAATCCTCTGCCAAGCAAGTATTCTACTTTGTTGAAAAACGTAGCGTGTCTGTGTTCAGCTGCGTTTAAAAGTCAGCACATTTTCCAGAGTGGGATGGCGGAAGGCAAAGCGCTGAGACTTCTTGCGCCATGCTGAGGCATCCGACACTCCTCTGTGAACCAAGGGACACGTTGATGGTAAATTCGTGTCCCTTTTTTCGCCATAGTTGTCGAAACAACTTAGAATGGCCGTAAAAATCATTATACGGTCGTCCTAATCATTATTACAGCTATCTAAATTAAAACTAGAACTAGAGAAAAGACGGGAGGTGCAAAGCGCCTGAAAAGTAGGCCAATCTGCTTCTGTTAGGTTCCATCCGCCATTATTGCCTGCTCCAGAGTAATTAAAAAACGTAGAATTATTGGAAAGTGATTACTGCTGCACAGGTCATCGAGTACTTTCCAGTCAAAATCCAAAAACAGCGCTGGGCTGGCCAAATCCACTTCTCACACTGTGCTGCTGTGTGGCCGACAAAAGGTGTTCGAGCCATCGTTTAGAAGGCAGAAATCACTTTCCCACCAAAATAAATCCCAACAACTGTCCCCTAGGATCAGTCGAGGCCTCGCAGGAGGTGATGCCCGTTAAAGTTCCCCAAAAGGACGGGAGAAGGAAGCTGGGTCAGAAGACCCTCAAGGTCTTGTCGGGACCCGAGCAAAAGGAGGAAGACAGACACAGCAGATAGTGATATTCTTTCCCAGTGCAACACCTTGAAGAGAAGTGGAAAGGGCTATCTGGTGCGAAGGTGGGAGCGAAGAAAGCAGCCCCACCTTAAGAAACGTCAGTCATTGTCCTGGCGTAAAAATCAAAACCTTTTAAAGGAAAAGAAGGTAGAATGTAGGAAAAGAGTTTCCTGTAGCGTTATTACATCATGGGAGAAACGAGATTTTCCCACTCACCATGGAATCCAACGAAAGGATGAGACCGATTTGCCATCCTTTTATTTTTAGGTGGACTCGCTGGACTGTTGAAATCCTCTGGAATGCAAGTTCTGACTTGATGTCGACCTCCTTCATCCCAGCAAGGTCACGGGAACGAATGACACCCTTCGAAAAGTTGAGGGATTACTTTAATTGGACGGTCTACGAACTGTTTTCTATCCCCTCGTTGCAGGGCCTCAGGGGCTTTCAGGGTTGCGTATTGGACGAGAAATCGTCGAGAGTGCAAGCATTCTACTGAAGAAAACCAGAAGAAATGTTCTTCAAACTCTCAGCGATGGAGAAAGGGGAGAGAGATGAGAACGGCAGGGCTGGCTTTGAGTATTCCACTGCAAGAACACGGGGCTAGGTCTCCTCAATGCTCTTGCTCACACATACTCTCTCGCCACATCCTTACTGTCCAAATACTCATCTTCACATATGCTTTTCCCATGTAGTAATGTTTTGCCATAATTAAAGGAATTTGTTTCGTTCCTTCTGCCCCCCCCCCCCCCCAACAGAGAGTTCATAAAGGGGATAAGACCGAGCGGTACCACTTAGAGCATTTTTAGCAGGGTCACACCAGAAGTATATAAGGAATATACTCTGGCCTTCAGAAAGGAAAACAAGACTGACCCAAGCTGAATCTTTTCATAAAATTAGGGCAATGCACGACCAACCGATTTATTGGTGTTGGTTGCATCAACCTCCAGTCTATGAGAAGTCGGAGCCAAAGAGGTGCGTTGGTATGATGGACCGCAACCCATCAGGGATCTTGGCCTCCACCATTCCATCCTCCGCCGAAAGTGGTCGCCCTGCGTGGCAAACGCAGGGGGCCTAAAGAAGGCCACAGAGAAAGAGATACATCAAAAGAAGGCCTAATGGAAAAGGAAGATGGGGAAAAGATTTTAAAAACGAAGGGATACATATTTACTCATATTCGGAGACAAAATGAAAACTTAGCTGAGAAGGGTAAGAGTTTGTCGAAAAGAAATGTGGATGACATGGCAGGAAAGGATAAAGAAACACAGAAGGAAAGAAGTGGTACACTTTGGACAGCCAGCCAGAGAAGCATCACAAGAAGCCAGATCCATGGAGGCAGAGGATTCAGCCAGTTTATGGAATTTAAAATCCTGTGTCCTTTATTCACTCAAATTTACAAAGTAATATTTTGCATCAAATTAAAGAAAACAAAAAAGACTTTGCAGTAATGTTAGCCTTTAATCATGTATTTATGTCTTGAAATCATGAAGATGTATGTTCTACTGCACAGTAGGAAAGATACTGAAATTGTGCTATTTCTCAAATCCATGTTCAATCACTACATTCACAAAACTGAATTAAGTTCACTCACCAGTTAACCAAGAGAAAGGGTTCCAAAAGGAGCTTGCTTTCTGCTGAGCTCGAAACTCTTCACATATACTTCGAAGACTGCTCACATCAGGAACAGCCATGATGACAATAAGACATTTCAGACACTTGCTTAGTTTTTTACCCACAGCTTTCACAATGTCTGCAAAATCTTCAGAACCTGTAAAGTAACATTATTTCTTCAAAGTTTTTATACAGCTTAAATACATCACTTGATCATGGATAATATTTTCATTGATTGAAACAGACTGAGGAAGAACAAGAAAATCAGAATCAGAAAGACAGTTTACACAAAATACTTGTTGTGGAACAGCGTGGTGGGGGTGTGATGTTTGTGAGGCTGAACTTCCTCCACGCACTCAGTGAAACTCTAGACCAGCGCCAGCAAAAGCCATGACCTTTATTGTCGACGCCTTGACCTGTTCTGCACTCTTGTCTCCTCTCCTCAGGTCAAACTAACCTTGTGACGTCATTCCAACTATGGCGTCTGTTGTCTTGGCTGCGCTACTGTCCTGTCTTAACCCTGAAAAATCCATCTTCACTCGTTTGTCCACTAAATCAAATCAAGGTGGACGAAACCAACCACCTTTTGCGTCCTCCGTTAGGAACCTGGGATTCATTGTCACTGCAGACATGATTCTTGCTAAACAAGTTACAGCTGTCTGTCAGTCTATTGTGAGCTACGCAAGATCAGCGCCATCCGTCACACTCTGTCTAATGTAGCTACCAACACTCTTGTCTGTTTGTTTTATCCAGACTTGGTTACTGCAACTCCTTGCTTGCTGGCTGCTCTGTATACTTTCTTCACAAACTCCTTGCTTGCTGGCTGCCCTATATGCCTTCTTCACAAACTCCAGAAAGTACAGAAGTCTGCTGCACGTCTGGTGCTTACAGCTCGGAAACGAGACCACGCCACCCCTCTCCTACGGTTTCTACACTGACTATCCATCCGTTCTCGAATCCAGTACAAACTGTTTTAATTTTTTTTTTTTTTTTTGCTGGCTCCTGCCCTGATTATTTCTCTGAACTGCTCTTCCCTTACATCCCAGCTAGACAACTCCGCTCCTCGTCTGATGATCGTCTCCTTACTCTTTCTGTCACCAAAACAACAACATACGGCCACATGATGTTTAGTTATTGTGCAGCCAAACAATGAAGGTCTCTCCCTTTCCATATCCGCCATCTACCCACTATTGAATCTTTTAAACGTACACAGAAAACGTATCTCTTCCGTAAACATTACTCTTACCACCCTTTCCCACCATGCTAGTCATTTTTCACACCCTTCGTTGCTCTCTTTATCATGATACTCTGTTCTTGTTGATTCCTCTTTGTGTTTTCTGTACATGTACTTGTTTTTATTCATCATTAGTACTGATGCTTATTCTTTCTTAGTTCATCTGTTATTAGTTTGTCTTCCTGTCCTAGTATGATGTCCATGTTTCGTTCTTGTTCTTAGGCGTTAAAGCATGCTCCTTAGGAGTGCGAGTATGCGCTTTGCAAATTTTGCGTTTATTATTATTATGTCGAATATTTGAATCACATCCTATAGCTCCTCCCGCCAGACTCTCACAAAAATCTTTTTAAATTCAGTGAAGTTGTGATGGAAGTGCCTTTGATGCTGATGATGTTACGTTATCGGGATAAGACAAAAATCTGATCAGCTGTGCTCATGCCTGGTCTAAAGCTAGAAACTTCTGCTTGCAGCTTCTCAGTTGTAGTGCTGATTTGATTCTATATTACTTTCTGCATAACATTGCTTGGGTGGTTGATTAGGCTTACAGTTCTGTAGTTTTGGCACTGTTTACTGTTTCCTTTCTGTGGAAGTAGTGTGACCAGTGACACTAAAGTATCCATTCTGTGGGCCATTATTTGCATTCCTAGACTCTTTAGCACACAGCAGTGAGAGCTTTTATTGTTTCGTTTCCACTCTTCTGGGGCGGTTTTTCTAGGAAGTTGTCAATAGCAGATGACTTTCAGACTGCATACCACCCATTCAGCCTCTTCTCGTTGGGTCAGAATTTGACTTTGTCAGCATTTTTTAAAATCTTATTTCATGTCTGAACATCAAGTTTGAACTCACATTGTTAAACATCGTTCAAGCTGGTCATTTTGCATACACTCCTCACTGAAATACAAACTGTATCCTTCGGCAACAATAGATGAAAGTTCACATGTTATTCAAGCATATTTCATCAATTAATTTTATAAAAAGAGAAATACCTGCTCCTTGACTAAGAACACAAACACTGTCTGTGACAAACTATGCTACAATGAGTTTACCACAGACACAACCTAATCTAAATAACAACAGCTGAAAATATACCTGCTCTCATAAGGTTTATCTGCAAGGAAACAGCCTCTCTCTTGTCTTTTTTCTTTAAAATCTCCATCAGAGACTTCGTCTTCGTTTTGTCCTTTTGCAATGCTCCTTTCTGTTTCTTATGTGCATCTTCTGATCATACAAAAACATCTACTATTGTGATATAAAATTTAACTTTATAAAGTTTGTGTTTTAGGCCATGCCAGCAACTAAAGACAATTCAAGTCGAGAACATTGTTGAATTTACATCGTGCCAACATCTCAGGCAATATCATGGCGAGAAAAAGTAGCATTACTTTAAAAGGATGAGATGATAATACAGTCGGACCTCGATAAGTCGAACTCAAAGGGACCCGAAAAAAAATTCGACTTACGGAGTTGTCGATTTAGGGAAAATGGCGTAATAGGCACAGGTATTTGGCCGGGAACTAACAATTAATTCGATATAGGGAGGTTTTCGACTTAGGGAAGGTTGACTTATCTAGGTCCGACTGTATAATAACATTCTCAGTCACAAAAACCAACACATAAAAGCAAAATTATAAAATCTAGTTAATATGTGAGAAAAAAGAGTGTTGAAGCCCAACAACCACAAACAAACCGGAACCTAAAATCAAAATCTAGCAGGATATAATCTTTTAGTCAAACGTTATCCTCTTTAAAAAGGAAATAAAATACCTTCCGATGGAACGGATCTAAAGAGGTAGAACAAAAGAATATTTAAAAAAAAACAATCTGTCGGGTACTCTGGAGACCAGCCCATTTTATTAATACAAGTACAACTGTAAAAATTCCCCGACACTAAGGACAGCCTGTTAGGGGTTCACCTCCTAAAAGGTGCGACTGCGTGGCATAAGTGTGTCATTGGGGTCATTTTTTATGGAAAGTGATCTCTGACTTTTGAATGACGGTTCTAACACCTTTTGTCGTCCATACAGTGCCAGAAGTCGATCTATCAGTGGTCAGCCAGGCACTGTTATTAGATTTTAACTGGGCTGTACATGACGACCTATGTGGCAGCGAACACTTTCCTATAATTTTACAATTTTTAACTAGTATGGAGCAGGACGATAATCTGTGTAACGGCGGGTGGAATCTGCCTTTCAGACCCTCTGCTCCACCCGCCTCCTCCGAAGTTCTAGTTTTAATTTCGAGGCAAAAGACCTTGGCAATGACCCCACGTTGCATCCTGCTAAGCTCTTCACCTCAAATTTTAAATGAAATCGCCTCAGAGACGATTCGTACCCAAAGGCATCGTAATAGCCGTCCACGTATGCCTTGGTTTACAGAGGAGTGTAGGGTGGCCCAGCGCGCTCGGAAGAAAGCCCAGCGCCTTGCCTTTCGACAACCCAGTCCTGAAAATGTGATAAGTTTTAAATGTAGTAGAGCTCATGCTCGTTAAATTTTTTAACAGGCAAGAAAACTTGCGTGGCAGAGGTTAGTGTCCTACCGCACCACTTCCCAAGCGGTCTGGGTGGCCATTAGGAAGATAAAGGGTGCCATGTGATAGCTAGTAATAGGGCTATAGTGTTAATGTAGCACTTCTGCTCCCTCCACGAATCAGGCGGACGCGCTAAACAGACTGACAGAAGGTGGAATGGGTAACTGTGGGAATAAGTTAGCGGTGAGTTATGTGCATAAGCGAACTTTTCTTACTTAAGTTGGCCGACTTAACCGCAAACTTGACTCAGCTGAGTTCGTGGCTGGCGAGAATCAACGTCGGTGTGTATGACCGGACTCAGCTGCTTGCTTAGTTGAAAATGGGTCAAGACAGTGACCTCTTGTCCTTTTCGGAATTGCCGGGGATTCTCTCGCGTCACTGGCTATTTATATACAAACAGCCAATCAACAATCGCTTTGTTCGTGCGTTACGCTTTTATGTTTGCTCCTGTTCAGTCTTTTCAACCACGATACTATCTTTTGAGATTGAGGTATTTGCCTGAAAAAATGGAAACAATTACCAAAAAAAAAAAAAAATAATAATAAAATAAAAATAAAAAAAGACCGTACGGCCAACTAGAGGGATTGTGAGATTCGGCTTCTCATCAGCTTGGTGGAAGAGCACAAAGAAGGGCTCTTTGCTCAATTACGTGGACCGCGAAGAAAAATAAATCAGCTGTAGAAAGACATAGCAGTTGCCATCAGTGCTCGTGAGGAGCAAAAACGGGAATGGGCCCAACTGAAAAAAAAATGGTGAAATTTAAAAGCCAGGGTGGTCGATGTCCTCCTGTATTAAATTGCACAGGTACATGATATCGACTCGCCGAAAGCGAAATCGAGCGTAGAGTTCAGCGTCGTCATACAGGTCAAAAGGATTGTGTCTGTCACGAAACACACATTCCCTCCTCAAATGCATGTCTTCTTATCATCATTCTAAAGCAGTCGTCTCGCTGCCATCTTCTGTCACTCTTCACACGAAGAAATCAAAATGTGCTAACTGAAGTCGCCCGACTCAGCTAAGTAAGGGTTTATACCTGGGGGAGGGCAGTCTTAAAGTTGAGTAAGAAACTTTGTACTTAGCGGACTTGAGTTGTCTTGTGCACACCGAGTTACTGTACTTAAAGTTAAGTCAGCCAACTTAAGCTTAAGTTCATGCCCGCGGGACAAAGGTAGTGAATAGGAAGCCAGGGGGGATGGCGCCGCAGTCGCGGACCGAGTTACTAGTGAGGAGGTGGTAAGAAGGGGGTCTAGTGAGGGCAGGAATAATTCAAAGTGATCACCTGTCCATCATGTGTTAGCTACGGAGTGATTGGATGTACCTAGGACTCTAGGTAGTGGAATGATCGGAAGTAAGTCTGTGGTATGCTTGACCAATCGCGAGAGAGGACGATCCTCGCAGATGAGGATTTAACATTGTGATCGGTGAAGAATCGTGATCTTCACACTGAGCTCTCGAGGAGGAAAGTTGTAACAGAGGTCTGTTCAATGCTGTTTAGGTTATCCGCTGTATGTCTGGGAATCGTGACTGTTCCAGCACAACTGACTCAAGAGGTGCATAGGACCCACTCTACCACAGAGTGCACAACACTTCATCACCAGTAGCTGTTTGGTCGCAAACAGTAGAGGCTGGTAGATGAATGTTGGTCCTTGTTAGGCGCTGTTAAGCTGGAGACAGCAGTCCGGCCTAAAGGACGAGAGGGACACGTGGTGACACACGGCGGTGCCAGAGTCTCAGCGCTCGGGAAAGAAGGCCGCTACGATTGACGGAGTGAAACCAACGGATTCTCGGACGTCAGCAACATCAGAGGGCCTTCCATGGGGCAAAAGACTGAGTGACGAGATAAGTGGCGAGTGTGTGTTACACGAGTGTAGTGCAGTGAATCTAGGCCATCTTGTGTAGCCAGAACAGGGAAGGCAGAATGAAAACTGTAAAATGGAAATAGGATATCCCAAGCTGGTTGGATAAATTCGAAAAGTGCATCAAGATTTAATTGATGTATGAAGGGAAACCTAAACCACCCAAACTAAAATTATCGCGCTAAAGCAGAGTAATTTAGGGTGGGTTTTTCAGAACCACACTTAAATCGAATATATGAGATTGGAGGAAGGACGGTAGTTCTCAACATAAAGATAACAATAAAATGTGGGCATAAACGTGTATATGTGTGGATATGTATGAGAAAGAATTTGCATATGTATGTAGGACGGGATGAACTCAAAGGTTAACTCTTTATTGGTACCTCGCCACTGCTGCCAATGTCACAAGTTGAGCCTCGTTTCTTTACATTTATACACTGTTGCTTTCTTTCCTTAAACTGTTGTTTCGCTCCCTGATAGATTAGATAGAAGCTCATTGTTGTTGCGAAGACGAATTCCAAATACACGTAGGTGTTAACCTCCAGCAGTTGAGAAGAAGAGAATATGTATGTGCATATAAGTATATATTGGGACGACCATCTTAGCACAACTATGTAACTATCTGAATGTATGATTTCAGATATCACTGCAAAAATTAAAAAGTCTCAAACTAAATCTACATAGTCAGACAGCATCATAAATGACTACAGAAACATAGAACACCAAACAATACATCTTAAATAAACTAGTGAAAATGTTATCCGGCCCAAAATATAGTCATACTAAGAACTGATGCTTTACCTCAGACAAAACTATCGACTATATGCTCAAAGTCTTACCTTGTATAAAGTCATACACGATGTCACATATATCTGGAATCGCTTCTTTTTCTGTGTTCGGGACAACAATCTGTACCAGTCTCTTTTCCACACCAAGCCTTGCTTCTAAACACATACAAAACACCAATCAACAACAACAATAATACAAAATGCACTATAAACAGAAACATGTACAGAAATATTCATGCAGACAAATGCATAATAAAGCTTTTGATAGAGTCTGGCACAAGGGGCTACAGATCGTGATGCAAAAATTAACACTGTATAGGCTTAACGAATGCAGTTCAGCTGAATAACCGATTGGAAGCTTGCTTTCTTTTACTCACAGTAGGCGTCTATGGGCCGCATTGCTAGTATTGTTCAACAACTTTTGGAGAACATCACGAAAGAAGCCTTTCATGGCCATAGCACTTCATTTCCATTGGTGGAAGAACAATCTTCATCTTTGCAGACAGACTATATGGATCCTATATCCGGCACCAACGGAGAAATGAAAAACTGAAGTGGAGACCAGAACTGACAAAAGTCATGATCAGTGTGAGCAATTTAATCGATCTATGCACGACCTTTTAGATCAGTGGTTCTCAAAGTGTGGTCCGCGGACCACTAGTGGTCCGCGGGCATAAGTCAGGTGGTCCGCGGCTGACAGTCGTCATCTGTCAGTAAAGTGATGTTTAAAGTGATGCATTCCTCACAATAACATTTTAATTACAAAGAACGAGGTATACGTTATGTCAACTTATTACTATATTACTTTTACAAAAGTTACATTTAGTTTTGAATTAAAATGAAACAAATGCGGCAATTTAAATTTGAAATTCATAGTACAGACTGATTTTTAGGCCTTGGTGGTCCGCCATATTATTTTACTTAGGCCTTGGTGGTCCGCCATAGCTTTTACTTAAGTAAAGTGGTCCGCGGTCCGAAAAACTTTGAGAACCACTGTTTTAGAGGATGCTGCCTGTTGAGCACAAGCGACGATGGCCAGAATACCTGCCAGAGATGCTTCAGGCCTAAAACAACAGGGTTTTCACCATTATTTTTACTTTTGGTGGAGACCACGCCTTCCAGTTTATAATATTCTGGTGCCGCGAACACAACAGACTGGTAGCGAAAAATCAATATTATAAGTAAAAATTGTGAAATAAAATTAAGCAGCAAAGTGTCCGATAAGGTGTCAAGCGATGCACTAAAAAAAAACCTATATCAATACCCTTAGGATATTCATCTGCAGACTGCAGTGGAGGCTGAATTCGGCACGCTGCTGAGCACAAAGACGTCAATCGAATTAGGAGTGCTCAAAATAGAGCTCGATATCCAGAGTATATCTTCTGATCCAAGCTTTGATACACACATCTTGCGTGAGTTCCAACCATTATTCAAGGGGCTTGGCAAGCTGAAAAACAGGCAAGCTAAAGGTTGATCCTACAATGAAGCTAGCAATTCAATCGATCAGCAGAACGCCATTTGGTCTCCGGGTAAAGGTGGAAAGTAAAATTCAAGATTTGCTGCAGAAATATATAACTGAACATGTCCTTACACGAACAGAATGAATCAGCCCAGTCATCGTCGTAGCGAAAGCCAAGGACGACGTAGGAATGTGTCTAGACGTGAGTGGAGTGAATGAGACGGCACTCAGAGAAAGATATCCCATTTCAAAAGCTGAAGAGCTCATACAAGATATGGTAGGACGCAAGATATTTTCTAAACTCGATTTCAAGATGGGTTATCATCAGTTTGAGTTTCCATATACCGCACACTCACACACACTAGTAATAGGCCATCGGTTCCCAGCCTGTTTAACATTTGAAGGATCAAGCATGTGAGTCTACTCGTATGAGGTCACAATGTTTATAGAGTATTTCCATATGATGGGTATCAGTTCACTGCGCCTCCTGAATGTATAGAAAAATATACATCGCCACATTTCTCCGTGTCCGCCAGAGACAGCAACAGAGACCGTCGTCTGCTGGACCCGCTGTATGTAAGGTGTCAGATACTTGGCCATGATGTCAACATAGGTTTGATATTGCAACACAAAATGCTCTTCATGTTCCCTTCTGTCCTGGCAAGAAGGGCAGTGCTTGTTAGAGGTGTTTGAATATCTGTAATTGATATTTATTTTTCTAATTCTTAGCCTAAATCGTATATCTGAACTTTGTTATACTTATTACTGAAAGGTGCCTTTCTGGTTCAAACTCCTTTTAAAACTGTCTGTAACCTAAGTACCTATCACTTGACTGTATTTTCTTTCCATCTTTGTACAAAGTTATCGTTCAGTCTTTGTTTGAGCAGCAAAATAAAAGACCAAGCATCTCCTGCCCCCACCTTGTTCCCACACGTGCCTGAGTCCGTAGTTCTGTAGGGTATTTTTTTATATTTTTTCTGGTTCTGCCCTCGTATCCTTAGACTGAGCTGCATATTGTATGCTTGGTTTGGGAATCTTGACCTGTCCATGGTGTTTAGTTTAAGCCAGTATTTTACAGCTCTTATTGTGTTATTGATATACAGGGGATGTCTCTCGCTCTCGCTATATAACGTGCTTGGAAGTGTCTACGCAAGTACACCTTTTAATGTCGAATAAATGACCCTTTTCTGTCACTAAAAGCTGTTACTCCCCAGACTTCAGAAGAATAGAACGGCATAGGCAGGACCAGAAGAATCTATTAGGATTCAGGTTACCTAACCTTCACATCGTTTTCAATGACAATTACCAAATTTATTTGTCCCAGTGGGCAATTTGAACATGGGAAGGTGCTCTAGTCACAAAAGTAAAAGTTTGAAATAATAAATAAAAATACGAAATAAAAAATGTCAACAGGGAAAAATATAAACAAATGAAAAGAAAAAGTTATATGCCAGTGACAGTTATATATATACACCAACAAATAAAACTTACATCAAGGATATTCATGTGAGCACCTCCATCTCACACATACACTACTGGCAATTCATGTGAGATTGAGCAGCGGGACTGCAAATTGCAAAAGGATTTCAGGTGCCTATTGCTTTTACATAAAAGCATGGCATAATGTTTACCTGAGTGTAATAATACAAATTCTCTCGTTAGTACCTGTTCAGGTACTGACAAAATGCGGAACATTTCCTTACTATTTGTTGGTCACAGAAAGAAACTAAATCCCTCTGTTTGATACCAATTATCTTAGAACAGATTTGGACAATACTGTTCATACTATTCCTATCATGGACACAGAGATTTCCAGTGTTGTCCATAGGAATGGGAATCCCATGGGAATCCCATGGGAAACGTCCCATGGGATGGGATGGGATGGGACAGCACACATTTGTATTTCCCATGGTAGTCGATACTTGATATTGTAAAATAAATTTACTGTTATTTCATTCATCAAGGATTTAAATCTTTCCTCTGAATCATCTATTGTATGTGAAGTAGCAGGAATTATAGAACAAAAGCCGAAAAGTGGTTTTCAGTGTTGTCCATAGGATTGTTAATACCATGGGAATCCCATGGGAAACATCCCGTGGGATGGGACGGGATGGGACAGGCATAAATTGCCATGGGATGGGATGGGACGGGATAGAAAAATATGTCCCATGGACAACCCTGGAGATTTCGAAACCAGCAAACAAATGAAAAAGATAAAAGGCTTTCAATACATGTATACGACTGGCAGAAACAGCCTAATATTGCTTGACACTGAAAAACTAGTTTACGCATGTAACACCCACGACATTTAAGGCTATGTCGTGTGTATTTAGATAGTTTATAGTTCTAGTTTTCATCTCTGATAAGACTTATTTTTTAGACGTTAACTCTCGCGGAGGCATAAAGACTTGAACGCCTAGAAGACTTCCGGTCCTGCCATGCCCTGCCAGCGAGGTGTAAGCATCGTCGGTGTAATCAACGCTCGAAAAAGTGACTACGTGGTTTTGCCTCGCCATAGTCGACGGCTTCCAGGCGCAGTCGGATGGTGAACAAACCGGTTAGTGACCAATATCGTTGCTCTTTCGCTAACATCCCAATTGGTGAAATTTAACGAGTAATAGAATTACAGATGAGATCTGATTGAAAAGAGTGTTTTTATATATCTTTGAATCCCTCCCTTTTTTGTTTCGGGCGGTTTTGCCTCTATTAGTTTTCCACAATCTAACGCACAAAACTGGTAGTTACCTCATAAAATAGGGGACCCCTCCCCAAATTAATCGAAAAAGTAAATCCTCCAGCAGGTCATAGAGTAACTGGTAGCCCCTTCAGGAAACATGACCTGACCTACGAAGACGATGACAGCTCACTATACACAGGACAAGAGGACAAACGGTTGAAAAAGACGAAATGGCAGAGTACAACAGTGACAACAACAGCACATCTAGTCACAGGACAATGACAGAACGCAACGATGACTAATTCAGACGAAGACTTGCAGACAGTCATAAGCAAAAACAGAAAGAAAAACTCATGCACAAAACTACAAGAAACACTAAGGAGGCACACCAACCCAGGATAAATCAGTTTCAGTTTCCACTGATCATTACCCCCAGAGACAGAGAAAACAAACTCAACTTAGCAGCAGGTCCTCAGTGATTAACTAAGGAAATCAAGAGAACCAAAAGGGAGATAGAGGAAGTAAAACCTATGGTCAGAAGAAACAAAATAATAATTGGATGCAAAGACCAAACCAAGCAAAACAAAGCCAGCGAAATTGAAGAGTTTCTTGATTTGACCATATACTGTTACATCCCGGGACAAAGGTGTCAGGGCAGTGAAAAGATTCAATATAAAATCCAAAGACAAGACAACTCCCAGCTGAACAGTCCTGTTGGAATTTAGAGAGAAAGAAACACCAAGGTCGGTAAGATTTGGTTTTCAGGTGTATGAGGTATACCAATTCAACCAGACCGAACGACAATGCTATAACTGCAACGGCTTTGGTCACATTTTTCACAAACTTCTGAAATCATTAGGAAAAACAACTTACAAAGCAAAGGCAAGAACCTGTTCAGGAACCAACAGTGGAAGAACAGGCCAACCCATCACATCTAAGACTCCCACAGGACAAAGTGACCACCTAAATCCACCTAACGACCACACACAGACTGAAACTAATACAGTAATAAGACAGAAACGCTACAAGAGTAACAACCCTCAAGCAACTGGTGACAAGGCGACACCACCAAACAACCTCGAACTACTGATGAAAGAAATAATGATTCTCATGACAAAAATGGAAGACTACATTACCCACCTTGCACAAGTCAACGAAATATGGACGGACATTCGACACACCGAGCTTGACAGAAATGCTAAAAGCGCTCTCAGGAGTAGTGACAATTACCACTAAAAATGTGTTAACACGGTGTAAGACTTTTACAATGGAACTGTAGATCACTAATCAGCAATAAAAGCGAACTATTTAACTTCATAAAAAATAACGTGCCAGAAATAATATCCCTACAAAAAGTAAACTTCATTAAAGAGCCAATCCAGATCATAAACTACAACCAAACCATATAAAGGAGGAGTGGTAGCACTCTAAATTAAAAGAAACTTAACATTAACCCTGAAATAGAGGTAGTCGGAGCAGAAATCAACCTTCCATCAGGCAAAAAACTAAAGATAACAAATACTTACATATCCTTCCTATCCAAATACAACTCAGTGACATTAGAAGACTTAACACAACTACTCATATCAGGGAACCTAATACTGGGAGACTTTAATGCTAAAAACCCACTCTGGTATAGGGGGAAACCAAAAGCAGACAAAGGTGGAAGAGGCCATGGAGGATACCAATGTTTGCTTACTAAACATTGACCAACCTACACATGTGCATTGCCAGGGCTCCACTGACTCGTCAACCCTAAACCTATTCTTCCGCACCCCAGAACTTGCAAATGTCTTAGAATGGGAAGTCCACGAAGATGACACACACACTAGGAAGTGATCACTTTCCAATAATAATTACCATACCAGATACTAAAATAATCCATCAAAAACCCCAACCCTTCAGAATTAACACTAGACTCAGTGGAATCTGTATCAGTTGCTAACAGAAGTGAGCGATGTATGGGTCCCTAACGATGCCAATGACACCAAGACCGACAAACTGACGGATAGCATCATCAAAGCAATCACATCAGCAGCACCAAACAAAAGTAATGAAGATAAAGATAAGAAGTATGCTGGCCAAGCCTGGTGGACCAAAGAATGCAAAAAGGTAATTAGAAGCAGGAAACACAAGCTAAAAATATGGAAAAAGCACAAAACTATAGAAAACAGAACAGAATACTAAAGGGCTAAGTCCATAGCCAAAAACATCATTCTGCAAGCCCAAAAAGAGGAATGGTATAGGTTTGCCGAATCACTAGACCTAAATGCCAACCTAAAAGATAGCTGGACAAAGATTAACAGACTAAATCAAGGACCAAGCTCCAACATGTCCACCTTGCTAAAAGATGGTACAAAATATGAGTTTGACATTTTGTCGGTTGTTTTGGGCCCTCATTTATTTTACCTTTACCTGTCAACAGTTTTACGCCTTGAGTTATTTTGCCTGTCGCAATTTACTTTATGCAGCCCTTCATAGTGTTTAAAAGTTGTTGAACGTAACGCCATAACAAGTTTCAGAGCTGGCAAAAGTTTGAAATGGAGGTTTGCTTAGCGCGGACTGTCAAGGTCGCTGACGTCACGCTTCCGAAGGCTCCCGAAGTTTTTCCCTTCACGGAGACCTTTACAAAACAAAGAAAAAATCAGCACCCGGGACTAACGAGTTGGTTACACATTTATAACGCCAATTGGGTCAGCTCGAGTAGGACAGGCTCCCACAGGTACTGTGTAATGCCCCAGCCTGCTTGTAGCATATTATGGAGACGGTGTTCTGGGACATGAACCTGGTAGTGCTTATTGTCTTCCTAGACGATATCCTTGTCCATGCCCAGACATAAAACGAGCTGGAAGAGCGGACACTTATTTTATTGTAGGTGTCTGACTCATCATTTAAATAATTTACAAAGAAAACGTATGACCAGTGGGCAGACAGGCATGCAGAGGAATTGATGGGATGGGTGCATGCGAAAGGATTACATACCTTGGTCTAATGTTTTGTCCACCTTGAAAATGTGAAGTGCTTCTTCTGCTTTGAAGACCTTGGGAAAAATTTAAAATACATTTACTAAAACTGACTGTTCAATTAAATTTTGTTAGCATTTCTCTACTGTTAGTTCCATCTAAGAGTCATACAAACTAGCTTCTCACCAAATTATTACTCCTTCTAAAATACACAGTATATTTCACCATCAAGTTTCTAGTAAATTTTGCATGCAGCTAAATGAGGAAGAACGTTTTACATCGACAAATATGTATCAAATTATGTTATATTTTAATGATAAAAAGGAACTATCAAGAGTCAGTTGTAACTATAAAATAAAAATGCAATACTGGAAATTAACTATTTATAGAATAAAAAATTACAGTTTATCTTAGATAAATGAACATTTAAATGTGTTTATATTTTACTAACAATAATACACAGAAAAATTAACTTAAATGAGCCCACTTAGTAACAGACAATCAATAATAATACAGCGTCGATTGCAATGACCGTGACTGATTGTTGCCCATTAAGTATTGAGTAGATTTACTTACCGGTCTGTGGAGTGAATTCAATTTCGACCTTTTTATTTTTTTTTTACAACTTCGGTCGAAACTTCTAAATAATGTTTTAAATCTGTATGGTTGTATTCCAAAATCAGCCGTTTCATTTTTGGGGGGAAGAAAATAAACTTCTTGAACACGACAGCCTGGGTGATGTTTTTTTTTTTTCTTTTCTTTTCTTCTCTCGAAGACATGCACAGAATTGTTGAACTGAGCCACAGTCATTGTTACAAATATTAATTGCACGGGACAGAACTCTCCAGTATTTGATAGTATTTTTCTTTTGTTTTCCTAGTGGCAGCTGAGAATGTCGATGTTTGAAGATTTATATCTTTAAAATTAAGCATGATTATGTACTTCTATAACGGGAATTATTATTTTAAAATGAACTTAACCTGAAAATAAAGAAAAAATGTTGCTGTCAGCTTCTTAAAATATGTAATGTAATATTCAATCTAAGATGTTACCTTGATTATCTCGGTATTCTTTGGGAAACATACTATAGTGACCTTCTTCAGGGTAGAGTGTGGCATGGAGGCAAAGAAGTCTCTGGCAGCATTGAACATGGTGTGGGCTACCTTTTCTGGGGGATAAAGAAGCTTCCCAGTTCCCAGAGTGGGAAATGCAATGCTTTCATGGTTATTTGCACTGGCAACAGTAAGGCATCCTAGAACACGTTTCCTCAGCTCACTCAACAAATAGTTTTCATGCTGAAAGAAAGGCCAGAATAATGTTCACATATATTAACGAATATGAACAGCTGGTGTCAATCTACGTTTCAAATCTGTCATTGCTACTGCCTTGGTGAATGTAACTGAGTAGAACTAAACCCTTACTGCTTAGGAACGTATTAAAGCAAATAAACGTAACCTAGCAGGTAAAAATGTTTTTATGGCAATCACAGTCTCAAGACCCCGACAAAGTCAGCATCTAAAGATCACAAGGCTGCATGGTAGTTGGTGTTTTATGCCATGTCAGCAGCTAAGGTGATAAAGAGTAACATTACTTTAAAAGGTTGAGATGCTAATACCCCAGGTTGTACAGTATCACTCTTAGTAACAAAACCAACACAAGGAAGCAAAATTATAGGTGATGTCTAAGAAAAGGGATGTTGTGGCTTAAAAGCCACCAACAAACAAGGAAGTAAAAAACAAAATCTAGCAGGATATCAAAAGCTTAAATCTTGTAGCAAAACTCTATTCCTTTTAAAAATGAAATAAAATACTTGCCGATGGGACGGATCTAAACAGGTAGAACAAAAGAATCTGCTGTAAAAGCTTTCTGTCGGCTATTTAGGTGTCATAACCAGAGTCTACTGAGAACTACTCTCTCCTGTCACAAGGGACGGTACAAAGGTAGACGGTCACAAAGACAGGGAAGGGTGGTGTGTAGTTTGTTCGGGCCCAGAGTGGCCCATGGGTGTGTCCACAAGGACTTAACATAGGCGTGAAGATACACAGTCTACGAACTTGTATTACTGGCAGACGATTTTTTTCCCAGTTAACTACTAAAACGAGGCAGGTCTGTACAAACCTTCCAGTTTATTCACATTTCAAATTAACTAGTAAAACGAGGCAGGTGTGTACAACGCTTCCGGTGTACTCACATTTATTGTTTAGGTTCGCCGAGACTAACAGCGGAGAACTTCGCAAGAAGCTAAGCGTTGGTCTCGCCAGACACCAATCCACCTATACACATTCGTGATCAGTTAGAGGATACTACTGATTGACTTTGACCAGGACACTGGCAAGTGGCCTTGCCAGTAATACCAGCATGGCCAGGGGTCCAAATAAAACCAGTATCCTTGTTGTGACAAATGAGAGGCACATGAACTTTGTAGTTAAACAAATAAGGATGGTCAAAACAACTGGAAAAAGAGCTTAGAGGACAGAGAGAGAGTCTGAAATAATCAAAACGTTTTGCTCTGAAAAGCGGTGAACATGCTGCAAGGCTAGCAAGATGGCGCTAATAAAAATAGAGCGGCAAAAATAGAGCAGCCATCCGCCAGTCGGGCTGAAGAAGCCTGTTGCAGTTGGCAGGACGGAACTTTGGTCCGAAGACAGCACGGTATATTTTTTGCAAACATTATTAAAACATATTGCGTAAGCATTTTTAAAACGTTTATAAAATGTTTCGATCTGGGTAAGCAGAGTTTCCATGATGAGCTTTTAAACGACAGACATAGGATGGCATCAGTTTCAGACGACGGAGAGAAAGTGGAGGCTCACCAGCTTCTGTGTCGTACAAACTTTGTACAGGAGTGGTGCGGAAGGCACTCCCACAGATGCGGAGCCCTTGGTGATGAATTGGATCGAGAATTTTGAGGTAGGACTCTCGAACAGAGCCATAGATGATGATTCCGTACTGTAGCTCGGAGCGGACCAGGGCACGATGCAGACGAAGCAGGACCGTGCGGTCCGCCCCC
>SRHC01000037.1:22257-48753 GCA_004794325.1 Pomacea maculata | reverse complement strand
CCCCCCCAGCTGACATAGCCATCTACTCTGAGAATGTCCAATGCTTTTTGACAGGACAGGCGTAGAGATTTGATATGAGACAGAAAAGACAGTTTTCGATCAATGACGACCCCAAGGAATTTTACTTCCTGGACCACTTTGAGTACCGCGCCATCAACAGAAAAAGAAGGGTTTGGAAACATACCTCGCAGTTTACAAAAGTGAATGCATACTGACTTCGTGGGAGAAAATTTGAAGCCATTTTCTGTCACCCATCTTTGTACACCGTTTACGCACAGTCAACGCTGGCTTCCGAGGCATGGTAGAAACCGGCCTCGGATGCAAAGAGCAAAGTCATCTACATATAACGAGACCGCTAAACATGGCATCAAGATTTTTATGGTTATTTTTATTGTAATTCTTTTTTATAATACACTCAATAAAACCTCTCTTTCCACTGATCACACCTGATCCTCCCAGGTCTGTGGAAGTACAATATGGTATATTTCCTTCCACTGATCTATCCCAGAAGGAGTCACTGCCAAGATCCTGTCTTCTATTCCAAATGGATATAACAAATGGCATGACCTTTGTAGTTGTGGCCCAACAGTTTTCAGTATTAATCCTGAAACAGCTGCATGTGTATGTTCCAATCTATAGTCTGTAGAATTGACAAGAACATCAGCCTGAAACACACATGCATACAAAATATTAATCTTAAAAATCAATGCAGTAATGTTATCATCAACTGAGAAAGTTCTTTTTTCAATCACATAATCATCATCATCTTCTTCTTCTTTCTCTTCTTCACCCCACTGTCATCATTTACTTTCTTTGTCTATTTCATATGTCAATTGGCTTCTTTGCGTCTTGTTTATGCTGTCTAGCTCAGTGGTTCTCAAAGTGTGGTCTGCAGACCACTAGTGGTCCTTGGGCATAAGTCATGTGGTCCGCGGCTGACAGTCGTCATCTGTCAGTAAAGTGATGTTTAAAGTGATGCATTCGTCGCATTAACATTTTAATTACAAAGAACGAGGTAGGTAGTTTTATGTCAACTTATTACTATTCTACTGTCACAGAAGTACATTTAGTTTTGAATTGTAATGAAACAAATGCGGCAATTTAAATTTGAAATTCATAGTACAGAGTGACTTTTAGGCCTTGGTGGTCCGCCATATTTTTTACTTAAGTAAAGTGGTCCGCAGTCCGAAATACTTTGAGAACCACTGGTCTAGCTGATGCTTGTAGGTCATTTGCTTGGCCTTTGATCTGCTTGAAAGGTGGAAAACCAATGAAGCTTTCCCTTATAATTTTTTTTATATAATGTTATATCACTATATGTAAAAGCTCAATATTATGACTTGCCAAAATTCAGGAAAAGCAGGTAAAAACTGAGAGGGGTCTAAGTATGGTAATTGATCAGTCGGCTTTCCTTCCATGAACCATGACTTCAAACAACTATAAATTTAAGTTATAAAAAAACTAAAGCCCTTAAACCATATCACAATGCTTTTTTTTTTTGTCATTTTTGCTTTCACTTGGTCATGCTTACTGATTTTGCCACTGTTGCGCTAGGTTGAAGATTTATAGGAAAACTTCAGGTAAGAGAAATCGATCAATACACATATAATACACAAGTGCATCGTAGACAGATTCTCTCTTACAATGCACAGTATTTTTAAGTGATTTATGAAAAAATCACAATAGAGAACAAACAGCTGGTAACTCAAATCTTATTTTTATAGACAAGTGACTTATGCAAAAGGCCGTTAATGAAACACTATCGACTGATGACAAAGGTGTTTTAAAAAACCAAATTAAGAGAAAATGCACAATTGTGAGATGTTAACCAAAAATCTACATATATATTTGATACATACATCCAAACTAAGGAATAATGATAACAAACTTTAATAAAAAAACACTCCAAATGATTCAAAAGAAAATCATGGTTATGTACCATTGTGGAATTTGTTCTCTGTATGTATATTGTCAAGCATAGTAAGATGGTGGCTGAACGTGTTCAAACAACATGTCTCTGTTGATAATATTTCGGGTTGATAACTACTCCTGTCATCGGAGATCGACTCGTCTTTTAGACCTAGATGGATTCGACTTTCGGTGTTGGGACAAGCTGGTAGCTATGACTATACGATTTGGGTAGAAAGGACAGGGGACCCAAAGAACAATCTTACTTTATTTTACTGCATTTTATTCCAGTATACCGTACATGTATCGCCACTGTAATTAGAGCGAACGTGTTGTCATCACGCCGTCGACAACTCCCTCCCTACCAACATCCCAACTCGAGACCCGTCGTTGTGCGTAGTCTTTTCTTGTTCCTATGCACGCGTTTTCTTGTTTGTGGCATACAGCCCTATAACCATGGCAACAAAAGGCAAAGTGCTTTCGCTTGCAGAAAAGAAACGTGAAGAGAATTGTCATAGCAAAACGTCTTGGCTTGCCGCCATCCACCCTGAACAGGATAATGACCAAGCGCAAATCCATAAGGGAAGCTGCAAATGTGGAGTTTCATCTAAAAAGAGGAAGCTTGCCAAAGAATCAACCTTTGCTGACCTTGAGGACTGTTTACTCAAGTGGTTCAATCATCAGATGTGCCCGTCAGTGGACCAACCTGAGGGGGGGGGGGATTTGGTGTTTTACGCCGTGTCAGCAACTGAGGCTATATTACGGCAGGCAGCCATCCCTGTAAACAGATGCCACGTGCAGAGAAAGAACAGCGTGCCCGAGACGAGAAATGAACTCTAGGCAGCCAACCTTCACTGTATTGGTGACACCGGGCCGCTGTGGGCCGCTGTGGACCAACCTGAAGGAAAATGCGAAAATAATCGCCGATCACCTGAGTATCCAGAATTTTCAGGCATCCAATGGTTGGACTGGCAATTTCAAAGCCCGGCATGGAACACCGTACAATGCAGCTGCATGTGAGAGTGTTAAAGTGGATCAAGTCATTGTGAATCACTGGAAGACTGTGACACTGCCGCAGCATTTACAAGACAGACTGACAGCATAGACAGACTGACAGACAGCTGTGACTTGTCTATCATAATAGACAGACTGACAGACAGCTGTAACTTGTTTAGCAAAAGTCATGTCTGCAGTGACAATTCCAGGACGCAAAGTAGATGTTGGTTTCGCCCACCTTGCTGTGACTTGGTGGACAAACAAGTGAAGCAACACAGCAGAACCATAATTCGTTATTCACTTTTATTTTCCCTTATGACATTTTTCTCCCCACACCTTCAGAGTTTTGTGAAGCAACAAAGCAGCAGCAAGAAAAAAGAAGCAGCCAGTTTTGTCGCTTTCACTGCTGATCCGGGTGCAGCACCTGATGAGCTGCAGTTGGAGCTGATCGACTTGGAGCCAGATCACGCCATGAAGGAAGCGTTCAGTTCTGCGAAACTAGTGGATTTTTACAAATCTTTGCTGACAAATTTCCTCACCTGAGGAAATTTGCAATGAAGATGTTTTCACTGTTTGGGTCTACGTACATATATGCGAGCAAAGCTTTTCGTTAATGAAAATTAACAAGAACAAATACAGAGGCTCACTGACTGACACAAACTTGGAGGCAGTGCTGAGGATATCTACCAGCAACCTCAATCCAGACTTTAAATGGATTGTGAAAAATTGTGACAGGATGCATTTGTCCCATTACACTGATTAAAGAATAAGATTAATAAATTGATATGAACTGCCTTTATTGCTTATTGTTATTTAATGTTTCTATAATGGAAAAGAAATGCCAATATTTAATAAACTGAGCAGTTTTAAAAAGGTGCGGCCCTCCGCTGACTTCCGCCGACACAATGTGGCCCCCGAGCCAAAACAATTGCCCACCCCTGCCCTATACGGATGTTACGCGTGGACTCTGCTCGCCGAGAAGGAAAGGAGAATCCAGGCATTTAATTACAAGTGCCTGAGAAGGTTGCTCCGGATCTCATACAAAAAACACAGAACTAACGACTTTGTATGAAAGATGTCCATACACTCGTAGGACACCTCTGCTTTCAACAGTCAAGTGACGAAAGCTAGTCACGTGACCCAGCACGACACCCTGTCGAAGACTGTCCCTCAAGGCACCTTGCAGGGTGGCCGAAGCCCCGGTGATTAGAGGAAGAATTGACCTACGAAGGTCAAAGACTGGACTGGTCGTCCTGTACACTTTGTACAGGACCTGCTGACTATCGCCCACAACAGACAAGTGGGGCGGGCCCTGTCAGCTGCCGCATTTATCCATGTGATCCATCCAAACCACAGGTGACAGTCAAGGGACGACTGATTGACTGTCCAAAAAAAAAAGTAGGTGCAAAAAAAGTAGATTGATCAACACATCCGAATGAAAATTATAGTTTATTAAAATATTCATATTATTAATAGCTCTACCTTATAAGAGGTTTGGAAAGAACGAAGGCATACCTCGAATATTTGAAGCTCATCAACTGCAATCTTTATCCGATGAGAGGCACCACTCGTGGACTCAGCTGAAAACAGTTACCCCCTTCTTAAGTTCTTATAACATTTTTGAAACACTTTAAAACATGTCTTTATTTATACTGCATAAAAAGCCTGCTATTATACTGAGTGCAGCAAATGAACGCATTGTATTCTTTGAGTAGTATGAAATGTGTTCAGTGCTAGATGGTCAGATACTTAGATGCTTTTATATATTCTGTCACATGAGCTATTATAATTGTCCTTAACTAATTGTTAATTTTCATGACATGAAATAACTTAAGAATTTGTATGATGCAAGACATGTGCTTTAAAGAATTTACTATAGAAAAATTTGCAACACATATAGTGTATCCAAACTTAAAGACATCATCTGCACCTGAAAATATGTTACATACATGGTCGGTTCTACCATGAGGAAACTGGGATGTCACCTAGGCATGTAGGGTCACCTCACCACATGAGTTTCTCAGTACATGCATTGCAAGAAAGCCCGATTATCTGAGGGTGTGAGGCGACAAGTGTGAAGTGACGCACTAACAGGAAAGTGAAGGGTGGGTGGGTGAGGGGAAGAGGTGGCAGTGTTTGTGGATGGGGAAGAAACTGTAGAAAACTCATTACTGTGATTGGGATGTTCTAGAAGTTGTCACAGCTGGAGTTTTAGAGCAAAGAGCAAAAGAAGACCAGAGTAAGGTCCTGCAGATTTCTTGTCTGCATCACTGTGCAATTGATATGTCCCAACTCTATAAAGCCTTTTAGGTGAGTGTTTGAAATCCCCCTATATATAAGTCTAGGTCAGATATGGTCACTTCTGGCTGTAGTAGCAGCAAACACATGGTCAGTGTGGCTTTACTCGATGGTTCTTTGGTAAGATGAGAAAGAGAAAAAGATCGAAAGTACTAGTCAAGTGCAAGTGCCAACGAATAGCTTAGTGGGAAAGAGCACTGATAAATAAAATCTGTCACAGTTAATGGCCAGTCAGATCATATTAGCAGGACTGGACAAAGAAGAGGTAAAGAATCAGTTTTCTACAACTGTGGAGATGGTGGTGTTAATATTTGTCAATAAGATGAGAAAGAGAAAGATTGAGAGGGCCTAAGTGGGGTAACTTATTGGAGAAAGTGCAATGCACAGATTAAGTCTCAAAGAAACCTTGTCATTTCAAAATTCTGGTTACATATACATGGGGTAGTCAACTATATTCATAGAACTTGATACACACTTACGACTCTCTCTGAAAATGACATCAGTATACCATCCTTCACACCGCATCAGATATTTACTACTGATGTCCATCAGAGTGTTCAGCTGTGATGTATCACTGATGTACAGCACTATATCTTTAAAGGTGTCTTCTCTCTCCATGTGTTCACGGATGGCATGCAGCATTGTTTTAAATGTTTTCACTTGTGAACCATCACTCAGCTGTACAGGCAAAGCCAGGCTTAATTTTCTAGTTGATGCAAAGTCAAAAGCTTTGGTGCATGCAACTAAGATGAAGTCTCTCATTTTGTCTGAGGTGGGTTCTGGTACATACATCACAACCACATGCTTTTCCTCCCCTTCCATTGTGGGCCTCAATGGCAAAAAAAACTGTTGTGAAGGAGACGGTCCAAGTTTGGCCGCATAAGGCTTGACTTCTGTTGAATAAAAACCTATAAAAAAAAAGAAAAACCCCTAAAACGTTATTCTGGATTAAATAGAGGCATACGCATATCATCATCACAAAACATGGTATTTCTTCATTTCATCAATGCCGTTCTGCTCTTTAAAAAAAAAAAAAAAAAAAGCTGCCTCCCAGCTGTTCCCTTCTTTTACAAGTTATTATTTCCTTATTATCATTTGGAACTGGGAGATGAAGTTATAACACTTTTCTTACAGGCAAATGCATGCACATACACAAGACATATATATGCAAATGCATATGCGCATGATAGGCTTGTCTTAGAGAATAATTAACCAACTGCAAGCTTCACTAAGGTTTACCGTACACAAGAAAATCAGTGCACATGTATAATTAATCAAGAGAGGTGATTTTTATAGTTCTTGCTAGACACCTACTGACATGTATATGCCTCAAATGAATATTGATGCAATATTTAGAAATAATGTCTATTGACACTGACCTAATTATCAGATGAACTAGACTAAAAGATAGATCAGAAAAACTAGAAACTGATTTACTAACCCAAAAAATAACCATATTATAGGTAAACTGACAATGAAAGAGGAATCAAACCCTGCCATCCATAGGAATATGCCTATCGCAAGGCATCAAGATAATCACGCATAAAGGTTGTTAGGAATAATGTTTATGGAAGAGGTGCGTTTTCAGTGCACGTTTAAAGAATTCAATAGTGGGTAGGTGGAGGAGATTGTTATGAAAAAGAGACAGAGTTAGAAGCTAGATACACCCTACTTTCCTGAACAGCACAAACTGATCGAAAACAATGGAAGTAAAAGTAACTGTGAAATCACCACAGGGAGAAACATATATTCTTCGTTCATGAAGACATTCCATACCACAGAGAAAAGGGGAGAAGAGGATGCTAACACAGAATAAAAACAGTGCAGAACATGAAATAACAGAAACAGTTCCTAGCCAGACAAAAGACATAAGAAATACATCAACTCTGGAAACAAGAAGAACAATAGAAGAAAAACATTTCCCAAAAGGCTTGATGACTATGTGTTGAAATAATCAGTGAAAAGGATAACATTTCACTTCTGGAAATAATCAAATTGTGTAGTGAATTATTTTGAGGATTATATATTTAATTCAAATACAGACCAGGCTAAGTAATTATTTTCCTTCACACACATAAGGAGACACCATGTAGACGCAAGAATCTTCTTTTTGTTGTTATATTACACTTAGATCTTTGTGGTTAAAATGAAAAGCAAAACCCAGTGACATTTAGTTTTGTAAATGCTAGATATATTCATATCGATTGATTACTTTTCATTTTGTATTTGCTAGCTTATTACATAAAAAGCATGCTAAAATAATGTTTGCGAGAATAATATGTGTACCTTTGAATAAGTGGATGCATTTAATATGATTATAAGTAATTGTTAGTAATTATTTGAAATCAAACTTATTATAGACAAAAGTAGGGTTGTCCAATCCTAGATTCACCTATTTAAAAAAGTTTACGCTATAATGACTCATAGCTTCAGAATC
This sequence comes from Pomacea maculata, assembly GCA_004794325.1. Lineage (NCBI taxonomy): Eukaryota > Metazoa > Mollusca > Gastropoda > Architaenioglossa > Ampullariidae > Pomacea > Pomacea maculata. Next base: position 41,114 of record SRHC01000037.1, on the reverse strand, counting down.
GTAATCTATAAACTCATCTGGGTCTGCATTGTTACTAGAAACAAAAAAATAAGAAATGGAATAAGGCAGTTAGAGAGCAGACAGGCTCAGTCAATCGTCCCTTGACCGCCACCTGTGGTTGGGGGGGCTCACATGGATAGATACTGCAGCTGACAGGGCCCCCCTCCCCCTACTCTTGCCTATTGTGGGCGATAGTCAGCAGGTCCTGTACACGACGACCAGTCCAGTCTTTGACCTTCGTAAGTTAGTTCTTCCTCTGACCACTGCGGCGTCCACCTCCCTACTGCCTGTACATGACAGGTACTACACCAGTTTACCTTTTATCGAGGACCTGGACTCCAACAGCACAGGCTTCAATGGAACAGTTCAGAGAAGCAGTGGGCCTGCCAAAGGACTTCAGGTGCCTAAAGAAAACCATGGAGCTGCGGTGGGTCGACAATGAGATGGCTGTCCTTTCAACCATTCACAGGCCCTTGATGATCAGTGTGAAGACTCCCACTGGTGAAAAGAAGCCCACAGCTATTCTCACTAAACAGTGAGGTCTCTTTAAATGGATATAGGAAGGATGTTGACAGGGCAAACAGAAAAAGTAGTAGCGACCAACATCATGGAGTGAATAGGCCACAAGATGAGAGACCTACTGAAAGGAGCGAAGAATAGGCCCCACTGGCGTACCTTCACCATTGCTGCTCAATGACTGTCACTATGTCATGTTTTTCCCATGCAGTCTTCATGAGATGAATCGTTAGGACATCAAGAGATAGTGAAATGCACAACAGTTTCTACATACTTAATTCAGGGCTTCTGCTTATGCAAAAAATTGCGTACACTACGCATTAAAAGTTCGGAGGACCCCTTCAATTTTCGTCAATGGGGTCCCATTCAAATTTGGGCGAAGAACAGGGACCCCTTAAAAATCTGAAGAAGGGGTCCCTGGGACCCCAGAGAATTTAGCCTTAGCAGAAGCCCTGCTTAATTAACCCTCCAAAACCATTCTTAAAGTCCCCCTAACATTTTCACGTCTTTAACTAGCCATCATCTTTCAGTATACATATACTTACTGTCATACATACCTCTTTCTAAGATTTTCTTGTACTGAGGGCACCACTCAGTCTGGCCTTCATGAAAGGGTAGTACCAATACTTGACAGTCTGTGTATCGTACATCACCATGGCATAGCAGCAAGTGGCGTTTCCTTGGAGATACTGCTCTCAGCTCCACCTGGTGGTTTGGAGACCTAACTCTGATTTGGCAGCAATACTTGTTTTCAATGTCTCTTACTTGTTTATTACCCAGAACAGTTTGGAGAAATACAGCAGTTTCAGTCTGAATCTCAAACTCAGTATATTGCAAATCTGAAAACAGCTTGTTTAAAATCTTTTCAATATCTGGATACCCATCAGACTCAACTAAAATACCTTGTGGATCATTCAGTGGTGCGATTTCTAGTTTCACTGAACGAGATAGCTGTTTTTGAATTGCCTCCCTGATGCCCTGACGATAACAGCTAATGTATCTTACCAAGTAACTTGGTAAAGAATAGAATCTGACAACAATACGTAAGTCAGCAATCTTTGGCAATACCTCTGCTTCAATATCTGTGTGGAATGCAAAATAATAACACTGTCTCTCTTGGTCAACTTTCAACCAATCTGAAAACTTATTGGCAATATCCTCTATCCGACGCTCTAGGTCTTTCATAAATGTATTCACAATTACACGTTCTGTCTTTACCTTAGACTTGAAAATTTTCAACACATCATCTGCATTTCCACGTACAACAAAAATTCGCCCTTTTTCAAGTTCACCCTTATCTACTTCACTGCCCGTATTGGAAAGTTCATAAACAAGATCTTTTCTTATGTTCTTCATAAGCAGAAGTTTTTTTTCAACTCTGGAAATATCCAAAATTCTGGGCAGATTTGGATTCCCTGTAGTATTTTTACCTCTCAGCACAGATGTGTCTTTGCTTGATCTTCTGGCTGATGCACCCATGTTTGCATCACGTCTGCCATTTGACAGAGCTGTGCCTGTTTCCTGTCTATTTTCTGATACAGCTGTGCCCATTTCCTGCCTGGTGTTTGATTCACCTCTGTCTGTTTCATGTCTGCCATTGGACACAGGTGTGCTTCTTTCTTGCCTGGTATTTAATACATCTGTGCTCATTACTTGTCCAGTATGTGAACAAGATTTGTTTGTTTCTTGTGTGTTATATAGCAAAGGTGAGCTTATATCATATCTAGTGTTTGATACAACTGTGCTATATTTTTGCCCACTTGGTTTTTTTCCAGTGTTTGTCACATTTAAGCTTGCATCTTGTCCAGTATTTGATTCATCTGCAATTATTTCTTCACCAGTATTTGGTGCAGGTGGATTTACTTCTTGCTTACTATTTGATGCAGATATACTTTCTTCTTGTCTAGTATTTGCTTTGTTTGTGCTTATTTCTTCACTAGCATTTTCTGCAAGTTTGTCTGATTCTTCTTTGGTATTTGATGCAGGCTTATATGTTTCTGATTCTGTACCTGACAAATCTTTGCTTGTTTCTTCATTTGATGACACAGATGTGTTTGCTTTAGGCTTAATATCTGAGGCAGATTTGCTTGTTTTTGCACCTATGATTGTTTCTTCTCCACTATCTAATACAGCCGAGCTTGTTTCTGTCTGTGTGACTTGTTCGCTTGTTTCTTCTTTATCTAATACCTCTTTGGTACTTTCAGGTCTAGTAGATGATGCAGCTGCCTTTGATTCTTCTCTGATGGCTGACATCACCTTATCAGCTTCCTGAGGAGCTGAGATTTTGCTTTTGTCAGGGTCGTGGTCTGCTGATAAATAATCCTTAGGAATCATTTGAGTCCCTTGACCTGCAACTGCAGCACCTACAGAGATTCTTGGTGTATCAGATGGTAGTTGTTTACCACTGCGTAGTACACAAGCTTCTGTTTCTGCTGCAGAATTCAAATCACTTGTACGATCACTAAATTGATTTTTTTTTGACTCCTCCATGATACTCATTTATTCAATGGCTGGAACAGGAAAAAAGTTCTTTAAGCATCTGACAATGTTTCATTTATCCACCTCCCAACCCAGCTTCCCCAGCATCATACTGAGTATTGTATTAGATACTGAATAAAATTTTGCCTACAGAGAGCAATTTTAATATTAAACACTCACACTCACATATATTTGTCTTTGGTATAAGGTAAATGAGAAAAAGTCATAATAATTTTCAAGTAAAAAAATAATGACTATAGCAACTTAGTCCTCAATTCGCTTGTCAATCTCTTGACTTTTACTGTCTGAGGGTTGGAACTGGAAAGGACACAGCAGCAGCTTGCAAAGCTTTGTACAGGTCTTTGCTGAGTGGCAGCAAGAAGGTAGACTGGTAGAGCATGGAAAATCCATTTCAATATAGTTGCTAACCACTTCTTTCTCTGTCAATCAGCACATCAGCTTCACTTAAGGTGTTCTGAAGTATATTTTTAGTATAAGCACTTTGCCAGGTCACATGTTAAAACTAGGCAACTATATGCCACTTAACTGTTGCAAAAAGAGGTTGCTAGCTATAACAGCAATCTGAGTGCATATGTATATTGACCATGTGTATTAGAGTATGTACATTGACCACGTGTATATGTGCCTCTTCGAATAGGTACATGCATGTGTCCCCACATTCTGCTCTGCCTGACCTAGACCCAATTGCCCCCAAATACTCCTATCACTATCCTGCCCACAACATTGCAGCTAGGAAAGTAGGCCAAGCAGTAAGTCATTCACCCCTTGACTAGTACCAGTCACTGAGGGAGCACATGGGTAGATGAGGAAGCTGACATTAAGGCCCACCATTCATGCCTATCGTAGTTCCGGTAACCACTTCTTTTCTCTTATAAATACTGGTCTCCATTCCATAAGATTTGAACTGTCTGTCAGTTTGTTGGTAAGGTCTTGCAGTTCTCAGTTAATGCCTACAATCAGTCTGATGTTGCCTCTAAAGCAATGGTTGCAAATCGGCCTTTCACGGATGAAAAAGAAAAGAAAGTGTGATGGTCACTGAGGGTTTGATGCATGATGTTCTCCATGAAGATGTGAAGGTGATAGGGGGGCACCCCTGATGTATGCCTACTGTCTTGTGAAAGAAAGCTCTCGTGTTTATCCAGCAGTACTGCACTACTTGAGCTATTATAATGTTATTATGCCTTGGACAAGACCGTTCTTTAATGTTGAATTTTCACATTACTTGCTACAGCTCCTCTGCCGGTAAAAAGCCTTTATAATGTCTCTGAAGTTGTGATGTTTTGTGGATAATAAAGATGTTCCTCTATCAGAGTGTGACAGTTTAAGATCTGCTCAACTGTGGTCCTACCTGATCTGAAAGCAGCCTGTTCTACTGTAGCAGCCCCTCAGTGGTACTGATGCAATTCTGCATTGCTTTCAACATGATTTTGCTTGGGTGGCTGATCAGGCTTATTGTTCAGTAGTTCTGAATGTGCTTGCTGTTTCCTTTCATCAGATGGGGTATGACTAATGATTGCCTTCATTCTCTGTACTAGAACCAGTGAACCTGCAGATCTACCAGCCCTACAGAAGGGGTCAACAGAGCAGTAGGCAGCCTGAAGGCAGGAAAGTTACCTGGCAATGACAATGTCCCAGCTGTGCAGCTCAGGAAGGGTAGGTTTAAAACGATAAAAGACCCTCATTGTTTTGTGTGAAAGAGTCTGGGAACGCAAAAAATGGATGCAATCACTAGTCATACCCTTCCAAAGAAAAGAAACAGCATTAAACAGCACGAAAACTACAGAACCAGCAGCCTTATCAGTCACCCAAGCAAAGGGACGTTGAAAGTAATCCACAATCAAATCAGCAGCACCACAAAGAGCTTAAACTCACACTTTTTTAAAGGTTCTTAGTATATGTATTGTATATTGTGTTCATACTGCTAGAGTACTCCATGACCCAATTACAAGGTTTAATCTAGGGCAAACACGAACATTTTTTCATAAAATACCATGTTTATATCTCATAGACAAATGTTTTATATTGATACAGCCATTGGAAAGATCAATAATAAAAAGCTGATTATAATTTTTGTAATTCCCTGCCAACGATATTTTGATCAGGATGTCATAAATTCACAACCACATATCCAGTGCACAAGGGGTTGCATGGTGAGATACACCATCAAAAGCAGCGATGAAAAAGGCATCAGTGCTTCTTTCAAGTGTTATGCTTATGCTTCTGTCTCCCCAGTTACATTCAATTTTTAAATGCATTTCACTGGAAATTTACATAGTCGAATGAACAGTAATTAACCCCCGCCCCCCAAAGCATCAAGCCTTTTAGGATGGGACTGCGCGTATAACCGAGAAGTTTAAAGTCAAAGGCAAGATTTTTTGCGATGACAAAATGGCGCTGTCGGGTTTTATATTAGACGTGGCGCTATTGTTCATTTGTAATTTGTCCAAGATTGTACGTATATACGCTATCGGCAGGGCGAACTTGGGGAAATTTATACCTATAATAAAGCTTATACAATCGATATATAATAAACTGAAATAAAATAAATCACATATACGACAATTCACATATTCTTACCGCCTTACCTTTCGCTTGCGTATTTGCGTGTTCTGAAAGTGCAGGGTCTATATATACTTAAAACAAGATCGAAACCGAAAGTAGCCGATTTCCGAAAATTTGCTTTAATTGTGCACGTCTAATTTCTCTCTGAAACACATTAGAACATCCTAATATATACGAGATCATTTCCCGAATGTTCATGCCCTTAAAGCCATTGTGAAATGTCATTTTACATTATAAACATTTGGTTTATGCATCATTACTCTGTATAGATTGAGTACCAACCTCCTTTTAGGTGCCTCAGGGAAGCGTCACGTGGCTATTATTTACTTCCGCTGTTTACGTTGCTTGTCAGGACGGCCATTGCCACTTTCGGCTGAGTGTCATGATGCTGGCTTTTCACTCCCATTTTAATGTTTAAATCAAGTAACTCAGAGAAAACACAAGAAATATCTCAGTAAATTACGATGTTTATGTGCAATGGACAAATGTATTGAAGTGATATATTGTTAGACACATACTCAAGAAATGACGCGTCTGTGAGAACACCTCGATCATTTGCAAGTGAACTGTTCGCTCATCTTTCAACCATGTGGCTAAAGTTGTGTCTTCTGCTAATATATATTACAGTTCTTTTTCTTTTGGCTCGCATTCTAGAGACTGTGACATGGTACGAAACAGGTAGTCTCTCTCGACGTTTGCTGGATCCTATGGCGCTCTCGGTTGCGAAGCTGAAAGCACTGCTAGAGCAGAGAGGAGTCAGCTACGACACTGTGGTGGAGAAGTCAGAGTTGTGTCAGCTCGTTGACGGATCTGGTATGTACCATGTATTCTTTCATTTTTGCATATTAGCACATAAAGTTTTGCTTACTGTTTCTAACGATAATATGATTACAAAATTCCTGGTCGGCCTGAGAGCTGTAGAAGTACGATATCGGTCATATTCTTCCAAAAACAAGTTTATTAATCCGCAAGTGCAATTACAGGTAAGATTTATGTCTACCGTTCGATTCACCATTTACCATCAATTAAAATACCTGGTGGATCATGCATGATTTCTAGTTTCACTGAACGAGATAGCTGTTCTTGAATTGTCTCCCTGATGCACTGAAGATGATTACAAACTTATATAAGCACCTATGAGGACTGTGTTTGCTCTGTTTAGAATATAAGTTTGTAGTCCTTACTCCTTACACATACTTATAAACTGCAGTCAGGTCCTTATAAAAAAAGAAGGAGAGGTGCTTATTAATTAGTACTTATTTTGCATAAAGTGTGGTCGCATTCCTATGGTGCTCCACTGTTCATAAACTTGTCCTGGTCCTGTCAGAATCTAGGGGACATAACTATTGCTGTTCCAGTGATTTTGACCACCCTCTTGTGATCCAATTTCATAAAATTCATGCAGCACTCATTCAGCAAAACAAAGACATTTTTTTTATTTGGGCTTCTGGCCATACTGGTATCTCAGACAATGTCCGAGCAGACCAGGCTGCCAAGGCTGCATGTCAGTCTCCTGGCAAATTACAGTCGCTGGTATCATCAAACTGTAAACCTTTCTTCTCGGCCTACGTTCAGTCCCTATGGCAGCGCCACTGGGATACTCTGGGCCAAAATAAATTACAAGCCACTCTTCCCTGTCTTACTGACCACCTACCTTCGTGCCATCCTTTGAGGCAGGAGGAGGTGGTCCTTGCTAGATTAAAGTTAGGACACCTCTTACGAGGTGAACCACCACCTGTTTGTCCATGGTGTAGGGGAAGTTTTAGTATGGTACATGTTATGATTGTTTGTCCTGAGCTCCAGACTATACGTTACCAGTTTTTTACAGAAAATTCTTCATTTTCTTTGTTCAGGTCTGTCCCACTGGCAGCAGTCTATATATTTTTAATGAGGATAGGACTTTATCATCAAATTTAAGAAATTTTATGTCCTGAGTTTTCTTTTGATTTTTGGTTTGTTGGTGGCCTTTTTAGGCTTCACCATACCTTTTTACGCTTTATCCACTCTTTTACATTTTGTATACTTCTTGTGTTGACTTTTAAAAAGAATGTTAGGGTTATATCACTTGGAGGTTTTGTCCCTAAACTTTTAAAGTTTACATTACATTTGTTGCCATGATATAGCCGTGAGCATGATCATAGTGGCGCTCTTCCTTACTTTGTTCGCCCAGCGGTCCAGTGGCGCAAAGGTTAGCGCCTGTCACCAATACAGTGAAGGTTGGCTGTCCAGAGTTCATTTCTCGTCTCGGGCACGCTGTTCTTTCTCTGCACGTGGCATCTGTTTACAGGGCTGGCTGCCTTGCCGTAATATAGCCTCAGTTGCTGGCACAGCATAAAACACCAATCCCCCCCCCCCACCCCCAGACTTTGCTCGCTGGTGTGATGAACATTTTCTTGTCTTGAATGCCTCAAAGACTAAGGAAATGATTTTCGACTTTCGAACAAACAGGGCTGAGTCAGTCATCAGTATTATCCATGATGATGTCATCTAGATAGGTGACTCTTACAAATATCTAGGTACTATCTATGATAACGAGCCTAAATGGGACATCAACACTGACATGATCCTCCATAAGAGCCAACAATGTCTGTACCTCCTACGGAAACTCAGATTTTTCTCTGTCAGCTCTCTCATCCTCACTAGGTTCTATCAGTCCTTTATCCAAAGTCTCATCACTTTTTTCTTACATCTCATGGTTCCACAGCCTCTCCCTAGGGAACAGGAACAGCCTTGTCTCCCTTGTTAATATCTGTTCCAAGATCACCGGAACTAGGCAGAGGGATTTGGCAGCCTTTTGTCATCAGCAAATCATCAGGAAGCCATCACGCATCCTCTCTTTCTGATCATGTGTTGTCATGTGAGTTTTCACTATTGCGGGCTGGCTGTAGATACGCAATGCTTGTGTGCAGAACCAATCATTGCCACAACTCATTCATTCCATGTGCCAGTCACTTGATAAACTCTACTGGCTGTCATCTTGTATGTAGGCTGAGGTGGCCTGGGGCACCAACTCTTTCTGCTGTTAGGAATGCGTGTGTGGGAGAGAGAATGTATATGTGCAAGAGACACTATTTCAGCATGTACATTTATATTATCTTTTTACATCATGTCTATGTATATATTATTGCTAGTACAAGCACTATTTTTAATTGTTCCTGGGGATCAATAAAATTGTATTATATAGCCTCAGTTGCTGATATGGCTTAAAACTTCAACTAACCAACCAAGCAAGAAAATATTATATTGGCAAAATTTCAAAGACGCTGTAAAGGGTTAGTTGCTATTTTGTGAAGCAGCTGCCAGAATGGGCTATAGCAGTTTGTGCACTTGTTCATCTGTCTTTAAATTTCTTTTTCTTTAGAGTAGAGAGTATATTATTAACACTTCAAGTCACTGAAGTAAAAAGCACCCCGAGATCAGAGAACTAGGTTTTGTCCAATGCTAACTTTGTGTTACTTGTTGTATTGGTTATCAGTTCTTTTGTGTTGTTTGAAATAGGTCAGCTTGATGCAGATGAAGTTGAGAATCTGCAGCTGTCAGAGGACCTGATTTCATCTGACACAAACTTCACTTCTGGCACTCACTTCTATGAGCAAGTAGAGGATGCTAAGGACAGTGTATGGCTTGTGCAGGTTTTGGCTTATAGTCAACAAAGCCACTATACCATGCCTTTATTGCCAGACACAGAATGGAAAGCTATACGGAAAAAGGTCACCAGGTTTGGTGTACACACTGGCATTCTGGACTGTGAGCTAGATCACAGGTAACTAGTCAAAAATGTGTACCTTACAAACATATAATTACTTGCTACTGCAACATCTTCTTATTGATCCCAGTCGCCCCCAGTGGAGCATAGGGCTATAACCACACCCCGCCATCGGACCTGGTTCTGGGCGTCCCTTTCCATCGGGACCATGTCATGCCAGCTGTCTCGCCTCTCTGTGGACTGATCTCCTCCATGTTCAAATCAACATATAAGAAGGAAATTATGCAAAATTTAGATAAATATGAGCAGATAGTCACATTCAGAAAATGTACTCTAAAAGCATCATAAATATAATTGGTTGCATTGCCTGAGATCTTACTGCATCTCTCCATAAATTTGACGATATGTGTGCAAGTGACAAATTATTAAAGAAACCCATAGATAAGTAAATGACCTGTTGAATCAAATAGGATTTGATGCCAGATTACAATTTTGAAGGTTCTGCTTTGTGTGACAGGTGGTGTGAAGGACGGGGTTGGCACACACCTCGCCTGTTGCTGGCCCTACCTCAAGTTCACCAGCAGAAAGCTAATGTAGCCACCCATACATACCCTGGAAACTGGCGGCAGCATCTCATTTCAGAGTGGATTCGCCAAAAGCTCCAGGAAAAAGTAGAAACCATTCATGATTTTCGCCAATTCAAAGATGAATGGCTGACTTTCAGAAGTGCATGGGAAGATTCTGAAATACGTGCAGTACTTTTCTCAAGGGAAGAAGTATTTCCTATGTTTTTCTCTGCACTGAGTGTCAAATTCTCAGGTCGGGTTAGGTTTGGTGTGGTGAACAATTACAGTGATTTGTCTAAAGAGTGGACCCAAGCCTTTAACATAGAAATAAATAAAACTTTTCCTACAGTTTTGATTTTAACAAAAGAAAAGATTTATGTTTATGGAAACAACTATGGGGAATGCTTAAGTTTTGCTTGCATGGAGAGATTTTTAAAGTTTTTATATCCTTGCTTAAATGACATTTTTATCATTAGTTTTGCAGCTGCCAACATTTTGTCAGTTTTTGAGGTATTTTTGGCACAAGGTAGGTTAGGTAGACGAACTCGTCGAATGCTGTGGTGTTTTGCAAAATACAACTCTGCTGTTATTATGCTTTGGCTTCCACTTATTGCAATTTTTCAGCTGCCATTTCTAAAAGACCTCCCATACATTGCTCTCAAGGCGGGGCGTGTGCTGGCCACTAGCTGTCTAGGTGCTGCTTTGCGTCGTGATTATTTCTTCTACTTACATCACCCAGGGCTGGTTGCAGCCAGCTTCCTAACTGTTTGCTGTCTGGTTAGCTTACTTGCATACTGGTTCACAGGAGGGCGCTTTGAGGAGGAGGAGGAGTCATGGTTTAACTTTAGCCAAATGCGTACATTGACCCACCTTCATCCTAATTATTTTTTTGAACCGATGCACTTAAGTGGGTACGATTTGAGTGGAAGAATGGAACTATTTGGATCACGCTTGTTGATACCTACACTATCTTCGAGGCCTGTTGTTTCTACCCATTATATTAGTCTTCTGCCTACCTGGTACTATGGGTGTGTCACCAAGTCTGTTACCACCTGCTACAGCAAGCTCTCTGCAGCTTCAACATGTTCATGCCATACTGGAGGTGCAAAGAGTGTCCCTGATAACGTGAACCTAGTATCCTGTCAAACCACTCCAGACAGTGAATGTCAGTCTTCAGGTCTTTCATGTACTCGTTATACATCAGCACTTGACCTGCTCGATGGAAACTATCACTGTGAGTGTCAAGGCAGTGTTAAAGAAAGTAGGAGAAATAACAAGGCAGTCCCTTCTCTTACTTGTGAGCCTGACAACAGTCATGTTAGTTCAAACAGTGTAGAGTGTCCCAATCAGAAAGATCATTATCCTAGTCGTCAGGATTTGCAAAGCAAAGAAAGCAGCACTTGTCATCATCATAGTACTTGTATCCCTGAATGCAAGACTCACATCCCACCCCTTACAGAGTTTCCTGATGGCTATTTGGCTTGCAGTCAGTGTGTTATCTGCCTGGAAGAGTTTGTTTTAGGTGTGAAGCTGTGTGGTCTTCCCTGTGGACATATTTTCCACCATGTTTGCATCATCGCCTGGCTCAGTGGTGACCATCACTTCTGCCCCATTTGCCGTTGGCCATCGTTTCGCTCCCGCAGTCATGAAGCAAGCACTGCTAATGATACATAACCTGCTTTTAACTACTTGTTTTTATCTGTCATTTATCATTTGACCAGACTGTCAGATTTTTCCATCTTACAGATGTGATAATCACAGGAATCATTCATTTAAAGATGTTTAATTTCAAATTCTTTTGCACGTGTTAATGAGGAATTAAGAGTGGTGAAGATGCTCCATCTTTACAGAGAATGTGAAACATACTGACAAGGCTGCTGTGATCTTCGTGTGCGATTGTGCTATTGTTTCTTTTATGAAATAATATTCGTGTCTTCAACAAACCTCATGGAGATGCAGTTTTCTGGAAATACATAGAACTCAGAATTACCCATTCATCAGTCGGCAGTAAGGTCATAAGAGAGATACACTATCATTAAATTGTATCATAGATGTAGGTATTTAGGTAACAGAAAGTGAATCTGTATCAAGCCTGCATGACAGGTTTTTCATACCCTAGTCTACTTTTTTTTTTGTTTTTCATTTGTGCCTCCATTTGAATTTTTTTTCCACTTTTCTCTCTCCTGCTACCTAGAATCACCAAAGGAAGTAGTCTTCAGTTACCTCTAGAGATAAACTCTTACCCTTTAGTCTTTGTACTAGTATCCCTTTCAAGAGAAATAGTCTTCACTAGTTATTATTTTCAGGTTTAGCACGAAATATCAACATTATTTTAAAGATTACACTTACCATCCCATTCTTGATTCTGCCTCTCAGTGGCACATAAGTAACTATTTTTCATCAAGCAAAGACTCTTTGACAGGTAATACTGAAAGGCACACACAGGTTCTTTACCACCACTGAGCAGTGTATTTTTATGTTGAAATCCAAATGCATAGTATCTTGTGATGATTTAATTTGTGCTGAAATTTTAGACTGTTATCATTAAATATGAAGGTTGAGTAGCATTGCATTTTCATGTTTATTTGAAATATGGTTGTCTTACTGTTGTTTTTTTAAAGGAAGTTGAAAAGGAGAATGCAGGAGAAGGGACCATTGACTTAGGCCAGTTTTGTGAAAGACCAGTCAAAATAACTGAGTTTACCAACTGATCCATCATGAGTGGTCACTTGTCAAAAGAAACTGGCTGATGACAACTTTCTCTGTACTGTTCTAGCTAAAGAACCACCATGATTTTGTCTTGATTTAGAATAAAGAGCAGTTAATGTGGAGAACATAGATGTAATTTTTTTGGCAGACTGATTGGAGGGTAAAAGTTAAATTTAAACCAGAGTGTAAGCTGTACCCAGATATCATTGTCAGGTGTTTTTGATAAGAGGAAGTGTAATGGAGACTACTGAGTGTTTATGAGAGGAAAACATCTGCTATGGCTTTAGAGTTAAAGGGTTGCAGCAGACTTGTTTAAGCAAATCATCTAAAAAAGTTCTGTCATCCCCAAAAAGGCTTCTTTTGTGAAGTTATTTATCATGCGGAGAGATGTCACTAAAGTACTGGCACTATTTATTTTAGTCTCTACATTGTTGAAACTTAAAATAGTGAACAAAAGTTGGGCTAAATTGAACAAACTGGACTGAAAGAAAATGTATGTCCTAACAGTAACCTGAAGTCGTCAATATTTATACTTTGATTGGTACCAGCTGAGCACTGGTTGGCCTGCCAGTTCCTGCTGTTGGGGGTACCTGGCCAGACATGGCTAACAAGACAGACCTCAAGGCTGTTTTTGGTGGTGAGCAGCTCTAGTGTAGAATGACCAGTCCACTCCTTCATATCCATCTTACAGTTCTTCCTCTGTCCACCATGACCTCAACCATCATCTAAAGTGTGCTAGAGTCCCAGTGTGTGTCAACTGTGTGTTTGACATGTTGGTAAAGACAAACAGAACAATGGCACTGCACCAGGGAACAAACTTATATGCCATTCTCCTGTACTTGGTATTTTTAAATCAGCTATGTACAAACTGCAGTTCAAGATATTTGCAGTCTTTTCTTATAACTGGATAAACCTGTATGATTTCCCAAAATTTTGGGAAATATGTCCTAAGTAGTCTAAAGTCTGATGTCACACTGGTAACTAACATCTAATTAACATCTGGTCCCAGCTTTCAAATGCGAAGGCCTTCACAAATAAACACATCCATGCATAGTCCTGACATGTCTTGACTTTTTCTCTATGCATGGTGATATTCATGGGTGTGTAGCTCAAGAATAGAGTATTCACCCAGATTTAGAGAGATAGTACTGAGCTTTACCCAATTGTTAGAAAGAAATGTGCATCCCTAAGTCAACCATGCAACACCTACATTTTGAAATCAATTACCATGGATCACATGACATTTTTCACTTTGTTTTTAACCTTACATTCCTTTCATTTTTCTAAAGGCATAGCCATTTATATTTTACACACTGCCCAGTGTGCAGCTATAAGCATGCAACCTTTTGTCAAAGTATGTTTTGCAATAGCGGTCACAATTATGCAGTAAACTACCAGTTCCTGGAGGATTGGAGCAAAATGCTTCTAGTTCAGTGGCTAAACTAAGAAATGGAACAGAATGCAGTCATCATCAAAATGTCTAAGTAGGAAAAGTTCAAGTGGGCTCAAAATCCAGCTTGGCATTGTTTTGTTCTTAATGTTTTTAAATGTAAAATATCATAACAAGGGCTTAGAACTAGACTAATAAAATCAGTTCCTGTTCATGAACTAATTAAAGTGGGACACTCTTTATTGTTCCATATCTCTTTCTGCAAGCTACAAAGTAGGTTAATCAAAAACAGAGGTGATCAGATGCCCCTTATTGTGCAATGCAAAGTAGACTAATCAGAAATGAAAGTTCTGTAGTATAATGCATCTCTGCTTACTATGAGGTAAAATATATATATACTAAACAAAACTCAAATATGACATATGCTTCTCAAACATTCTTTCCATGTTTAAAGAGTAAAATTTAATATTTGTAACAGGAAAAAAATATAGCAATAACCAATACTAAACTCTCATCCACAATGTTACTAGTGAAACAAGAAGTCCACAAGTGTGAAAAATGCACTCATGTCTGTTTCTTAAAGTGCTTACTGTGCCAGTCTCTTCATAAGGAAACCATGCTGCTTTTCGATTCTTGCCATACAGTTTTGACAAAAAGGCCTGTTATGGTTCTGCAGCAATTTATTGGTCCTTTGGTGCTGTGCCAATTAAAAATTGTGCTCAGTTATGCTTAAAAAAATATTCTTTTATACATCCAGTGTGAAAAAACTCCTTGTATATAGTTCTGATGGAATGTAGTGTGCAGCAGGTTACATATTTTCTAAAATAACTTATCAATCAAGGACAGTAAAATACATACCAAAGCCCTTCCAACACCTAACTTCTGCAGCCTGGACTTGTTTAACTGCATGCAATTCAGACTTGACTCATTAACTTCAAAACTACAGTGGAGAAGGAATGGTGAAGAAAATCAAAATCCCTTATTGTTCAATCTTGTTCAATGAAATACTGAAGGCTTATTAGGAAATCAACACTTTGCACACTCTCATCTCAGTAATTCACAATCTTGCCACATTTTCTTGATGACATATTTAGGTTGTGAGCATGCTTGCACACATAGATAAGGCAGGCATGTAAGCATACGCCTGCATGTGCACACACACAAGAATGTGTCAAATTTCACATCAACCATAAACCCAGAGTCCTAGCCTACGAGGGGGCAAGCCATCAAAAAAATCCCCGTCACAGTCCAGCACAGTCTTTTGTATGACGGTCTTTCAAAGCTTTTATGCGCAAAGCCTGCCAGTGAAAGGTCTTAAAGCTTTTTTTTTTATGGAGCTTCAGCTCTTTTTTTTTAATTATTATTTAACAACCCACCTCTTGAAGATCTTCCTTTTCACAGTCCAACATCAGTGTCCATTGTATGAGCACTGTTCACCTCAATTTATCACTTTAACTGTCCACCAACAGTAGCAGTTTTATTGTGAACTACTGCCTGGAGCTCCTCGTTATCACAATCTAGTATGGGTGGTGGCATTAAAAGGTCAAACTTTGGCATTTCAAGAGGAGGCAACTCAAAGATGGCACTATTTTGACTTGAACTACGGTCAAAAAATAGGGATTCTGCAAGCAGCTTGTCTTTTGTCCTCAAACATTTTGCCAACTCATCCTTCTCTTGTCGCGTTACCTGAAAAAAAATGTTAGTGGATCAATTAATAGATGTCCAAAAGGCATGTTTTGATTATAGAAAATGAATATATTACATTCAAACTAGAGCTCAACAGTGAAACATTACAAATCTATCAACTAATCTACATGACCACATGATGACTGCATCAAATTCAAGATACCAATCCCAAAATGAGCATTAACCTACCTCCTCTCCCATAGCGTGAAGTCTTCAAATATAAATGTGATCAACGATAAAGAGAAAGAGGTCAGATTCATGGTATCCTGTTTAACAGATATATTCCTATTTAAACTTAAGCTACCTGCTCTACCACTGGCCAGAGACTTAAAGTAAGGTGACCAGACGTTTCGGGGGCGAAAGCGGGACACGTGCCGATGATGGTGTCGTCACCGTCACAGAACGCCGAAAAAAGTGATTTTTAAAGACAACCGGGTCATTTGATGGACTTGCCAGAAAGCCAAAAAGCGGGACATTGGGCGTCCAGCCCGATGAGCAGGCGGGACACGAGGTCAAAAGTGGGACTGTCCCGCCTAATGCGGGACGTCTGGTCACCTTACTTAAAGGCTAAAGTCTGTCACTGATTTGTAGCCATCCTAGCACATAAATAATATCATCCTCTAATCCTAAGCACATGCCATGTTAATTTACTCAGCTCCTCATCTATCTGCCATCTTCAAATTGTGGGACCCTGATGTAGCTCTTACTCTCCTCTTCATCTGCTGTAATAATTGCTTAGTTACCTCACTTACCTCAAGCTCATCCATCAATTGCATAATGTGTCCCCTCAGTTCACTAATAGTGGCACCCAGTTCCTCAATGATCACTTTGTCATCTTTTGGCATCTTGATACCTTCCCTGTACATTTCAGACCCTGAAGAGGCTGATGCCAATGGAATATTATGCTCAGCATTTTCTTTTTTGCGGTACAGAAACTGTAGCAGTGTATCCGTCTCTCTCAAGGTTTCATGGATGTCCTAGAAAATAAATCCTGGGTGAATACAAACTGTATAAAAAAGTAAAAGAAGAAAGTTTTCAGCTGCCTTAAATGTAATCAAATTTTTTATAAAATTACAATTACATGTTAAATTACGAAAGAAGAACTACCTAGAGAATAGGAACATGTTTTAGAAACAATACAAAGCAAGAAATTTAATTATTTTCATAAGATTAACAGAATAAAACATGTGTAAGAAATAGACACAACTTTACAAAACAGAACCACACTCATGCTTTATTGTCCTCAAAAATGAATTTATTACTCAACCCTCACCCCAATGTAAACCCTGTCACTATCTTTGATGGTCAGCCCTAATGAGTGATTCCAAACTATCGTGACTTACTTGTCTGTTGATAAGTGACCGTTCTGCTCTCCCTTCTCGCCTTGCACTAATCAAAGAGACATTTTCAGTCTGGGTGACCTTTCCAACTAATGCCACTGCTTTATTTTGCCGTGCAGCAAGTTGTTCAAGTAAGAGTTGCCTTTTCTGGAGACGAGTGGCCTGACTCAGGTGATGAGCATGCTGTAACTGTAGTGACTCCAGGACAACAGGTGAAGTAGTCTCCTGCATAGCTTCAAGAAGATGTTCTTTGCAAAAAAAAAGTACTATTAAATTCTGCCCTTGTTACATAAGTCTAGGCCTGTTGTCACCCAAGTTAACTACTTAGACTTAATTTCACATGCAAAGCATATGTCTGTGTTGGGGTATCATAGCATGAATCAAACACACATACAACACATCCTTAATGCAGGTAATGAAATTAATGAACCTCAAACAGAAACAGTGCCAACAGTGAGAAATCCTAAGTGCAGAACTCTGAAATGCCTACCTGATTGGAGTAACACAAACAAATGGTTGACTTAGTAAGGTGGATCATGAATGACATTCCTAGCTTTGTGGACCAGGCACACATGGTAGAGGAAGCCAACAGATGAGACTTCAGAGCTGACAGCCTTAGATGCAACAATTAATTTGCTCTAGCTAGACTCTGTGCCACTGACCCAGACAGTCATAAATAAGCTTAGAATAACCCTAACCCTGACACCACAGAACTGCTGAAGAACTGAACTACTTAATCTGAACTGTTTGAGTAGCCTCATGAAACAACTATGCACGAATTGTTGACGCCCCATGCCAAAAGCCGAGACAAAGAACTTCAAAGAATCCACCTGTTCAACTCACCCACCACCAATATAAGTGGGGTGGTTGGTGCTTTTTTCCAGTAGAAATTCTCAGTTCTTTAGCCTTGGACATATTAAGCAACAAGTGCTAGAAATTATTTATCGAAATGAATTAGTACTTTATTTATACTTACAGTTGGATATGTAAACCTTTATAAATCATATGCATTCACCACAACTGGCTATAAAAATATGGCTGAAAATGTGTTGAATTGGCTGAATTTTTAAACAGAACATATACATTACAGAGCAAATAAAAAATGCAGTATGCTTTTTAAAAAATTAATAATAGGACAACCGAAAGAAGTGACGTTAGCATGTTTAGAAGGATTAATAAGTGCAAAAACAATTTCCAAAATTTACTTTATTATTGTTATATTATTATCAGACCTTAGGTTTTACATGGCAAAGTGAATAAAGATTACATTTATAAAATTTTATGACAGACTAGTTTTATATAGTTCCTTTTTTTAAAGGAGTGGAGTAGCCTGAAATAAAATTGTCGAATGAATACAGTACATATCTTTGACTGAAGTATACGAAGATTTACTTGAAAGTACTTTACCAGCTGCTCTGTTTTGACAGGCTATGGCTTCCTCAAATGTTCCTGATCTTATGAGACTGTCACTTCTTCTGGCCTGCTGATGGGCCTACAAGACGCAATATAAGTTGTCTATTCAATAGATTTCGAGATGTAAAACTGCACAGAAAACTAATTTTAAATGAATAATTTAAATTTAACATGTGAAATTTGCTTTAGGCACTATTACATTTCAATCTTTGTCTAAAAACACACACATACAACTGCATACAAAAATATCTTGATAATTAATACAATTTACCCTGTTAAGTGGCGAATTCATCATTTTGTTTGTACACACTTTTGACTCTTTGAGAATGAAAACAGATTTAGACAGCTTACCGGAAGTTACCACCCAAAGAGGTTCCACAAGGGTTCGTGTTGAAATTCATGAAAATGATTGGAGTTTTCCCGATATCTATTTTTGTATTATAAATCTAGTCACTACCTTGTCATCGATG
>SRHC01000037.1:0-12507 GCA_004794325.1 Pomacea maculata | reverse complement strand
GGGGGGGGGGGGGGCGTCACAAGTACAGTGGAACCTCGGTTAACGAACTTAATCCGTTCTGGAAAGCTGTTCGTTATCCGAAATGTTCGTTATCCGAAACAGTTTTTTCCATAAGAAATAAAGGAAATAGATTTAATTGGTTCCCAGCCCCTGTTGACTCGGTATTTGAAAGTTACAGGCTATATAGGTAGGTTTTAATGAGAACAGTTATAATACAATATAAATGGAGTTCAATAAACGTAAAAACATTAACGAAAGCATTTAAACATCAGAAAACTTTCCGTTTTGACGGCGTGGTTGGAAGCAGGTGTGGGGAGGAAGGGGTGGAATTACTGCTTTGATCCCCCCCCCCACTCCATGAGCACACGTGACATTATAAAATCGGTGGTGACTTCCCTTTTCTGTCGCTTTGAGGTTAAAGGAAAAAAACTTGTCCAGTGTCTGCTCCTTCTGCCTTTTCTGTAAAACTCTTGGGTAATACGACATCACATATCCGACAGACCCATGCCACCTTCATACTTTGAAATCATTTCCTTTTACAATTGATTTGTTGGCCGCTTCCTTGTCATTACCTCACTACTATTAATTGCTCTTAGTCTTCTTTGGAGCCATGATTGAGGATTATCTTATTAAAATTATTAAAATAAAGCACAAAAATCACTAAATAAGAAGGATGCGCATAGATAAGAAACGACTGATCGTAACTGTGTCTCGAGCACAAATGATGACATGCTGGTCGGTCACGTGTGGTTCACGTGGCTGTTCGCTATCCGAAATTTTGTTCGCTATCCGAGACAAACTTTTAGCGAAATTTTTGTTCGTTAACCGAAATATTCGCTATCCGAGG
Source organism: Pomacea maculata (assembly GCA_004794325.1). Classification (NCBI taxonomy): domain Eukaryota; kingdom Metazoa; phylum Mollusca; class Gastropoda; order Architaenioglossa; family Ampullariidae; genus Pomacea; species Pomacea maculata. Next base: position 11,660 of record SRHC01000037.1, on the reverse strand, counting down.
CGTTCGCTAACCGAGGTTCCACTGTAAAAGGTTGAGAACCGCTGGTGTTGTGATTAGTAGTTGGGGTACATTGGGGGGCTTTCCTTAGATCAGTACCCTTTTGGGTTGGCGTCAGCCCTATTGTGTTATGTTAAACCAAAGCTTCAACAGAATCCGGTGCTTGTCGGCTGAAAGCATGCAGCACGATGCACAAGGTCTTCGTAGACAGCACCCGTCCCCTTTCACATTTCCCCCCCCCCCTTTTTTTCATCTCTCTCTCTCTTGCGCGCAGTTTTTGGCGCGTTATTGCCCCCCTTGCACAGTTGTCCTCCAGCAGCGGGCAGTCGGAATTGTTTTCTACAAAGGCGTTTACAGAAGGAAAGAAAGATTGTCAGGCGGATTCCGCCCACAATTCGGGTAGTCGGCCTCTCTCTGATCCTCCAGCAATGGCGGCCGTTATAAATGCATAAACATTGCGACTGCCTGAGACTCTGCAAACATTTCGCGCAGTTTTACTCATGGAGTGTATTTATGGACTGATGTCTGTATGCCGAGACTCACTCTTGGCCTCTTGCGAAGTGATCCGCTGTTAGTCTCGGCGAGCCGTAACAAAGAATGTCAATAAACCGGAAGCTATGTCGTCTAATGCCTCGTTTTAATAGTTAATCTGAAATGTGGATACACCAGAAGCTATGTCGTCTAATGTTTCGTTTTAGCATTCGTTTTAGCAGTTAAGTGGAAAAAAAATCGTCTGCCATCAGTCTAGGGATATTAGTTCGTTGTTTTACTAAAGTGTTGATAAATAATGGTGTAGCCGGACTGACGACGTCCCTCACTAAGTCAATCCGTTCTTCTCTGGTGTTCCAGGAAACAGGACGGAAGTTCCCAAGGAGAATTTTCCACTAAAATTCGCGTTGTGTTCTTTTTTTTTTCTTCAATCCACTACACACCCGCACTTAACCAACCTTGGAGTCCACAAAAGACCCTGCTTTACTATTCTCTCTGACTAAAGACTAAAGTGTCTTTTCTTCGGTGCATCAATTCCGCCGGATCTTCACGTGTGTTCTCTCTGCTGCTGTGTCACCACTACACGGACAACACAAATCTCTCTCGCGCTAATGATGCTCGTTCACCTCGTTCACACGACGGGGACACTTTCTCTCTTTCCCTCACACACACTCATCTCTATCGACTAGCTAGCTGTAAGCTGTTGAACCATCCATATCCTAAAGGCAAAAATATGTCCTACCTTTCTTGGAAGCCATCTGTGCAGGTTTTTTTCTTGAGCTAGAGTAGCTGCTGTTTCTGCTTTCTTGTGTAACACGGCTGGACAGGTGTCTGGTCTTGGTGGTGAGAGACTCAGGTGCGGATTTCTTGACAGTCCTTGTGTTGAGAGGTTCACATACAGATTGTTTGATGTTCCTTGTGGTAATGGTCTGTTTAAGGAGAGGTGACTTCTTGGTTTTGATTTCCTCCTTTGGCCTGACATCAGTAAAAGCAGTCTTCTTCATCAAGGTGGCATCCTCTACGCGGCTTGTGAAAGAGTGAGCGCGAGTTACACTTTGGCTGGAAGCCAGGCTGCCTGATGGTCGAGGTGTTGGTGATGATTCGCTTTTCTTGGATATCAGACTGCTGGTGCTGCTGGCAAGAAAGTGACACTGGTTACCTGACAGTCGGTGACTTTTGTATTAAGATATTAGTAGAATGTTTCTATCGCACAGCATTACAAACCAAAGCAAAATTTGATTCGCGGGAATGCGCTGCTCCATCAGCTACAAGGCTTGACATGGAGCCGCGTGGGCCCTTCGCGTGGCGTAGCGATAGGCACTCCGACAACGACTGGGAGATTGTTTTGCCCAGAACTGGCACTCCGAGCTGGAGAAAAGTTCACGATTAGCAGTGTATGCATCCTATAAAAGCTATATCCAGCCTGAAAGACACATTTACCTGTACCAACTGAACTAATTTATGGTAGCTTATACTCGCTTTAGATTTGGAATATCTGATACCACAACACATAAGCTACGATACAGGAATCATGTGGGCCAACGAGACGCTGTCCCCTGTGTAAAGTAGAAATAGAAGATGAAGTACATGTACTCTTCTTCTGCAAAACTTATACCAACACCAGAAGGCAAGTCCAAGCACTACAAGGTGTGCACCATAACGGTACAGAGCCTTCAAATTAGGCAATGCAGGTCTCAAAACTGATGTACCAGAATAATATTGATTGTGATACAATGTGTGTGATGTTCTTCTGGGTACGTTAAATTGTTATTTAAACATTTAACGACCCAGAGTATTTTTCAATATTGATGGCTTACCCTTTGGTATGAACCAATGGTGGTGTCATTAAATGGTCAAAGGTCAAAGGTCTGTCCAGAGAACCACTTCTTCGGCGTGTCTGCCCAGATGTGGCGGTTGAGAGCCGTTCTCTTATATCTAAATCATCTTGGCGACTTGATTCTCTTGAGTAAGAGTCAGAAGGATAATTTTCCTTATTGGGTAATGCAGTTGAGGGGAGACTACTGTAGTCAGTGTCAGACATGCTCTGTCTGCCCATGTCATCTGGTCTGTAACTGCGGCTAGCGAAACTGCAACAAGTAAATAAAGTTATTTGCATTTCTATAGAAAGAATTCATATATCCAAAGAGAGGACAGCTGTAACAAAAAGCATGATTCATCCACTTTTCCAGTCCTTAAATAATTGAGTAATAATTCATGACAAGGCATTTGAGATGAAATGCTTCAGGAGACTCCTACTGATCTGTTTCAGAAAGCTGAAGACAAATGACTTTGTATGCAAGCTTGTCACCGGTCTGGAAGGTCCCCAGGAGCCTCTGCCCGTGACAGTCGGTCAGTCAGTCAGTCGTCCCTTGACCGCCACCTGTGGTTTGAGGGGTCACATGGATAGACGTGGCAGTTGATAGGGACCGCAACTCTTGCCTATTATGGGTGACAGCAAAATGCTCTATGATCATTTAATTGTAGATAGTAATGACAATGACAATTCTTTATTTACGAGAGGTAAAATAAGCAAGAAAATGCTTTTTCCATTTAGCCCTCGCCCTTTACAGGGATGAAAATTAACTACATAAATTAAGTACTTAATAATTATAGAATAAATTGTAATAAACATAAAGGAAGGTGGATATGTACAAAAGTGGTGGTTAAAAATATGTATATGTATATATTTACAAGGTTTCCTGGAGTTTGGAGGAATCTCTAGAGGCCTGATCTATTTGTCTTGAAAGTATTTAGATAGAGGGCGTCGAAAGCAGTTCAGGGAGTTCGTTTGCTTAAGATGGAGAGGAAGGCTGTTCCATAGCATGCTTCCTGAGTACATGTATTTCATGCCCTTCATTCAAGATAACGCGTAGCTGAACAGCCATATTTGTTCAGAGAGAGAAGAGAAGAAAGGACACAACTCCTGAGTAGCTAACTTAATGTAACAGCACACACACATATATGCATCCCACTACAGGAAAAAATGCCGAGAATACAAGGCACTCAGAATGTTTGAAAAGATACAGCTTCGGCTTGTCTTATATATATGCCATGGAATTTACTACTTTCTAGGTGCAAGCTCATAGGACAAGGATAACTGACTGCCACCTCAAAAGACAAGCCAATACATGTCCAGTAACACAAAGCAACTCAAAGAGCACGAATTCAAATTCATCTAAAAACAATGTCTGTATAAAAGAATAAGATAATTTCAGTAAAACCAGCCCACATACAGCTAGGAAATAAATCATTTAACTTACCTAAGGCTATGTGGATAGGCATCATACAGCCTGTTTAATTGCCTCCCCTGTTGCAAGCGTTGCTTAGCGCTCTCTTTGTCTTCATTTTCGAGCTGCTGGTCAGCCAGGATGATTGCTTCACCAACAACATTGACGTCATTGTGCACAAAGTGAACTTCCTGTAGGCTGATGCATGAACGCATTTCTGGATATGCCAGTACTGCAGTTATCAGGGCCAGCACACACTGGTCAGTAGACATGCCGAATATACCTAACAAAATGAGAAAGAGTCATATCCTGCACTGGTGATAGTGAAGTGAGGAAGGGAAATTCTTAATTGTAAACACTTTGGACTATCAAAAACAAAAGCTAGATGCTCATCCATGTGTGTGTATATATATGTGTGTGAGAGAGACAGGTAATAAGCGATGAAAATAATTGTAGCTTTACAGTCTAATGATTTATTGGCCATGCACAGGTGTTCACTGTGCTTAGGGCATGGAATCTGATAGGGAAGCCCTTTATGCTTTTCCTGGTACTTTAAAGGTTTCCAAAGGACCCAGTACTTATTTCATTGCTGGGTGGATAGAAGGAATTTTCTCATCACTAGCCCAAGCCATGGCCTTCTGATCTGAAGTTGAGAATACTAACCACTCAGGTACACAGCACCCTATGCTGTGTCTTCCTACCTGTACTGATGAACGGAAATGCTAGACTCCTCAAATGCAGCTTTTCAGCTAACTCCAAGCAGTTGAAGAAAGTCTCAGACAGTTCATAAATACTCTGCTCAACATCAGTACTGACAATGGGCCCCACTGCATGGAACACATACTTCAGATGCCCTAGTCTTCCACAGGCCTTCGTTTCTACAACCTGAAACATGCAAGACTGTTTGATGTACTGAGATCCCACACAATCAACTGGGAATATACAGATATTTAAACATATTAGATGGACAGTCATGGTACTGTTTCATTCTCAGACTATGTATAGCATTCCCAGCTTACCTGGACTATCATGAGCAGAGGCACAGGACAAAACACATTAGTTAGGCTGCCTTGGTATTTACCCTTGATGGAATGCAATAAACAAAATAGACTGTCATAAATCAATGTAGCCCTGTGATCTTTCTCTCATTGGAGAGTGGGGAGCTAGAGAACATGGTTATTTTGGCGCTAAGTAGTTCTGTGAGGGCGGTGACCATATTCTCCCCCTTACTGCCTCAACTTCCCCAACTTTTCCTTTAAGAGATCAGGTATCTGTTTAACAGCTAGTTACTAGGGAAGCATGTTGCCCCACACCAGCATTTAACCAAACAATGTGCAAGCTTCCAGTCTCTGACACCACTGCTATGACTACTTGGGTGTTCCCTTCATATGCTACATTTTCATTCCTAAAATTAAGGGTTGGTTTCACCCCATAGCAAAGGGGCAGTTAACATAAGTGGTTCACCATGCCTAGGAAACATAAGCGAAAAGCATAATTCTATCCTCCATGAATGACTTTACTTTTCCTGATAAACCAGGTATTCAACTTATTCTGTGTTCTTTGGTGAGCAGGGATAAGTTTTCTGGTCACAGACCTGAACAGGCCTCAGACCAGCAAGCATCTGCTTCAGATAACACACTAATCATCAGGTTAGTGGGTACAACATTCACATCAGACCATTATTATTGCTAGGACTTTCACATCAGACCATTTCTAGCGGGTACCAAATTCACATTCAGATATAGTTACAAGAAACATAATAATAGACAGCTTTGTTGGGTAAGTGATTCTGTAAAATTTAAGACTTTTTTTTCTTCTGCACTGGCTTTGGCTTGACAAGAAAGAGCTGAAAATAAAGCTTTCAATGTTTATTTTCCCTTTATTACCATTGAGCACCCAACACAATAGCACAAGTAAGAATTTAATGTTAAAATGAGCTACTGTATACTAGGATGTAATGCATTATATTTATTCTATTATTGTGAACAATGAAATAAAGTACTTTCCACAGCATAAGTGTATCACACTGTACATAAAAAATTGCAAGCTAGATCACAGAAGAATATCAAACACATTTAAACAGCAAGCCAGAATCTGAAGATAAAAGAATGAACAAATGCATCATAATCTGCTGACACAAACTGTTTCTCAAAGAAGAAATTTTCAAAAATTTGAAAATGAATTCTTACCTGAGTTGTCATCAGACGGCCCATTTTCCTGACAATATTGCAGCATTTGTCTTGCATTTCTGGTCCTGCTGCATACTCTAGTGCACGAGCAACACCTCCAATATTGTGCAGATTTGAGTTTGCTGGGCTCACTACTGCATCTGTTTGTACTCTGACAATATCTTCACAGTATATCTGTTCACAAAAGTGCTCTGCTATAAGCTAACAACTACCTCTCAGTAACACTTGCACACAGCAAGACCTAAAACAAACATGAGAGATCATTTAAAATGTCATATTTGTCTTTGCTAGTTGGTTTATTTTGGAGGATAATGCTTCTAATTTTGCTCTACAGGCAAAGGATTCATAAAAGGGCAACTAACAAAAGCATCTGGAGAAAATCATGATGTGCCCCCTCTCAATAAGTGTGCCTAAGCCCGACAACCTTCACATTAACGGCAACAAGAACATTTGATGATTCTGCTTCCTAACCTTTTCTGATTGTCCTTGATGCACCTGATACTTCTCACGCTTGCTTTGCAAAGTTTATGGTTCAAGGGAGTCAAGTATGGTGTCCTAGAAAGACATGCATTACACTATCTTTTCTTGCTTTAGGTCTTTCTTGCCATGAATGTTTACAGCATGTTTCACTTACTTCTTACCCAATGAAAAATGAACTAGTCATGTGACTATGTAGTTATCACTAGTCGAGTAACTATGTATTCATCACTGACAAAACTTTTGTGAAATTAATCTGATGAGATTAAAATAGTCAATTTTTTGTGGATGATGGGTGGGTGATAATATGGCCTGTGCATGTATGAGCTATGTTGGCTCTAAAGAGTTAAACTTTCTGATCAGGAGAATTCAATAATCAAAGTGACTATTACATTATTTTGCAATTTGAAAATTTCCTGCTGTGGCAATGAACACACTTATTTCATCCTCATAGCTGTCCTTTCTCACATCACAAAACCTTTCAGAATGTAAAAAAGTTAAAATATTCACCTTCAGTTTCAGCTGACTGTTGATTGAAAAGTTCCTGGATATGAGGTCAGCACTTATAGGAGATGCTAGGAACAAAGCTGTGCCCTTTGACCCGAGTAGCGTCCCTCCTCCATAAGCACCATTTAATTCATCGTCACTCAGCTCTCCTCCATAAGCACCAATAACCTTGTCACTCATGTCCTTGCTCCTGTGGTCAGTGGAGGGTCCACTGATTTCAAAGTTCATTGTTGATGGTAACGGTGACTGGGAAACACCCAACATACTCTTATCTTCCTCTTCCTTTAGCCAATGAGTTCTGGATGAACCTTCATGTAGCAGATGGCTTCCTTCAGCTCCAAGGTTGCTTTTTAAGTACTGGGAAGCATCATCAGAATTTTGTCGTCGGAGTCTCTCCTTATCTCCATGCTCACTGCTAAGGATTTTGGATTCTCCATCATTATGATGCATGGAATAGTTGATTTCCTCTTTTGTCAATGACAAATTTTGCTTGATACTTTCATTCTCAAAAGTGGCTGTGGGTTCGTCTGTCTCTAGTGAAAGTGCAGAAAAGGATTGCTTGGAAGCTGGTAACTTGAGGGAATGACAATCATGGCTACAACAGGCAACTTTTTCGTTACCTCTGCTCCATTTCCATTCTTCTTCTGTAGGCTGTGAATACTGCTCACCTGTTGCTGACATATCTTTTACTCGGTCTCCATTTGTGAGTTGAAGAGACTGTACACTACGAATAACATCCACTCCTCCTCTACCTGCAATCAGGCTGCTCACAAGAGTGCTGTGCATACGGCTGTGATTGTCACATTTGTCACTCAGATATTTTTGAGCCCATTCCACCTGGAAATAGGACTTAAAATATCACTCATTTAAGATTACACAACTGAGCATAAATTAATATTGCTATAGGGCTATTTTTTTTTTTTTACAAGCAGTAAGGATCCTGTCAGCAATCTTGACTAGTGAATAGCAGTGTTAGCTGGTAGGCGACAAGGATTAGGGTTAGAGTAAGGATTAGGGTTAGAAAGAAGACCCTGACACTGTCACCAGTAAACTCGATATTTCTCCATTTTATAGAATAGTTATAAACTTTACAGTCCAAATTCAATCCTTTCTGAAGTAGCACTTTGTGAAAGGTCTAAAAGTAATAAACACATATTTTTAACTTGCTAATGATATCCAAATAATATGAATGAAGCATTAGAGTGTGCTGTGTTGTCAGAAAGCACAATTTGATACAAGCACCTGCATTTAACAGACAGCGTACACTGATACACTTCATGCACATCTGTACACTGAAGCATATCTCATATACCCGGTGTATTAAACATGCCGAACATGATCAAACAACTAGGTCATGTAAATGTCACATTTTGTTTTGACATCTAACACTCACCTCGTACATCTTGCCTCTTAGGGTAATCTCCTTAGTTGCCTCATCCCACGCAATCTGCACACCCCCTCCATTTGTTAGTTCATCTCTATAAACTCCTGATGCTGTCAGCAGCGCTGATATCTTACTGTCCACCCACACCTGTACTTTGGTGAACACCTGCAAATGACAGGATTTTAGGGCCTGATCTAAAGTAAGGGTAATATGCCAAAAAGGTAAATTACAGGCTGGTAGTGCATTGTGTAGTCGGCAAAGTTACCTATATACATTACCTATTTGTGTAAGTTACCTATTTGTGTGTGAGAATGTGTGGGTGCGTGTGTGTGTGTTAAATGCATGTATGAGTATGTATGCCTGCCCATCATATTATATGTGTTTGTGAGCAAAATAAAAATGTCTGTCTTTGGTTTCCTCGACAGACAATAAAGTTTGATTTGATTTGATTGAAATAAATTAATGGAACAGAATGAAAAAGAAGACAGTGAGATTTGACAAACAAGAGACATTAAAAGACAAATGATAGAGGGATATGAAAATAAAACCAGTCAGACAAGAAACGGATAAAACTACATAGCACAAAAGACAATTTGAGTGTAGATGAACTTATAATATGACAAAGTTTTTCTCAGATCATATGTTACGGTTCTATCTTAAGTAGGTGTAATATCATTCTGAAAATAAAAGTACACAGATTTTTATCTTTTTGCATGAGGTAACCCACAGTAAAGGTAATTGTGAGAATAAAATGTAAAAAGGTTAATTGGGAGGGTATAATGTGTTCTAGAGTAAAGTAAGGGAACCTGGGCAGCTGACCTGCAACCAGCAGCAAGCTTACTTTGTCTGACAGGGATGATTGTTTTTCACATACCTCTGGAGGAAGAGGATGAACAGTGTACATTTCATGGCTCTGAGACTGTAGGTTTTGAACAGCTGAAAAGAAAGTGAATGATGAAATGCTAACAACAGAAGTAAGGTAAAAGTAAGATGATGTCAGATTAACAGTATATCTCAAAACATAAACAGCGTCAACAACTAATTGTTAAAACATAACTTGAACAGTCTTAACATTAAAAAGTAAGCTAATAAATGAAGAGTAGTTAATATGAACAATTTATAAATCAGATGTTTATCTCTGAACACTGAAGTAGTTAGTCTGAACAGCAAATTGTAGAACCAAATGTTTATCTCTGAAGACTGGCATCTCAGAAAGCCCCTGATTAATTATTCCCTCCTCTCTATGCTGTCTTCCCTACTCTCTGGAAATATTTTCCAAGACGATCTCTCCATAGCTCCGAGCCCTGTCAGCTGCCCTTTTTATTTATGTACACCAGTCAAGGGATGAATGACTGCAGATGACTGACTCATAGCTTTGTCCTCTGCTGGCTGTCTAAATTCACAAACATTTTTCCTCAGTATGCTGGTTTGTTGAGAAAATAGCCTTTCTATGACTCTTATAATTCGAAAGGTGTATTCAAGACAATAATATAGATTAATATTCTTCTAGGACTGTAACATACCTTCTGTATTTGAGAAGATGATAACTGCATCATTGTTCATTAGAGGATAATATACTTTGGAGACATGTCCACATGTCCCTACTATACCACTAAAATGTTTCCATACAAGCTCTTTTGTGATGTCTTGTTTTATCCCAGAAATGCGAACACCATCCATATCTGAAATGGTAACAGCAGGGTGCACTTTTTCAACTGCATCAATAAATCACACTGGCATACAGACTGTAGTTCACCATCAACTTTCCAAATGTTGAAACTATTTTTGACACTTCCAATTCAAGAGACATTATATTTCTGGAACGACACTAACTTTCAAATCTAAAGGTACCGAAAAAGTTCAATTCAAATACACAATACAAATTTACATACATATAGACCAGGGGTGGGCAATTAATTTTCCCAAGGGGCCGGATGAGAGACTGGGATGGTTCTAGAGGGCCGGACTAATATAGTTAACTCAGTTTTACCCAATACTGTATATATAGTATATTTACTGGTGGGCGGGCCAGCGGGCGGGCCGGTCAGAGACAGGAGGCGGGCCGGATCCGGTCTGATATAGACCTATATGTTGCAGCTTTAAGTAGGCTGTCGTTACAACCGTAGGTGGAGAGATAGTCACTGTCACCTAGTGTGAGACAGCAGGGCACAGTCTCTTGTTGCTCAAGTTGTTGCAACTGATGGAATGCACCTTTTATGTCATAAGTATTGTACGTTTATTGCAAGACAAGTTCTGAACGTGTGAATTATTGTGGAAATAGACCACTAGATAACAAGTGGAAGCAGCAAGCACTAACTTGACTGGTGTGGCGGGAAGGCGATCAGGGAGAAGACATTTCATGGACTAAAGCTCGTCTAGTTATGTTCAAACCTCTTTATCGTCTGTTTTCTGTAAACAGTGACACATACAATGTTAATATATAGATGTTAGAAACTCAAGCTTACCTCAGATTCGTCCCAAACTGCCTGCGTGACTGTCAGTTTGCAGTATTGTCGCTGCTGGTGATGGTGGTGGGCGCAGACAGAAACGAAAGTAGGCTTGTGTCTATAAATAGTAACTACAATTTCCCCGTCCTACACTTACAGGAACTGGACTTGTTTCACTTTCCTTGACTAGACCACAGCCTGACAGACGTCTATCATCTGTGGATAATAGCTACCTCATTGCTACATTGCGGTGTGCCCAGAAATAAACTCTCTTAGAACTCATCTGATCATCTCGAGATTGTGGGAGTGGGAGTGGAATGTATGTCATGCAGACTCATGCTGCGAGACCTCAACTCAATGTTTTACATTGGGAGTGTGGAATACAGTCAAAATAAAACAAAAATTAGCGGGAGACAATCGCACTTTTTTACTTTTGTTTTTAAAGGACAACGCAAGTGCTCAGCAAACATTGGTGGAAATAGAACACAAAGTATCACAAAAACATATTCCAGTGGTATTTTATGACAAAGAGGCACGAGAGATTTTATATGAATATTTTTTCTCCTAAGCACATCTGGATTTGTCGAGAAAACAGGAAGTGACGAAAGGAAAGTATTTCTAAAAATCGCATCGTCCGCATGAGCTAAATTCGAAGTGAAGAGATGCCATCCTCGGTAAAGGACAGGGATGGGCAAGCTACTTTTAATTTGTAGCCGGCTACGCTACAGCTACTTTTTTTCAAAACGTAGCCAGCTACACTACAGCTACAATTTTCCAAAACGTAGCCAGCTACTTTGGGCTACTTTTAAAATGTAGCCAGCTTCTTTTGGCTACTTTAAAAGGGTGATGTTATAAAAAGTTAGCTGTAGCCAGCTGGCTGTAGCAACACAAACATCAAACTACACACAAAACACTATATTACTTGCTAACACAAGAACTGGTT
>SRHC01003693.1:0-13253 GCA_004794325.1 Pomacea maculata | reverse complement strand
TAATAAACGCTTACCAGTGAAATTACAATAAAAAACAATCATTTCTTGCTTTAATATTCTCTGAAATAATCGCACATTCTGTATATGCTATGATCAAGAGTCGTGCAGTGACTGGCAGAAGAAAGGTGTAAAGTCCGGAGTATACAGTGTTATTACGGCGAGCATGTCGACGAAAGTTTGGTGTGACATGGACCACGGTGGGGGCTGGATGGTACGTCAAGAACAAATGGTTTTATCTCAAGACTACTGCATTAACGCTAACTTATTTATTGTGATACCCCTAACAATTGTTTTAATTTGTAGATACAAATAATGTTTTCGCGTAATTGTCATTTGCTCATTTATATGGTTGCAGACGTGCCCTTTGTCATACTATGCTTACTTTTTTAAATACTGTAAAACCATAACTGAAATTCCTCATCTATGATAACGCATGAAGCTATAGTAGGAACAGTAGGTTAAGTAGTCGAATTTTATGAAAAGTTTGCAACGGTGAGTACAGACCTAAATCATTCAAACAAATTTCACTGGTAGGTTTTCCAAAGGCGTCGTGACGGTTCGGTAGACTTCTACCGGAAGTGGACGGACTATGAACAAGGCTTTGGTGACGTCACTGGAGAGTTTTGGCTTGGTAAGAATGATATTTCTTCCGATTTCCAATGATATGATAAATATACTGTGTATTTTTTAGAATAGTGTATTTGTGGTAATAAATCAAATTGCTTGTGTGTTTCTAAAAGTTTGCAGTATTTTAGTATTTCTTATCTCTGTCAGGTTTAGACAAAATTCACAAACTTACACAAGGCAGACCTCATCGACTCCGTGTTGACCTTCGGGAGGTGAATGGAGAACGTCACTATGCTGAGTACTCGGCATTCAGTGTGGGTGGTCCTGATACAAAATACAGACTCCAGGTTTCTGGTTATTCAGGGAACGCAGGTACGTATAGGATTATTATTACACCTGGCTTAGGCTTATGATATACATAAATCTGTTTTGATTTTTGTCTGGACACTTTTTTTAAAACAGACAATGTCACAATGGGGAAATACGTAAATTTAATTTCGAAATAAGCTACGGGATTTAGTAGCGAGGTCTCTCTCTCACACACAGCTGTCAGGGTTATATTGAACTTAGATGTGCAGATGTTCAGGAGGATTAAAGATAGCTAATATGCTGTAAAATTATTTATAACAAGTATAAAAAATTGACACCTACATTTATTCTGGCTTGAAGACACATACAGCCATCAACATTTATTCTTAATCATTCGTTTGTGACTTATACACGTACCTTGAAAACTTACACTCGTAATTTTTTTTTATTAAAGATAAGGTTGATCAGACTAAGTTGGTTTCATGCTTAACATGTTAATAACTGAACAAACATACTTCGTGGATAGATTATTGATTGTCGATATCTTAAAGTAACTGTTCTCTTAAACGTTTCTATCTGCCACATGTAATGGTATTTTTTATCTTCTTGTGGATTTCATAGGTGACAGCCTAAAAGTACATAACCAAAGTTTCAGCACATACGACCAAGACAATGACACTCACTCTGCTACTAACTGCGCCGTATATTACCACGGCGCCTGGTGGTACAGTGCCTGTCACGACTCCAACCTCAACGGACGTTACAGGTTTGACGGGGCCGTTGGTGCTGACGGCATTGCATGGTATCATGCACATAATGATACCAGAAGCTTCACTTTTTCGGAGATGAAATTCAAGGCAGTGTGACATTGCAGTCCACTCTCTTTACCCTCAGCGGAGGATACTGGATTCATGCTGATGCTGTGTTCACAGTAACTCAAGCGTTACCTAAGTAGCTCTTAGTTTTCTCCCAGATATCAACATATTGTTCTGAATGATTAAAACAACGCTGTTTTACCTTCTATGTCTTGTGGAATTCCGATGCGTATGTGTGTATATGTATGTAAAAACCAATACTATACACGAAATCAAATTGAATACCCACAAATATATTTTTATTTTCTTTCTAGTTCATAGACAGGACAGAAATGTTCAGGATATAAATATGATTAGTGCTGAACTTGGTTGACAGGGGGCGTTACCGATGAACTATAGGCGTTGGCTTTTCTTTTATTGTTTTACTTTGTCCAAAAGTATTCTTGCTTAATATAAGGAGTTATTTTTTCGCATACTTTCACATTTAGTCATTAACGGACACATTGCATTATTTTATAATAGAATTATAAAAGGTAAGATATTGTAAAACGCTCAGCTTACGAAATTTAAAACGATCTTACATTATGAGTGATGTTGAGACAAAACAAGTCTACCAATAATTTCTAACAGCGTCAATTTTAAGATAAAGATCAGACACCTGTATTGTTCAGCGATCTGAGAGATAACTATCAACACCTAATATCTATCCTGATATTAGAGTATCGCAAGCAAAGCCTGGAGAAAGAAAAGTAGCAAACACTTACTCCCCCAACGGTCACAATGAGGACACGTGGGTGTATCTTAATACTTCAATGTTTGCTGTGAAACATGTTGTGATAAAATCACCTAACCACGTTTGAATAGTACTTTAAACTTGTAAGGGAATCAATTTTGTGGTATTTTTTAATAATTCATCATGTGTTATGTGTGACTAAATGTGTAGGGTTAAAAATATTCTGCTCTCACCTAGCATGTGGTGACTGTTTTACTGCTTTTAAAATAATTTATTCCAGATGCTTAACAAAATTTTCATTTGCCTTCATCTATGATTTAAGACAGCCATAACTATGTTTCTCTGCTTCTTAGACTGATTAAAGAACATAAAGACAGAAATCAGATTGTGTCTTTTTAAAGAAAAACTGATGCAAGTGTTTTAGATTAAAAAAATATAATATAACTGTTAAAACAGACAGTACTGTAATAAACATCCACATGCACGCGCACACACACACACATCGCATGGTAGAACCTCAAGTACTCTTACTTGACCTCCTCTCCGGTGACAGTCCTTCCCTTGCACCGTGTTAATAAGTACATCCTTGTTAGCAGTCACTTTCTGCGAAATCCAATATTCAGCGAAGGTCACAGAAAGTGGTAAGCCAATGGAACATGCCTTTTTTTCCCTAAACATAAAGTGAGTTTAAAGCCTGCAAGTGTTCTTTACACCTGTAGCCGTAGTATTAAAGTGGGGACAAAACAGTCTGAGAGCAAAGAAACACGAATAGTGTCCAAGGGGTTTGAACACCGTTTTATTATCTTTGGAAATACATGTGTATATTAAAAACACTGACCAGTAAGAAGAATAATTTTTGCTAATTAAAATTAGAAAAATAAATAAACTGCATTTCATTTGTAATGACCTGACATATTAAAAACGCATTTTATTTAAGCATGTGGTCTAAATAAACCGTAGAATGTACCTGATGTTATGCAACGGCTTTTGATCTTCTAAGGGAAGAAACTGTTGGTACATGTACAAACATGTTCTATTGAAGACTGCCTCCCTTTGAAAGCTGCAAAATGTCAACCGATTAGATGTAAAATAATTCTTTTGATTGTTGCGGCCCTCTGCTCCTCGAGGAGTAAGAATGACTAAACTAATGCTTTTAATGATTAATGACTGATGATCATGATCATGATGATCATGATGGTGATGGTGATGGTGATGATGATGTATTTTCTGTGCTTTTAAAAAGGTATTGTTCTTCCTCAAAGATTTTAACGTTAGCGCTAAAAGAAATCAATTTAAACATGCGTTTTATTATTATAATAATAATTATATTTTTTTATTATTATATGGTATGCATTACTGGCTAAACATACTGGTATTGTGCGTATCTATAAATGCATCAGTATATTTTTACTTCCGTAAACAAACCAATTTTAAAAGTAGAGAGAATTCTTGGACAATGTAAAGTACGTTCTTGAAACGAGGACCAAGTGAAGAGCCTGGTACCATGAACCATTATACACCACTGAAAATATTTAAGGGTCAAGTTTTGACTCTGACCCTTGTTGAACATTGGGAATGAAGTGTTATGACAGTGTTGTGTACATCAATCGGATAGAGACAAAACATTAGTTTCTTTAACTTTACCAGAATGCATTATTCTGTAGTTACATGAAGGAAACTTTGTAAGTATAGACATTTTAAAATAACCATTCACGATTCTTTTGACACTCGTTACTTGGAATAAGCACACATCAAATCTTTTGACGAAAATCTAGGTAATCACCCAAGCAAAATTATAAGAAAATAGTTTTATGAATAGAGATATAAATCATTCGTGGAACTAGAAAAAAATTACTGCTAGTTTCAGAGGCTTACTTCAATGCTGACATTAAACTTTAAGCGACAGAGAAATCCTTAAGCGGAAAGAAAGTAACACGTTAGAAAAAATATTCAGACGATATAAACAAGAATAAATTTTTAAACAAACATGCATTTTATTAGATCATACACACGAATTTAAAACTAAAGAATCCTCATTGGCGAAAGAAGCTTTGATATGTATAAGGACAGTCATTTATTATAATTTTATAATGTCTACCACAGCAAGCTAATGTCTTTAAGGTTTTTTTAACGAGAATTTTGCTTTGTTTGGATTTTCATACAAACGCTACCACTAAGTTGTTTGTTAACCACATCATGATTGGCTATGGTTCTACAGCCATTGTTACTTTGAGGAAGTACTTGAAAAAACTGTTTTCGAATTCGCAACCTGACTGGTTTTCGAATCTGTCGTCTAACTTCATCGCTGTTGTCCGTCGTAGAGACATTTCTGTGTTGCGGTTACAGCCTCAACCACATCATGGAAGTGAAGCTGCTCATGGTGAGACAGATACTGATTATCCATCCTTATTTTTCATAAGCAGCTTGACAGTTTTTGTAATGCATGTGTGTTTATTTACGTGTTTGTGGTCAAATGACACGCTTTGCCTCGATATAATTTTACAATATGACAACATATTTAACTTCCTAGCCACCATTGATTTAGTCTATTTACGAGAGAAGCTGTTTTGTTTTGTTAAGCATCATTTTTTATTTATACTATAAACTTCTAATCATTAGCACTAATAGAAAAAAAGTCTTTTGCTGTACAAAATGTTTTTCTATTAGAAGAATTTCTGGGCATGTCTTTAATTGTCAAACAAACAATAACTACAATCTCTTTATAAAAGGCTTGAAAAATGAAGGGTCTGGTAGTTTTAACAGTCTGGTTATATACGTGTAAGTAAAAGATTAACTTTTTGAAAAAAAAGTATAAAAAGAAAGTCACTTGACAAAAATTGTTGGTTAATGATGTTAGCTAATTTTATTAGCTTGGTAATATAACAACATTAACTGTCAAAATAGTAACATTAATTTCGGAGATGCTATGGACTATGGCTTTAAAACCAAATTAGAAATACGTGTTCATGTTTATTGACGCAGTCTTTATAAAGACCTCCAACAAAACATTGCTAGAAAGGTCCCGTAGGGATTCTGAATACCCAGAGGTTCAAGACATAAGCAAAACGATATTTCATACAAACTAACAATCTCTTTGTTCTACGATTGTGATTTTTACAGGGTTTTCTATTCTCACTGATGGTGTCCGTCGCTCTGGCTTACAGCGAGCAAAAGTATGTACACAAGTACAACTCTCATTACAAACTGCGCATACATACACACACGCTTGTGAACGTACACTCTCTCAATCCTTGTTTAATGTGAAATAGAGGTTGTTTTCAATTTTAAATGCATAAGTAGTTTCTTTGCTATTTATTCAGAGATTGTAGATGTAGAGGGGCTGCACTCCTTCTTTGTCCTTACATGTTAAGTAAAGTTGCGTCCCTTTGAATAGTAATGCTACCAAAGAGCAGCCTCTCTAAATAGTTTCATTAAATATAGTTAATACATAATAGTCATGTGAACCACATTATCGTTGTAATATAACAAATATTAACAATAATACATCTCAAGTATTTCGTTTATACTTCAATACATTTATTCTGACCATGTGATCATTACTTGTTCTAGTTTTGAACCTGGACAGGTGTCCGTTCTGGATTCAGAGCATTCTAACCTCACACAAGAACAAAAAGATGCGAAGTTTGGCAGAGAACAACCATCGGAGGATATAGGTAAGCAATTATATGAAAAATAAACCCGAGTGCAAACGGAAACACATACACAAACAAACGATGCTGTGATTTATTCTTCAAGCATACACAACTACCTACATCATGTTAACATTCCAAAAAAATAAAAGCAGCCGCAGACGACACAGTCCACCACAACCACCAACAAAACTTAATTTTCAAAAGCAGTTTTTGCGTGTTCAGACTGTTTCAAACCAACTAAACTCTGATATGTGTCTACTCTACACAGCAGTCTTATGATACCAAGGTGTCTATTTACAGGACAAGATCCTTCAAGCAACCGATTGCCTTCCAACTGTCCTGATCATGAAGTGAAACCTCCATGTCCCGGTGTAGACTACGCTCTTTACGGTTTTAATAGTCTAAAGGGATCACCACTAGCATCAGGTGTTGATCCTGGATTTACCCTTCCAATATTCAATGCTGAATACAACTCAGGCTCTGTAACCCCCGACTGTCGTTACACAATGCCCCATGGTGTAGTTCTTGCACCTGACATATCATGTGTAGCCTCCTTCAAGTCAGAGATCGTTCAGACGCCGTACGACTTGACCAAGTTCATGGGTCGAACAGCAAGAGTTGATGATGGTGGTTGGGGACCTCCATTTGTTGCAAGCCTTTCCTTTCAGGAAACCGTTGCTGAGCTTAGACAGAAAGTCTTTATCATGTCAACAGCATCCTGCAGCGCATATCGTGTTTCACGTCTGCAACTGGAACCGCCGACTTTTCATTCAATGTTCCTTGAGTGGATCCTAAGACTTAATAACACAAGTGATGAGAACACCTACCTGGAGTTCCTTGACACATACGGCACACACTTTGCGTCGCAAGCACGTCTTGGAGCCTCACTAACAATGGTTTACAAAATGGAAAACAACATTTACATGCAGCATGAAGAAGATGAATTTACGGCTGCTGCAAGCTATTCCTCTATTGCACTCCTAGGGAACACCGAGACCTTGACCCCCGATCAAAAGAAAAAAGCAGACGAGTTTCTAAATAAGGTAGAAACAATACCGATTGGTGTTGGAGTCTCTCCCCCTTCTGGAGCTAACAGCTTGTCGTGGCTCACAGCAGTTAAGGCTGACCCTATTGCCATCAACTATGACCTAACTTCAATTGATACCTTGTTTTCAGAAAGGTTCATGGGTGGATCGAGTCCTTTACAAAGCTTTTCAATTGACTACGTGACAATCAAAAGTCAAATCATAAGTATTAAGGAAAGATATTGTCCATCTTTAAAACAGAGAGGTCAACTTTCTGACTGTGAGGATCCAACTCCTGGGTTTAGTCTGCGTAGTACGAGGTTAGTAGGTGATGCCGAGCTAAAAGCTGCTGTGTCTACTGAACAGTGCATGGAAGAATGCTCTAGACGTCCAAGATGTGTTGCCGTCAGCTTTTGTTCTTATTGTCAGAGCAACGAGAATGGACCAAAATTTTGTCAACTATTCGAAGAGAATAACATACGCAGCGTTGCAAAGGACTCACGATGGCAAACTACCATCTTGCTAAACAGGATACAGACACTGTTGAATTTTAAGAATATGACTGCTATTACTGATCTCACATCTGAGAGTCGCATTGTATCTACGAGGTACGGTTGTTATACCTCTTGTCTTGATCACGACTTGTGTCTTGCCTTCACACTCTACAACACCAATGGGACAACTCTCAAGTGTATATGCCACAAAGGGTCACTTCTTTCCTTGAACAAGGAACAGAATGCAGACCTGTATTTCATTTCTCCACGCGCAAAGAGCATTTTGAGAGATGAGAAAATCACATCCCTTGCACCATCCTTCTTTTTAAAGGACTGGCTCATGGCAGACTGCACCAGCGATAACGACTGTCCTCAGAAGAACGTTGTGTGCTTTAAGGACAGATGCCTTTGTCTACCAGGTTTCTTTTTTTCAACACGTGATAATACTTGTATTGCAAGTGAGTATAAATTTATCTTCTGATTCTGCAAAACATAAAACCACACAATTTTTATAAAACTAGAAATTAGGAAATGGCTTTTTTTAAAACTCCGCCATTATTAAAGACAAGAAAAAGCAAACAGTTAATGACAGTTTTATGTTTTATGTTTTCAAACATTTGTACTAAAATGAAAATACCTGTTGACGCATTACAGAAAACATGCTTAGATAGATCGCTTTATTTTCTTTTTTATAATTTTTATCAGCATGCAACACAGCCGACCTACAGAACACCTTCATGGAGTATCCGGAGAGTGGAATAAGGGGACATAACATCGCTGTACTGGATGGACTGACTATAGAAACGTGCAAGAAACTTTGTATCACGACTAAAAGCTGCCTAACAGTTGATTTTAGAGGTTTGTAAGAAACAGTTTGACAATCAAGTTTGTGCAGAATTTTGTGCATTGATATTACATAAAAATAGCATATCCAAATTTAATTAAAAACAATAAATTGTAATGCAAACTTCAAAATAAGATTACATCTGGATTATTTTTTAATAATTGTTTATTGTTTGCAAATAATCTTTGTACTTAGAATATTTTCAAAGTATTTTTTTAGAACTTTGCTAAAGCCTGTCATGCATGATGATTTAGATGTCTTAAAGTGAGAAAAAATATTAATTTATATATCCTCTTTAGAACTTGACAGTTGCTGAAGCCGATTGGTTCTTTCTTTGAATACTGCCAATCATTTTTGCTTCATCGAAAGTTATTAAATTACATGTGTATACAGGATGAATTGTCTAAAATGTCATAATCAGCCCCAGTTAGCATGCAGTAATTTTTATTTGGGATTTACACTCCGGCCAAAGGAGGGCGCTGTCTGCTGCATGACGTCACATCACTAACAGCCCAGGTAGCCTGGTATCCTCACACCAGTAGAGGCTGGACCCACTACCAGAGAACCTGCATGGACTCTTCAGACTCGTATCCTGGACCACAGTGGTACAACTCACCTTGTCGCAGCAACATAGACTGTCCTGACCCCAACAGCCGGTGTCTGTCGGGAAGATGTGCATGCGCGGTTGGCTTTTCTTTGGACATAAATGACATGTCATGTGGTTTAGGTAAGCACAGTTTTAACTAACTAGTTTGAAAGATTATGAGTATCAACTTAACGTGTCTTTGTTAGCCAAAGACGCAAGACTTATATCTTTTTTTTTAAAAATGCTTTGGGTTTGTAATTTTTTTTAAATGTACTTTTATTATGACACTTTGGTAATAAACTTAGTCATTGTGGTCACTATTATTATCAATATCATATACAATGCAGTCGTGTAGCAAGGGACAGCTTCGGTCCTACACTTATTATTTGGCGTTTGATACTTTTAATTGGTTTATTATAAATAATAATAATAAACGATTACCAGTGAAATTAAATTTTTTAAAAAGTTATTTCTGTCTTAAACATTCTCTAAAATAATCGCGCATTATATATTTGTTACGATGTAAAAGAATCGTGCCGTGACTGGCAGAGGAGAGGTGTAAAGTCTGGTGTATACAGTGTCATTACGGCGGGTATCTCGACAAAAGTTTGGTGTGACATGGACCACGGTGGCGGATGGCTGGTACGTTGTTTGTAAGACCGGATGTATCTACAAATGCTGTATTCACACTAACGTGTTTGTTGTAATGCGCCTAACAAAGATTTTATCTCGTATATAACAATAAATGTTTTTGTGTAATTGTTATTTGTTCATTTGTTCGGTTGCAGACATGCCCTTTGTCGTACTATGTTTACTTGTTTTAGATACATTCAAACCATCGCTGAAGTTCCTCATTTATGATAACACATGAAACTACAGTAGAAACAGTAGGTTAAGTATTTATGAAAGGTGTACAACGCTGAGTACAGACTCAAGTTTTCTAAAAATATATAACGGTAGGTTTTCCAAAGGCTTCGTGACGGTTCGGTAGACTTTTACCGGAAGTGGACGGACTATGAGCAAGGTTTTGGTGACGTCACCGGAGAGTTTTGGCTTGGTAAGATACACATCTCTTCCGATTTCCAATGATATAATGAGTAGTTCACCATTGCGTTTTTGAAAAAATTATCCTGTGTATATTTTATGGCAGTGTATTTGTGGTAATAAATCGAATAGCTTGAGTGCTTCAAAAAATGGAGTATTTTTGTATTTCATATTTATGTCAGGGTTATACAAGATTCACAAACTTACACAAGGCAGACCTCATCGACTCCGTGTTGACCTCATGGAGGTGAATGGCGAACGTCACTATGCTGAGTACTCGTCATTCAGTGTGGACGGTCCTGATACAAAATACAGACTCCAGGTTTCTGGTTATTCAGGGAACGCAGGTACGTATAAGAACCTTATTATCCCTGGCTTAGGCGTATGATATACTTAAATCTGTTCTGACTACTGCATACACACATTTTAAAACAAGCACTGTTACCACGGGGAAAGAGTAGAATGCGAAACTATTAAACGAATATCGATGTCACACACACACACACACAGAGTTGTCAGTGTTTTATTTAACGTAGCTGTGCCTGTGTTTAGAGTGGTTAAATTTAGCTAATATGCTGTAAAATGATTTTCTAACAAGACAGTCTGACACCTACAGTTATTCTGGCTTGAAGACACATACAGCCTAAAATATTTATTCTTCGTCATTTCGTTTGTGACACGTACCTTGAAAACTCACACTCGTAATTTTTTATTACAGATCTTGATCAGACTAAGCTGGTTTCACGCGTAACATGTTAATAACTGAAAATACATTAGAAAATAATTCATGGATAGATTACTGATTGTCTATATTTTAAAGTAATTGTTCTCGTAAACGTTTCTGTCTGCCATTTGTAATGGTATTTTTTATCTTCTTGTGGATTTTATAGGTGACAGCCTAAAAATACATAACAACCAAAGCTTCACCACACACGACCAAGATAATAGCAATTACAGTTGCACTAACTGCGCTGTATTTCACTACGGCGCCTGGTGGTACGGAACCTGGTGGTACATAACCTGGTTGTACAGAAACTGGCCCAACTCCAACCTCAACGGACTTTACAGGTCTGACGGAGCCGTTGGTAGTCACAGCATTGTTTGGTATTATGCCCATAATGATTACAGAGGCTTCACTTTCTCGGAGATGAAATTTAAAGCAGTGTGACATTGTGGTCCCCTACGTTTAATGTCAGCGTAGAACACTGGATGCTTCATGCTGACGCTGTGTTTTCAGTAACTCTAGCGTGACCTGTGTAGCTTCAGTTTACTCCCAGGATATCATGTTGTCAATGATTAAAACAACGCTGCTTTCCTTTTCTAGGGGTCTGGTGCGTATGTGTGTATATGTATGCAAAAACCAATACTATACGCTAAATACAAATAGAATGCTCACAGATATTTAATTATTTTCCTTTTAGTTAGACAAGAAAGAAATGGTCAAGGTGTAAATACTATTAGGTGCGGAAGGTGGTTGACATGGAGAGTTACCGGTGAACTAATGGCGTTGGCCTTTCTTAGATTGTTTTACTTTGTCCAAAAGTATTCTTGCCTAATACAAGGAGTTATTTTTTCCATACTTTCAACTTTAGTCATTAACGGACACATTGCATTATTTTATAATAGAATTATAAAAGGTAAAATATTGTAAAACGCTCAGCTTAAGAAATTAAAAACGGTTTTACATAATGAGTGATGTTGAGACAAAACTAGTCTCGCAATAATTTCAAACTAAGTGTCAATTTTAAAATAAGGATCAGACAGCTGTATTGTTCAGCGATCTGAGAGATAACTATCAACTCATAATATCTATACTGATATTAGAGTATCGCAAGCAAAGCCTGGAGAAAGAAAAGTAGCAAACACTTACTCGCCCATCGGTCACAGTGAGAACACATGGGTGTACCCTAATACTTCAATGTTTGCTGTGAAACATGTTGTGATAAAACCACCTAACCACGTTTGAATAGTACTTTAAACTTGTAAGGGAATCAATTTTGTAGTATTTTTTAATAATTCATCATGTGTTATGTGTGACTAAATGTGTAGGGTTAAAAATATTCTGCTCTCACCTAGCATGTGGTGACTGTTTTACTGCTTTTAAAATAATTTATTCCAGATGCTTAACAAAATTTTCATTTGCCTTCACCTATGATTTAAGACAGCCATAAGTATGTTTCTCTGCTTCTTAGACCGATTAAAGATAATAAAGACAGAAATCAGATTGTGTCTTTTTAAAGAAAAACTGATGCAAGTGTTTTAGATTAAAACAAAATAATATAACTGTTAAAACAGACAGTACTGTAATAAACATCCACATGCACGCGCACACACACACACATCGCATGGTAGAACCTCAAGTACTCTTACTTGACCTCTTCTCCGGTGACAGTCCTTCCCTTGCACCGTGTTAATTAGTACATCCTTGTTAGCAGTCACTTTCTGCGAAATCCAATATTCAGCGAAAGTCACAGAAAGTGGTAAGCCAATGGAACATGCGTTTTTTCGCTAAACATAAAGTGAATTTAAAGCCTGCAAGTGTTCTTTACACCTGTAGCAGTAGTATTAAAGTGGGGACAAAATGGTCTGAGGGCAAAGAAACACGAATAGTGTCCAAGGGCTTTGAACACCGTTTTATAATCTTTGGAAATACAATGTATATTAAAAACACTGACCAGTAAGAAGAATAATTTTTGCTAATTAAAATTAGAAAAATAAATAAACTGCTTTTCATTTGTAATGACCTGACAAATTAAAAACGCATTTTATTTAAGCATGTGGTCTAAATAAACCGTAGAATGTACCTGATGTTATGCAACAGCTTTTGATCTTCTAAGGGAAGAAACTGTTGGTACATGTACAAACATGTTCTATTGAAGACTGCCTTCCTTTGAAAGCTGCAAAATGTCAACCGATTAGATGTAAAATAATTCTTTTGATTGTTGCCGCTCTCTGCTCCTCGAGAAGTAAGAATGACTAAACTAATGCTTTAAATGATTAATGATTAATGACTGATGATGATGATGATGATGATGATGGTGATGATGATGATGGTGGTGATGATGATGATGTATTTTCTGTGCTTTTAAAACGGTATTGTTCTTCTCAAAGATTTTAGCGTTAGCGCTAAAAGAAATCAATTTAAACATGCGTTTTATTATTATAATAATAATTATATTTTTT
>SRHC01003692.1:35690-65372 GCA_004794325.1 Pomacea maculata | reverse complement strand
AAGAGCAAGATTTGAGATACGAGGAAACACACACTACACCGCTGCACACGACCCCAACTTGCGGGGCGGATGTTGGTTTCGTGTGCAGCGTCTAACAGTTTCTCCCACCTCAGACTAGACCTCAGTCTGTGTGCTTGTTTCCCTCGTTTCGAAGCATTTTTGATAAGTTGGGTTCGCGTTTTTTGCTTTTTGTAAATTTACAAAACATTATCCCATTTATTTTTGTAACCATGGGTCCGAAGAAGAAGATGATGTCTATTGAATTAAAGCGCGAAATCATAGAAAAACATGAGCAAGGTGTGCGAGTAATTGACTTGGCGAGGATGTACGGGTGTATCACATCAATGATATGTTCTGAGCTTTAACAGGAGTTGATAAAGGGTACAACGCCAGCTAGGGGCGTTACAATAATTTCTAAGCTCCGGACTTCTCTCCATGAAAAGATGGAAAAACTATTGATGGTGTGGGTGACAGAGAAGCAGCTTCAAGGAGGAACCTTAACACAAAGCATCATGTGTGAGAAGGCACGAGCGATTTACGGTGATTTGCTGAAGCAGATCCCACACACTTCCACAAACGAAGAATTTAATATGTTTTTATAGAATATGTATTTGTTATTCATAAATAAATGTTTCTTCTTGTAAATACACTTTATCTTATTCAAAGACACTTAACAAAAACAACTGAGGTGGTGTTTTGGGAGCTGGAACGGATTAATGGCATTTCAATGAATTTCAATGGGGAAAATTGCTTTGAGATACGAGCAATTTGACATACGAGCAAGGTTACGGAACGAATTAAACTCGTATGTCGAGGTACCACTGTATACGTGAACATGTATATATTTGTGTGGATATGTGTTTGTTGATGTATGTGTGTATATTTGTATGTATGAATTCGTTTGTGTGTGTGTGCGCGCGTGCATGTTCATGCGTTTGTGCATGTGCAAGCGTAAGGGGTGAGCACATGAACGGGTGGATTAAACTCATTAAAGGTTTGGTAGGGTGGGAGACTCGGGAAGGGAGGGTGTTCACCCCGAAGAGATCGCGAAAAACTCGGTTTACCGAATGTGCTCAGCCACAAGGTAGCCTCGCTTTCACGTCGTCCACCCTCGGAGGTGTCATGGCGTCAGGAGCAGAGCACGTGTACTCGTGTATACAGACGTGAGCAGTGTTCGCGCTCACAACACAGGGAAGACAGCGGCCGCGGCGATTCTGTGCAGTGGGAGGAAACAAAAGAGAGCAAACAGACCAGCATTGCTGGAGCAGAAGATGAACAAGCTGAAACAGAAAGCTCTTAGTCGTGTGTAGGGTGTTCAAAGGTCAAGAATAAAGTTGCTGGAAAGAAAGCAAAGCAGTTTATTCACGAGTGTGAAAGGTGATATTACGATTTTTGGTTTGTTATTGTTTTTGTTTGTTATTGTTTTTGTTTGTTTGTTTTGTTGGTTTTTGGTTGTTGTTTTTTTAGCTTTTGTTTTTGTTTGTTGTTGTTGTTGTTGTTGTTTTGTTTCAAATTGTGCTTGGAGGTTCTCGAATATTCTCTTTGTTTTACTACGAATCTGCCTTAAATGTCATAACAACGTGCTGTAGACCTAGAGGGGTTACAACTGTTGTAACTATCTCAATATCACGGACATAGTGAGAAGCAGTCAGGTTGGTTAATATACCTGCAGCACCGTTACTTCCTGCCCTCGGCAGTCGAAATGTTGTTGTGGTCTGTAATAATGTCCTAGCTGCCTAGTTCAGATTTAAAATAGTTCTCGAAAAGCCAAGTATGCTTGTAAATATGAATTTAGTCCACCAACAGCTAAATATGGTCCTCAAATATCTTCATTATAAATATTATAAATATAGTCCTGGGCTCAGTTACACAACACATTTTCAATTTTAAACACACTTAGGTCATACATTTTTATATGCACCTAAGGTCTACAGTTTTTTTAATGTTTTATATGTACACAACACTTCTAAATCTTCTTTAAAAAACCTTTTTAAGGTGAACGTGCTGTGAAGCTGAGCCCTGACCATCTTTAAAAGTTGCCAAAAGTAAGAGCTACTTTGCCCACTGAGTTTTGCATGTGTTTCAGACACGCCACAACGAAGACCAGACATTATTCTAGCTCAGACTTTCATTAAATCAAATTTATAAATATTTTTAGTATGAATATTCAGATTTTAATTGAAACCCAGTGAAAGAGCCATTAAACACGCAGCAAATGCCCTTTCCAAATCCACTTCCTATGAGACAAATTGCAGAATGAATCAGCCACACACAAACACAAATTAACACATACGCAGGTAAAAGGTATTTGGAACCATCCAGATGCAACCAGGTGTCACATCCAAATGTTCAGTCACTCCGCTACCCGGTGCAAACATCAAAAAGTCCGGTAAAAGAACTATACAGTACATAAACCAGCGACCAGGACCTACCCCACCGTTACAACACGTGACACATTCGAGAGTGCATAGCGATTCATGCCAATGATCCTGTATAAAATGTTTGGGTGGAAAGACGGACAGACGGGTAGATAGATAGACATGGCGTGTTGTTTCTAGAGTGACCACAACAAACATCCAAAGTCTCGAACTCTAAAGGCCAACAAGTGCACTCGGCGACCAAAGGTTAACCAGGTCATCAAGTGCGGTGGCCGCACTGACGGAGGCAGGTGCCGGGGATGCCGTGCGCGTGGTGGAAATATCGCGGGGTGGCGGTCGGGGTAGCCAGCCATGGTGGCAGGATTAATGACAGCAACAGTGTGAGCTGGGCGTCCCGCTAATTACCTATACAGCTACAGAGACCTGCTGGATTCTTTTTTCAAAGACTCAAGGCACTGCTCGGCATGATGTCCGACACAGACGGTGCCCACAGAGGCAAAGCCAGATCGCCTGTCGTCCCAGCTGAGTCTTGCCGTGCTTCACTGACCCTGTCATGCTTGTGCGACCAGACCGGAAGAGAAGAAGGGAGCAGAGAGGAGGTTTGAGGTCCCTAGCCTCTCAGCATGAAAATTTTGTAAGAAGCGCAAACGGTGACAGAGCTGAAGATGAGAAAAATTAAACTGGAAAATTATCCAGAGAAAATATTTTTGAAATAAACCTAAATAAGCAGCAGAAACACAAAATGTGTGGGAAAAATTTATCATCTGGCATATAATTCCCCGCCTACAAACTCAACTAACCTCAAGGGTTCAAGTACTAATTATTGTAAGTACAAACTTATTTGTAGCCAGGGTTTACAATCAAAACAATCCTGATCAATGCTTTTTTATATACATTTCCACTCGACGGTTCTCGTCAACCTGGAATTCCATTAGTCATTATAGATTTAGAGATATTTGATAATAGTGTATTGTCCTGCTTTGTACCCGCTACAAGCCCTGATCAAGCGCGTGCAGCCACCGTGGGACAGGGCTGCTGTGGCAACTCCACATAAACAAGATGGATGACTTGTAGCAAACAAAAGCTACAACCGTGCCGAGCTGTTGTTACGTGGGTAGAACTACATCAACGCAGGCCCAACGGTCCCAAACCACTCACCGACACCTATTGTATCTCTCCTGAGAGCTCGACACTTCAAAGACTGAATGGCGACTTTGATTGCCGTTTGGCCCCCTCGGTGTGGAGGGTTTGCCCCAGCAAGGTGTTTTTGTCAAAGGAACTCAAAGGACTATTGTCGTCGCCGGCCGGTCTAAGTGGATGCTGACCAAGCCCAGCTATTGTTGCAACACACCCTCAGGGATGTGAAGTTGTTGAAGCGTCTAAGGATACTGTCCCTGACCGCTAGTCTTTTGTCAGGGTCTGTCTCGCCAGTGCAAGGGTCAGTTCACTGCCAACGATCTCTGGTGAGACTGTCATCTCAAGGGGAGCAGTCAGTCACCTCGGTACTTTTAAATATGGCGGATACAGAGGACTGAAGGCTTGTGGTCGATAGCTAGCTACCCCTGAGGTAGCTATTTCTGCTTCATGATTACAGCCCCTTGACAGAACTGTAGCTTGGAAGATGTTGAGAGGTGGGAAGCAAAAGGACAGGAGAAAGCTTTTTTTGGTTGAACTGTCAAAAAAATCTTCAGCTCTGTAGAAGGCCAGTGTGGATGCACCGCCTACATCTACCCGTATAAACACCCGTATCAACAGAGCACGACCCATACAATCAGCTGGGAATGTTAGAAGTCTGTCTACACTTGTGTGTTTGTCTTCAAAGTCTTATTTCCTCGGGTGTGGATGCCAGTGTTTTTATTGTGATGTCCGAGTGCGAGTCGACTCCCACATACCCGCTCACCCTTGCTGTGATGGGGTGGCAGTAATTATGTGACAGGGGTGTGCTGAAGCTAGACAAGACACACAAAAAGTGCGAACACCGACATTCCACCCGTCTGACAACCCAGTCAAGAGACAGAACCAAGGAAGGCAGCAAGAAAGAGGCTCGAGTCTGTAAGGGGTGGATTGTCGCTGCCCACAATTGTCATTGTGCCACCTCGACACCTCGAACTACCCGCCTTTCTCCATCTGCCTCGCATGAGTGGGTCATTTCCCTGAAGAATAACGTTTACACCCGACTGTGTCGGTAGGGTGCCTGTAGCAATCATACACACTCTTGTGGGTGTGCTTGTGTGTGTGTCTGGGTTGTCTAGCTCTCGATCATCTTTTGTGTGTGCGTGCATGCATGAGAGAGCGATTTTTACTGATTTTTTTTTCACCGAGCCAGTAACTAAGGCCAAGCAGCCAGGTGCGAAGAAAAAAGAGTGTGCGAGAGATGAAATATGAACCCAAGACATTCGATTCTAACTCATTTGCAGACAAGCCCCTGACTGCATAGAATATGCGGCAAAGACGATGTGTGAATTAAAAATGGTAAACCAATAATTTGATAGTTTCAAATCCTAACAAATGTCAGCAGATAAAGAAAGCAGATGTGACTATACGCCATTATTCTCTACATTTTGTGTTTATTCGAGTATATAATAACTACAACAAGACAACATTATAAGATTAATAAAAATCAAAAAAATATTTTCTAATGTAGCTACAAGTAATTTCACAAGTATATCCAAATATGTAGTTTAAAAAAAAAAAAAAAAAAACAAAAAACACAGCTTGTTGATATATTTTTGATGTACACTGATAGGCTTATGTCTTATCTCGATATCCGTCGGGCACTCCAACAAAAAGTGGAAGTCTCTCTTATTTTCTTCCATACACGTATGTATATTTTTCTCACGTACCCAATATCCTGTTCATTAATATTAACAGTAGGAATTTTTAAATGTTGGTATGTGTATTTTCGGAATCTGAGTAAATAGTTTGTAAATGGAAAGATACTTAGCAATCCATAGTTCCAATTAATACATTAGGTTCCTTCAGTGTTTATCATATTTATTACTTCATACTTACAGTATTGTGTACTTAGGCTGTATGTAAGTATTTTCATTATATTTTCAGTGACTTACTTCATTAAGTACCCTCTAATTGATCCACGAAGTTAAAATTCTTGTTTGGAAGAGGAAGTATTCGATCTTGAATCCAGAATAGTTTTGTCTTATTGGTTTTATTCATTTCTGAACAGTCCATCCTTTTCTTTACACATAATCTAATCACGTGGCTTGAAGATTAACTCCGTCTGATATTTACATGAAAATCGTTTGTTTGTTTTGTTTTTGTTTTTTGTTTTTTCTTGTTTGTTTGGGGGTTTTTTTTGTTGCTTTTGGTTTTTTGTTTTGTTTGTTTGTTGTTTTTTTTTTTTTTTTTTTTTTTTTGCCCTAGGACATCTTTGCCACCGCTTTATAATTACAGCCTCAGGGGTAAAAGGATACTGGGGTCTGGACACAACTTTATCACTTCGGCAACAAGAGGATTGTCCCTGGGTTCCCCATGTTACCCCAGGGCAATGACTTACCCTCACTTCATAACTACGGCCCCTCCCCTTCAGTTACAACCACCACAACTATGCTGATACTGAAGCTATGGTTACAAATGCTAATGCTAATAATAATCAAGAGAGTACCCTCTTTTTTTAAAAAGTGAAATCAAATCACGCGGTTATAAGTTTATGCGCTCGGTTTATAATAATAATAATAATACCACCAGTGATGATAGTGGCGCGCCACGCCGGTGGGAAAATATGAAAAGCAGACTGGAAATCATGGGGGGAGGGGGAGAAAGAAGATCGCATAGCAGAAGGAAAAGTGAGGAGAGCGTGACAAAAGGGTGAAAAAAGGAGTCGGCAAAAGGAATTAATGTTGAGTGGATTGATAGATAAAGAAATTGAGCGCTGAGCGAAATTGCGGGAGATGAAGAAGCAGGAGAGGGACATTGTGTGGTGGCAACCATGCAGCAATCGTTGGCAGCTGCCATGTCCATCATCAGAGAAACAGCAGAGAAACTGAGCGAAAGAAAGAAGGAAAGAAAGAAGAGAAAGGGGGCGAAAAACTAGACTAATTTTCTATCAAACCTCCCTACACACCCCCCACAGACACACACCCCAACACACCCTCCTCTTTCGCCTCGCGAGTGCTCGTCGGCTGAATTCTTTCCCCGAGGTACGCGGAGGATAGCTTTCCGCTCGTGATGGTTTTTCCCGCGCAACGTCCTCTGGCGACCCCCACCTCCCGGGAGCAGCGGGACGCCCCCGAGGGAGGAAAACCAAAGGGGATGGTCGCGTCGACGAGGGCGGATAACTCCAGGCATCTTTCCCTCTCCCCCACCCCCTGCCACACACTTTTGTCAGAACGATTTTCTGTTCAATTGACAGGCGATGGACTTTTAAAAAACTCTGAAAAGAAGACGAAATGAAGACTCTTCCATCCACTCCACCCCTCTCCAATCCCTTATCATCAAGATCGACCGTGGAGTGCCCCCCCCCACCCCCTAGCTACCCTGCTCCTCCCTTCTGGGTACTTTTCCGCCGCCACTTCTGTTCAGTGCTTACTCCCCCTCCTCTCACCCGACTCACACGTTTCATCGCCGCAGACTGCACGTGCAGCGAGGAAAGTAGTTAGTGAGGGTGCAAGGGTGGGGGTTGGGGAGGGGGTAGGGCTGCTGCGGGGATTAATTTCCCTTTAACAAGACCACAGACGTCAAAGCGGCATGCAGGGTGTTGAGGTGTTTTGTAAGATCAGTTCTGTTTGTCGGCGATCGGTCTGTGTTTACTTTCTAGGGGTCGTCCTCACAGTGTTTTTATTTACCACATCAACGTGCACGACAATCCTCCTCTCACTCTCTCTCCCTCCCCTCACTTTTGAGGCAGGCACAGTTAGGAAGAACAAGATCACGTGGTCAGTTTTCATTCACTTTAAAAATAATTAAAAAATAATAAGAAAGTAAACGTGTATAGCGCTTTACTCCATCATCAAAGGCTTTCTCAAAATACTTTTATTATCACCAGCTTATTCTCTGTTTACTCAGGGTGTAACAATAATTGTGGGTTTTTTTTTCTCTCGTGTGAAACATATGAAATAAGATGGTGGAGGGGTCCTAGTAGCCATTTTGTATTCACATACTTATGATAGTAGGTCTTCAACTTTGGAGAAGCTTTTCTTCTTAAGTTGCTTCTGTTTCAAGATGAGGGCAAGTCTTCGTGGGAACAGACTCTCCAAAACTTCCCTTGTTGGCTAAGTCACAGTACCTGTTGTCCAAAAAATAGATAGATAAACAAGACAGACAAGCAGACGGACAGGCGGGAAAGAAAGAGAAAAACGTTTGTTAGCTTCGCATTCCTAAGCTTCCTCTCCTAGAAAACAAAAACTTGAAAACTTTTTGGAAAGCTCGTCTCAGCACTTCGGTAGTTGCGAGCGTTAAACACAGAAAGACGAGAATTAAATCCAGAAATAACATTGCACCTCATTGTGTGTTTTGTTTTTTATTTTTGTTTGTTTGTTTGTTTGTTTTGGTTGTTATGTTGGTTGGCTGTTTTTTGTTTTTTTTTAACATTTGTCATGTCAAGATGGGTTATTTGCAACTTCCTACAACACTCTTCCATCCTGAGACAATTTTTGAAAAAAACAGTTGTTAGTCAAAGCTACCTCAATTAAAGTCTGTGAAGTAACCATATGGAGGATTCTATTCATCGAAAACTATTATCTTGTTTATAACAAACGTTTCTGAAACTTGAACTTCATGAATGAATTTTAAAAAAAATCAAGGAAAGAGGATAAAATATGAGACTGCGATTTCAATGAAAGTATGTCATCAACGAAAGGACAGATGATCAGATAAACTGAGAAATAAAAAACCTCCAGCGAGAGCGACAACACATATCAGAAAGGTTTACCTACAGGGTAACGATGACAAGACGGCGCCTCTGTAAACATCGACACGTGTTTTATAAACAACCTCAGCTCCGCATCCGTGTCATGGTAGCTTTGGCAGACATCACTGAGTGACGTCAGGGAAACCGCCGGTTCTAGTTGCTGTGCCCGCCGCCAGAGGGCGGCCTCCTGGTGACGACAGAGAACGGGATTTCTACACAAGCACCTCGCACCGATGACGTGTACCCGTCAGCACGTGCAGAAAAAGGCCAAAGTGATGTCATCGCTGCCAACTACTTCATGACTGATGTTTTGCGATTCTAGAAGAAGGGAGGGAGTGAAGGAGGGATAGATAGAATGAGGAGGCACTGTTCTGTTGCTTGAGCCAGACGTCCAGCTGGCAAAACGCTTTCCAGAAGCATCGGACTCGAAAGAAAGAAAACAAATAAATTGTTAAAAAAGCAACAATGAAAGAAAAAAAAAGGAAAAGCAAACAAGTCAGTCAATGAAAATGAAAACTGTTGTCAAAGGTCGACATTTTTGTAGGGGCTTTCGTCGCATTTACTAATTAGATAAACGGTTTTCCTCCGCGTGCCATTACGATCTTGACCTCTTGTACTTTCGGTTTGATGAGTTATAGCGAGGGGAGAGAATAGCTTATTCAGAGTATTGAACTCAAGCAGCAATGTGAAAGAAAAATGTTTATTTTCAGGACGACATTAAGCCATCAGCAACCATGACAGGATGCCACCGAATCAAACTGGTTACGATGACGACGACAGGGACGATAACGACGATGGCATGACAACCAAAGCAGGTAACACTCTCTGCGTTGACCAACAACAATAAGGAAATAACATGAAAACACCGACAACAATAACTTATAATAACATGTTATTATGCTATACACATTCAGCCAAAGAATACACAGGTGATGACAGTTACAGTAAGCATCGTTACTGTCGTTGTTGCTGTTGTTGTTGTATCTTTTCTGTGCCTGCGTGTGTATGTGTGTGTGTGCGTTGTTGTTCGAGTTTTCAGGTGCTTCCAAACCATCTACACTCTCTGTCTCTCTCTCGCTCTGGTCATGGATGTTTGGAGTTCAAAGCATGATTACATTTTTAATGTATTATTTAGCTTTGCGATGCTGGTCAATGGTCGTCTGCTGTTACCTAAGCGCACTGTGCATCCATTGTGAGAGTCACGTGTCTGTACAATCAATAAATGTTTTATTCCTCAGGTCTGTTCATGCGCATGTCACGCTATGTAACATGTGAACTCCGTGTTATACTTACGTGTAAAGTAGACTGGACCACGGACGTGTGTAGGTGGACTGCTGTCTGTTTGCCGAGACCAACGCTTAGCTCTCCGCTGTTAGTCTCGGCGAGCCTAAACAAAGAATGTGACTAAACCGGAAGCTTTGTACACTCCTGCCTCGTTTTAGTGGTTAACTTGAAAAAAATCGTTTTCCAGCAGTCCAGTAATACACGTTCGTGACTGGACAGTGTGCCTTTCAGATTTCATCCCCATCGTCCGTTTTATTATTTATTTATATTTAAGAAATGTGGCTCGCAAAATCTCAGATCACCTGGGCAGAGCTGTGTTCAATTTTCCTCCGTTCTGATGCACTTGCCAACTTCCGGACAGGGCGTAGTTCCAGCAAGGGCGGGGCACTCTCCGGCCTCAAGATGGCGCGGTGTCACACGAGAAGTACGTCCCGATGAGGGACCGGTTTCCTTTCTTCCTTTTTGAAGACCATTGTTGTGCACACGTGGGAGTTTTTGCTGGGGTTTGAATAATCTCATTATGAGGAATGCAAAAACGTTGATGTGACAAGTGTTCACCATGTGGATACAGACTACTAACCAGCCTTAGCTTATACGTGAGACGAGTTCTAAAATAAGAAAATAAATAAAAACATAAGGTGGGGTGGGGCGAAAAGAAGAAATGAAATATTGGGTGGAGGTAGGAAAAGGTGGATGGACATTTCTAACGCGAGTAGTGTTTTTCAAGGTACGTTTGAACAGGTGTTACAGGTTACTTGGAAAAGAAAAATCTATCTTCTTCAATTAGGCACAGGGTTCACCTGTCCGGAAATCCTGCTAGAAATTGGAAGTCTTCCCAATTAACGAGCCTGGGGCTTACAAAAACCATAGAATACAGAAGTATTCGGAATTCCAAGTGTTCCAATGAATACTTCTCGCGCGGAATCTGTGATCAGAGACATGTTTGCTCGTGCCTTGTGAAGATCGTTGCGATTAGGTGCAAAAACAATAAATAAATTAAATATTTTAATCATTTCCAAGGTTCCCATCAAGCTATCAGATGAAACAATACTAATTTTAGAACAAACTTTGCTCAGAAACGTTTGGGTATTATTGACCAAAACAAACTGGTGCCAACAAAATACATTAAAAAAACGAATCAACTTTAAATTAATATTAGAAGATGGTAGAAGAGATTGTGGATTTGGATTGAAAAGGAGAAAAGCGAAAAACTGTAGAAGATAAATAGAGTAGAAAAAGTATAAATGAATGAAAAAGCGAGTGAAAGAAAGAATGAAAGTTTTAACGAAAGAAGACAATAGAAAAATGAATGACAAAAAAACCCCAAAAAACCAAAAAACAAAAACAAAACAAACAAACAAACAAAAAAAGATAAAATTCAAAGACAGAGCACAGTTTTAATTTTACTCACTGATATGCTCCACTTATATTAGAATAAAATCTTCAGCTGCGGTGATAACAATAACATGGCCGACACCAGTAAGTGGATCAGGGTTATCCTACGATGAAGAAGACGAAGAAAAGACCGAAGAAACCACGACCACCTGAGACAGAAAAGTCTAGCATGAGTACAGCATCATCGTCAGGCTCTGGCACCACACTCAGGACGCAATGAAATGTTCGTTTCCCAGGACGACTTCCCCTCCTCCGCGAACTTTCCAGCTCTTACAAGCTGAGACGAATATGGAATGAAATGTCACAGAGCAGCTATCAAAGAGGTCTTGTGGGAAGAAAGCATTTGATCGTCTCAGAAAATAAACTAAATATTGAGAGCGAGCGGGACAACAAGGACATTTGAATGGAATGTTCACCCAAAAGACACAAACATCGGTGGCTGGCGTTTTCTGGGCGAGGGTCTGGCGTCCAGATGAGGAGGGAGAAGTGTCGACACATCCAGCCTCTTTGATTGGTGGCCGCCCCCACCACCTGACCTGCACACGTGGCTGTCACGTGTCGCGCTGGATATGTGGTATCAAAGTTTTGTCTGGCAGTCAAAACTTTCCACGGCGAGAACACACATGGTGCGTACGTCTCGGGCTGATGGACACTGCATGTGTGGCATCTGGAAAATAGAGAGTGCTCGAGTGCGTGTGCGCGTGCGTGTGTGTGTGGGTGTGTGTGTTGAGGGGGTGGGCGTGTGGGCGTGTGGGCATGAGGACGGATGTGTAGGTGTAAATGTCACGGTCTTTCTGAATTTGATGCCTGTATTTGTGTCTGTGTTTAAGGGTGTCTTTTACAATATTGACATTGTTTGTTTGCTTGTGTTTATGTGTGTGTGTGTGTGTGTGTGTGTGTGCACGCGCGTTTGTGAGAGGTATGTATATATACTGGCCTGACGCAATGACCCTCAGAACAAGCTGTAGACTGTAGAATCAAGTAATTTTATTTGTTTGTTTATTTCCTTTTAATATTCGCTGCTCATTGCATCCTTATTATTTTACAAAAATTACATCAAATCCTATATTATTCGAAATACTACAAAAATTATAAATGCTATAATATCAATAACAATGTTAATAAAATCGGGATCATGATCTGTAACGGTTTCATAAGTAACAGAGTAAAGATTTTTTCTGTTTACGCGATAGTAAGTAAACGATTCATTGAAAACCAGAAATTTTGACCGGACATGATTCAGAAGGGAGCATCTTTCGTTTTAGTTGAACTTTTCATTTGACTGGCTTTTCCCTTTAAGGAGTTAAAGGGCAAGGGCAGGACCGGTCTGTCTCAAACTTGTCTTGCGCGAAACCCACCTTACTATTTCCTTTGCTTATCCCTTTAATAATAATAATAATAAATAAAACAAGTTTTGTGGGCATGAGTGTTGATCCAGGTGGTGAACAGAATGCTGTTTGTCCAAATGACATCTGCGAAGCGAGGTCTGCCGTGGATCTGAGAATGTTAAAAAAAAATCCGATAACAATGAGAGGAAACGAACTGATACAAGCTGAAACTTCGTCTCTGATGTTGTCGTTTGATATAATGGAGAAAGAAAGTCGGTTGGGTTGACTTGGAAAAGAGATATTTTGTCCATGCTACAGACAGACCTCTTTACAAACTCACAGACCCGACAGTCTAAAGAAAAGTATTGAAGATGATGATGACAATGACGATGATGATGATTAACGATTTTTATTTCATAAAGGATCAAGCATCTTTTCAAGCCAAGCTCATTTTTTTTTTATAGCAATCAAAACGATCTTGATCGCTGAACCTTCTGAACCATGAATGAGTAAGACAACCTCCAGGCACCAATAAAAATTTGCCCCTCTCTCCTCTCCGATTTCATCGCTGGCCCCATTGATGCTTCAAAGAATCATACAAGACCTTATTTTCTTTTTCTCTTCCGTGATTTTCTTGTTCCTCTTTGCCTCCTTATTCTACCTTCTGTTCGTCTCCATATTCTTTGTCTTCTTTACCCTCTTCTTTTTTTCTTTTTCTCCTTTTCTTGCATTTCTTCAAACTCTTTCTTCAACGAGCGTCATCGCAGGTGTGCACCGACAGAAGCCCGTGACTCCCTTCATGCACCTGGCTGGCCCGAACGACGGCCCCCAGGGAGCAGGTTGCGCGCGCATCTGTCGTCACCACGTCACTTCCTCTGGCCGTGTCAGGCTTCCTTCTCGCGCAATTAGCGGCGCTGCCGACGACATCCGTTGCCCGATCGCTTTCCTCCCGCAAAAGCTTTTTGAAACTGGAAGAAGCCACAGGGAAGCTGCTGACAAGGAACTGGCCAACTCTCGTCTTTGTTCGCGACTCATGCATGAACTGAAAGTCGCTGAAATGAAAAAAGTCGCTTTTGGCAGCGATGTGCAAGTCCCAGACCTAAAGGTTGTTCTCTGCCGGGCAAAGGTCGTCGGCCGAACGTTTGACCAAGTTCGGCAACGTTGTGTGTGAATGTCGCAGGAAACCAACGGTTTTGGGGCCAACGTTCGTGCCGTTGAAATTTTTGTCAACGTGTTGTGGTTGTCAACAAATTATGGGTACACTTTGCTCAGTTAAGAGCGACCACAGGCCATATTATTGCAACAATTACAGATGGACATCGGCTGGCAGTTTGATCCGAGGAAGAGTTGAGCGGACTTGATTTGATAAGGTGACCGACAGAAAAAAAAACTAAAACTACAATAATAGATAAAATA
Source organism: Pomacea maculata (assembly GCA_004794325.1). Taxonomy (NCBI): domain Eukaryota; kingdom Metazoa; phylum Mollusca; class Gastropoda; order Architaenioglossa; family Ampullariidae; genus Pomacea; species Pomacea maculata. The sequence goes on along the minus strand of SRHC01003692.1, from coordinate 51,705 downwards.
AATAAATCGAACGGGGTTTTCTGTTTGCTTATGCATCAGCATTGTCACAAATCCACACTACGACTTATTCACTCATCCACCCAACAACAACAACAACAACAGCAATAATAATAATAATAGTGATGCATTTTAAGTCACATTCCCACTTTAATATGAGTTCAAAACGCTTTCATACAAAAATAACCGATACAACAGAAAAAATATTTACTCATAATTAGTGAAGAATACTTGCACAAGCCAAAACATAATAACAAAGATACAGAAACACAGCCAGACAGCATCAGCAAAGCCACTTGTTATCAATTCCTGGAACAGAGGAAGTATACAAATAGGACAAAGACAAGTAGACTGGATGTTTTATAGACAGGATGAGAGAAAAATACACGCCATCAAAAGTTCAATTGAAGTCATTCACAACCACTTACTCTTGCACGTAGGTTAATACTTATTGATACAAATATTCTTAATATCCATACATACATTCAAAAATTGGCGCGAATCTAAGGTCAGCGGGTATGATCCCCCCATCGTCAGTTCATTCATTTACTGTCTTAGAGGGAAAGTGTTTTGTCGAGGCTCAAAATACACCCGACCTCAGCAACTGGGTGCATTCTATCTACCCCACTACCTCCCACCCCGCTCCATTGCCCACAGAAGGAAGGACGACTCCCATTGCCTTCTACCGCAAAGGAAGAACGCCAGCTCATCTACGAAGAAAATGACTTTCACGATTTCCCATGCCTGGGATCACCCCTTGCCACTCCGCGCATGCGCACACGGAGAGCCGGATGTGACGTTGAGGGCGAGTGCGAGGCGCTGGGGATGGCTGCAGTGAAAGGAGTAGCGGATGAATACGCCATAATCTTACATATCCATTACGTGGCAAAACATTTTTGTTCGCCCAATAAAGCGGCTAAAGTAGTCTATTTTCTCCCCGCGCAGTTTTCAGCCAACGCTTTCAGCCCTCGGAGCTTGCCGAGTATGATTTTATATCGCGCGCACAATGGCGGGGTTAGTCCAGGCGGTCATTGAAGCGAGCAAAATATGTATAGGGGAATAAATACGTCATTTGAAGGCAGTCAGCTATGAAAAGCTTGCTAGCCCCCGAACCGAGTGCGGCCCATTCAGCCCCATAGAAAAGCTGCGACGGCGCCTGAATGAGACGGAATGATTTTCAATTTTCTCTCGGACAATTGTGAAATCAGAGTGAATAGCCGTTGTGTTGATTTCATTACGGGTGGACACAAAAGAAGCTGACTATCTGTCGATGTCAGGTGAATGCGCCGTATTTGTTCTGTTTCTCCCATTATGTCACGCACAAAGCGCGTGCTTTGAGGCTAGCCTGGTGCGCTTTCAGCGGCCACACTTAGCCCTATTGTGTGGCGCCAATAGCGGCCTTCCTCCTTCAGTCGCCGCCATTATGGCGGTATTATGGGGGGCTTGTTGCACTAAATTATCGTGCCCGGACTCAAAGAAAGACACTGAATTAGTACCATTCAAATCCTGCTTTTGCAAATTCATTTCAGCTTCGGGACGGGGAGCGAAAGGCGAGAGGGTGGCGGGGGGTTGAAAGTGAAGGAGGGAGGAAAAGGGAAAAGGGTGAAGGTTTTTTTTTTTTGAAAGGAGGGGCAGTGTGTAGGTCATGTGATCAATGTGTAGAAGGCAGCATGTCGTCTGGGCAAAAAACATACACACACGTCTATACGAACATCTGACTACATCATTGCCCACCATCCCTCGTCCATTTAAAGGACGAATAAATATTTTACATCTTGAGAGACAATAGATGGTCCACCCAACTCCAGTGAAGGAGAGAAGGCCATGGTACCCAAACTTTTCAAAGAAAGAATATCAACAAAGCTGACAGCGAACGCCCCAGTTTCAGGACCACAAATGTCCAAGAAGAAGCTTCTTCTGAAGAATACAAGGACAAGGCAATCAGAAGGGTCGTGCTGGAGGGGATGATGGTCGCTGGCTCTCGCTAACATTCCCTGATGCCGCCAGCGAAGAAACGGGACCTCAACGCTAAACAACCGATATTATGGGACTAAATGAATATACATGTTCCATGGAGCCTCCGTGTTGTCATTGGCAGTATGTCGGCAGAACCCTGTGCCTCTCTCGACCCTCCATTCCCCTAGAGGTTATCTCTTCTGTGTAGTTTATCCTGCAGCCAGCGGCTCCCGGGGATGTTAGCCCATCAGAGTAGTGCCGGGCATAATGGCTTGAAACGAATACATACAATGTCCGATAGAAATCCACCCGGGCTTGGGCGATTGTTGCTGGACAAATAAGTTTGTAGCGATCTTATTGTCTTTCCTTTAGAGCGACTGGGACGGAGGGCAAACAGGGGGGGACGCTTCAGGCGACCTGTGCCCGCAGGGGAGAGAATTCGATCGGCGGCGGTAAAGGTGAAATCTGTGGCGGACCCGGGTGACATGCGAACTCGTTAACACTTTCGCCATTGATTGCTCACCGCACGCGTTAACCCTTTTCAACCCATTGTTTTTCTTGCGCGCGTGGGGTTCTTTCCCTTGAGTTTTGCATGCCCGCTACATTTTATTGGCGGCGCTGTAAAAACGGGTGGCGGCGGTGGGTTTTGTCAAGCCAAGGACAATGACAGCCCAGAAGAGATATTGTGCAGTCTTTGTCCTGCCTCTAATGGCGGACAATGGTTACACACACTGCATCAGACAGGCACAATACGCCTTTCGCACGCCAGACAAAATTAGAAGGAAAACAAAAGAATGCAGACAATAAGCCAGCTAGAGTTGAACAAGAAAGGACGGGATTTTGCAAACAGAAAGGAAAATGCACCCAAATGGAAATCGGAAAGAGATGAAAATTGATTTGGGTCTGAAAGACCGGGCGAGTGGGCAAGCGGGGTAGAGAGAGAGAAAGAGAGAAAGAGAGAGCACAACCTGGTGTCTGTTGATGAGGCTTCATTCCAATCGTGAACAAAAAGTAAAAGAGAGGAGTGGTAGGCGAACAAAAGAAGAGAAAACAAAATGGAAAAGCCGCTGCCAAGACCGCCGCTGGGGATGCCTGATAGCCATTGTGGCCGAAGCTTAATGTTTTATCTGCGGACACAAGTCTTCACGACGGCTCTTCCTTCTTGTCTGCGAGTCTCCAGTTCCCATGGTCCTCTGCGTAAATACAGTGAAACCTGCCGACAAAGTGACAACAAGTGCATACAGAGAGAAAGATTGTTTTCAGTCGCGTGTCTGTGTGGAATACCGCTGGATCCCCGGGTGGACGATGCAACTGTCAATACACCCGTAATGCGAGAGAATAGGGGTGGAGGCTGGGTGGTGGGGTGGGAAGAAAGAACCTTTTACTCTCTCCCCTCCTCTCATATGTACGAAGGAAAGGTAAGAAGATCGGGTGAAGCGCTGGCTGTCTTGTCAGGTATTGACTTCAGAGAGCAGCTTTAAAGGTTTCTCTGTCTTCATCTTTTACATGAACTTTTTACATCCATAAAAGGTAAAAATTTCTTAAGTTTGAGTGAATACCTCCATCAAGAATGTGACTTCACTTTAGAACACTAGTTGCTATGGATACGCTTAATTAGTATATTTTCCCTTTTTTAAATTTTTGTTTCTGTGACATTAGGACTTTAATGATGTCGCTGTATTCAAGTGACCTTTTAGACACAAAAATTAATAATAAAAACTAAAGAAAGAATCTTTCTACAAAGACATTTTTATTCAGCTATTGTCAAGCTTTAGCGTTAGTTTCGTTTTGCCCCTGCGTTTGATATAGTAAAATATGGAATTTTTTTTAGATATTCCATAAAACAAAAATTATTATCGTCGAATTTTTCTCTGAACGTGAGAGAGAAAGAATACTTTATTGAAATCAAACTCATCATCATTCTTGATTATTGGTGAGATTATTAATCTTTACAGAGTGCTTATTACTACATGGATGTACAGGCCGATTAATTTCCATCAAAACATGTCATTGGAAAGATCGATAAACACATTCAACGCCTCCGAAGTGAGAGACCCTGGGTTCAGATCTCGTCTCGGGACACGCTCTGCATGTGAATTTTTTTCGCAGGGCTGGGTGTCGGGGGTTGTCTCCGGGTACTCCAGCTTCCTCTCCCCTCCCTCCTCAATGCTAGACGTACCCCATTTGTGATCAAGGAGGCGTTGAATACGAATAATCAGACATTAGTCAGGTAATCATCAATATGTGTGTTCGTCACTTCTGTTATATTCGCGAAGAATTCACGCACGATGTAAGAAGCGAGAAACAGAACAAAGAAGTCCTAGAAAAGGTAGACAAAGCAAACAAACCAAAAGGTCAGACAGCAACCTATAAAAGGACTGGCCTGCTATTAAACAGATTTCAGACAATGACAGAGAATCGAAAAAAGAGAGATGACATCACACTGCTATGTGACAGTCCTCACTCATTAAGAAACCCTCCCCCTCCCCACCAAACAACGAACTCACCGACAGTCGGTGCTGTCAATGTAAACAATGTAAACGGCACAGGTGAGCAGTCGAGCACAGGTGCACCTTCGACCGCTGACGATGAAAGCACATATCCGCCAGGTAGAATAACAGAAAACAACTTCACGGACACAATGAGGACTAAAAATCGTCAATACCAAAATAGATCGCAGTGTTTGGGCTCTGCTCCAGTGATTGACCCTCCCATGTAATGTATTTTAATGAATTGTTCTACCCTCAACACTACAACCTCTTGTTCACTAGACATCATCGACACACATTGAGGATAACAACTAACATTTGTTATAACTGTTTACTATACAAAGTTCAGGGATGAATAAATATGGACACGTGTGTATATGTGCATGTGTGTGTGGGTAAACATATTAACCAGATGCTGCATATTTAGACATAACATTTCACATCTCAGTTTTCTTTGACACTGATCTCTACTCATTCAACTAGTCCCTTTACCCTCCCCAGGTAAAATTATCTTCTCACTCTCCACCACCAATGAGCGATCTTTTTTTTTTTCTTTTCAAGTTCACTCGTGCGTGCTTTTCGTGCGTTCGTGAACTTCGGGGAGGGATTGAGGGGGTTACTCTCATGTCTGCGCCACCTGTGAAATCATTGCCCTTTTTACCAGGTGGTTCGTGACCAGGCCACTGTCAAAGCTTCGGCTGGCTGTAAACGTTGACATGTAAATGATATTTACCGATGAATACGATCACACGATGCGATCAGCAAGTTCTCGTCAACGCAGTGTGGTGTCAAGCGGATCGGGGAATGTCTGCTTCTTTTCTTAGTAATGAATACGCGGCCCGGTTGACCTGAAAGGTTATAATGTTTACTTAAGTATCTCTCATTGATATTCCTTTCTAAAGTTGAAAAAAAAATCCAGTATCATGAGATCTCAACCGACATCAATCAGGAGAAAAACATTAAGTGTGGTCCCGCTGAGCTTGGGTAGATGAACGCAAGCGGTCCTGTTTGTGAACGAGTCCGAGCATCTGTCTGTCTGTCTGTCTGTCTGTCTGTCTGTCTGTCTGTCTGTCTGTCTGTCTGTCTGTCTGTCTGTCTACTCGGAAGCACGTGACAAGCAGATTATTGTTCACGAATGACACAACGATGAAAGGCATTCACGTCCCAGGAGCTATCAAAGACATTTTTTTTTTCATTATTATTTTCTTTTCTAACGGGCCTGTTAGAATCATTAGTGGAACTAGGTGCAGCAGGACTTCTCCTAATCTCATCACACGGTAGGGGGCGCTACTCTGGGCGAGATGTTGCGGAGTTATCTTGGCGGGGGGTCCTCAATGCTCTAGCATCTACACCTCGACTATTCCATTGGAACGACAGGGCGGCCTGACAGTTGACATTGAATGGACAGATGTATGCGTGCAGAAAAGGGAGGAGCCCTCCCCCTAACCACTGACCCCCCATCGCCATCACCACACATCTTCACAATTCTGCTTTTTAAATACTAGTTCCTTCATCGTTCGTGAATACTTCGAGCCAGGAGTTAATAGTTGTGCTAGTCACTCGAACTTCATGACTTTGTCAGGACAGGTTCGAATCCGTGTGTGAGAGAGAGAGAGACGTTGCAAAGCATTTAATTTTCTTCTCTCTCTCTCTCTGGTCCCGGATGTTTTGGCCTGAAGAGCATGATCATACTGTCATGGATTATTTAGCTTTGTAGTGCTGTGTCAATGGTTGTCTGCTGTGACCACAGCGTACTGATGGCTTTCATTGTGAGGCCAGGTGTGTTTCAAATCAATAAATATATTATTTCGCAGGTCTGTTCACTCGCATGTTAAATGTGTACTTTGTGTTCCAGAGGTGCTCTGAGGTAACTTGTGCACCATGTGGTGTTGTGTAAACAACAAAAATCATCCAGGGATGCATCCTCCTCCTCCTCCTCCTCATCATCATCATCATCATCATCATCATCATCATCATCATCATCATCATCATTGATTTGAAGCAACCTCAGCTGCGTCGGTAAAGACTAAAACTTTATATCTGATATAGGTAACACTGGAATTATTACTTTTTAAAAAAAAGTCCTGATCTCCACTATCTTGATGTGCTGAGCAGGAATATGGCGATGACAACTTTTATTGGCTCTCGTTTTGAAGATATTTGATATTGTTTATTATCTATATTTATTATCTATGTTTATTATCCATTCTCATTGTCTATGTGTCACTGTGTACAGGTATCCCATATGACAGTCACAACATACTAATTAAGACTAGAATGACGTAATATTACATCACATTGCATAATACCGTCATGCACACGTCATCCAGAGTTTATGACATCATTTTCTGACACAGTGCAGTGCTGCTGCCAGGCGGCTGCCGAAGTAAGCTGACGTCACAGTACTATATATAGCCTAGTCAGAAAGGTTGAGCATTTAAAATATTTCAGACTTGGTGGGATACAGTGTAAGCTTCTCTTACATACAACTGTTATTAGTTTATCTACTTAGTTACAATACACAACACTAATGCCCGAAAGTGCGTTAATACCTCTATCTCCGTCAAGAGACATCGATATGCAGGCAAAACGAGAAGTGCGACAAAAGGCATAGCAATGACGACGAAGATGAGTGTGATGTTTCTGGCGACGATGACTTCCAATTAATGCTAACATTCAAAGGAAGATCGAGCCATGTGAAATTTAAATATCCGAACAAAGAGGTTGCATTGAATTTTTTTCAAATATCTTTTAGAGCTTTCTTATTTTCTTTTTCTTTTTCTTTTTTTTTTTTTTTGTGCAGAAAAGTCTAACAAGACCAGGAAAGGAGTAGCCTAGGATCTAGAAATAATGAACCGCGAAGAGAAATTGAAAGAAAAGAAGAAAAGAACAAGAAAAGAAAGGGGAAATTTTCAAGAAAAATAAGAAAGGGATGTGGAGGTGATTGTTAAGAGATTCTCTTGAACACTGAGGAATTCACGGTGGCTTTGGAATACAGAGAACTTTGTCTTCGGCTGAGCTTTTTTGTCTCACTTTTCACTGAACACAGAACCCTTGCATCGTGAAGAAAGTTTTAAGTCTTTAACTACCCAACTCCCCTTTTTATCTTCTCTCTTCTTTTTCTCACTCATTCACACACATATATACACACACATCGATTGTCTGTCCCTTCATTAGGACATGAAAGACCGAATGACCCGCGCTCGTTCCCTCTTCTGACGGTTGTCTTCCTTGAAAGGTCTTCACTAAGGATGGATTGTTCGCCGAGCGAAAGCCTTTCCAGGTGAAAGAATCGGACAGCTATTTCCCTCCTCATCGATATTCTCAGTCCTCTTTTAACTCTTTTCTCCTCATTTTTTCCCCCTTCCATTCGGTCGACAACAAGTTTAGCGACAAAGCCAGAAACTATACATGGGTTGGTGTTTGAGAAGCAAACAACAGGCTCCAGAACAGCAAGGGACAACAGTAAGACTAGTGAATCGCAGAAAAGGATGCTAATAAAACGGCTTAGAAAGTAAAGATGGCGCGGAGGAGATCCGATGAACGCGGAGATGTGATATCAAAAAGGAAGGATAATACGGACATCATGGAAGCTGAGGGGCAAACACGTGGTGGTGATGCCGCCACAAAAGATATTCAGAAGGACGACCAACACATCGAAAATGGCGAATATTTAAAGAGAGACAATAGGTGTGAAGATCGTTTGGTATGGAGAGATGAAAGGAATAGGGGAAAAAAGGAATTCGGGCTTAATAGTTTACCAGGGATAATGAAAGCAAAGCTCTTGCATGCTTTGTCATTATCTCAACCGATCTCAAGCTAATTTGTTTTATGTTTTCTTACCGCATCATTACTTGCTTCTGCGTCATTTCCGGTCTGTATGGCTTCAAGTCCAGTCTGTTCTCAATTCATGTGTAATATTGTCTCTTGGAACTAACAGTAATGTTATCTTAGTGCAATTTTGCTGTCTCATTCCTTGTAACATAACTCAGAATATTAACATTCCGCCGGAACCTTGTCATCGTCAACCTCCTAGCCTCGTTTTCGTTCGCGTCAAGCAAACAACATCGCACATTATGTCACGACAAACAGCCTCTCGTGTGTCTAAAATTAGCATCACATGATCTACCCCTCCAGGCAGTTTCCGAATATTCGAGGAAGAGGAGCTGGCGGCAAAAGAAGCCTGAAAAATCCCTTTGAAGATGCCAGCGGCGTTGTTACTCACGATCCTGCAGCTCACTGGAACTTATGTGGTTAAGCCTCTGGTGCTGCACTGCCAGTTGAGTTAAAAGCAGCTTGTGGACATTTTTTTGTTTTTGGTAAAGCAAAACAGAAAGCATAAACCGCCAGACATAATACGTGCTTGTTGTTGATGACATGGCCCTTGCAGTCCAAAGAGGGGAGCTGATGACATGTAAACGCGCAATTCAGATGCTGAGAAAGTTAAATGAAAACAAAGAAGAAAGGAGAAATAACATGACGATGAAAGACATCGAATACGGTCATTTTGTGATTGTTTTGTTTTGTTGTTCACGTACTATTACTGTATACTTAAAAATAAATTAATTAATTAACGATTCAGTTTTCGCGCAAAGCGATCTCTTAAAGAAGGATTGAACAGGAGGACATGTCCAGGGAAAGGTTTGGGAACATGAATCTGTTAAATTATTTGACGTAATTAATTGTTATTATGATTAGTTTGTTTAGTAACTATATTTCACGGATTTCTTTGAAAATTTCTATCGTTCCCTTTCACATTGTTTGTCCTTCGTGCTCATGTCTTGTGTCTTTGATATTGTGTCAGTGTTGTCCACAACATCCTCTTGTCAGCTTTTGTCCATTCCCTCTGTCTTCACTGTGTCCTCCATGTCTATGCTTTATATCTTCATTACATCATCAATCTTCACTTTCTGTATCTTCGTCGTGTCCATCTTGTCTACTTCTTTACTACTAATGTCTACACTCTACTCAATTACCAGTACTTGTGTTCTGTGTCATGCTTTACATATTGTGTTCGCAATCACTTTCTTGGAATACTGTCTCTAGTAAAACTATTTAATTAAGTAAATTTAAGCCTTGGCTGAATGATGGAGTGTAGGGAAAGGTTGGTTTGAAGATATTTCAACCAAAATATTTATCATGTAAGAAAAACCGACAAACGGCCCAAATTTCAGACGTAAACAAAAATAAACAGTTTTGTAAATAATAACCAGCTAATAGAAATGTCGTCTAATACGTACAACAAAAATTATTCTTTAAAAAAAAAAAGTCAAGCAGACAGACCTGTTGTTGAAGACATTAAAAATATCTGTAATATTTCAAAATCGTTTTACGTTGGAGTAGGAGAAAATACCGCGAAAAAAAGAAGAAATAAACATACATTCATCAGCTTGTTTCGTAAACAAGTTTCAACAGTGTTCTGTATCGGCGATACACAAGGGAGAGGTAGGGAGGATGAGTGGCGGGGGAAAAAGCCGCCACACGGGGCTAGTGGTTAATGAGAGTGGGCTGCCCTCCAATCCCTTGTGCGCTAAGGCGGGAGGTTTGCTGGGATCAGTGAATTGAAAACACGTCAAAGACGAAAGAAAAAAACAACCCACGAGCTTGTCGGAGATTACTTTCCCTGGCGAGAAAATGATAATTAGCATAATAAAGAAGCGCCGCCGCTCTTGCAAATCCCTCCGCATATTGCAGAAGGCGTCACATCTGAAGAAGAAAAGGGCCGGGGTCTTGTTTTTAGCTATTCAAACAAAAGATCAAAACCTTTGTCTCCTTTGTCCGTTTTAAACGCTGTTTTCTCAGCTTCCCTCACACTATTTAGGGAGCTCTTGTTTGTTCTGACAAATGAAATTTAGACACAAGTGCTGCCAGAGAAAAAAGAAATTAAAGGGTAGCTGGGAAAACGAGACTGCTCTTTCGTTATGTGATCGAAGAACTTTTTTTTTTTTTAATCATCCATATGCAGAGACTCTGAAGGACATGTTGATAACAAATATAACCGAACACGTACTGTCTGGATTACGGGACTAGGTCCCTCCTCGCTGCTTAAAAAAAATAATAATAAGATGGGCGGAGCAGGATGTGAAGCAGGAGAAATTTATAGCAGTGAAGGTGTCATTGTATGGGGTACTTTCCAGTCGCAAAGGAGTTAAGCTACGAAACTAAACCACCCAAGTCATCAGGCCTGTGTCAGGGTTAAACTCCACCCGGAATCACCCCTACAAATGGGGCCTTTCGAAAGCTGAATTTAAATGAAACCTTTGATAGTGTGTAATGATCTCCGTAATTTGTAACTGCCTCTAACGGAGAAGAAACATTGGCATCAACATCTGCAAAGATTAACCCTTTAAAGGTCTAGTGGGGGATGAAAAATTTTGCTTCTAATGAGTTGCTAAAGCTCATTGCAATGCAAGATGCGATTTGGTTTCTAATGATATGGAAAAGGTAAAGTTTATTGCAATGCAAGATATGTTTCTAATGATTTAGTAGAGCTTGAAGATATTTTTTTTTCAAAAAATTTGGGTAAGTATCCACAGTTTCGTCTTTCCATGATACACCTCTACAAAGAAAGACATCGAGGACACAGATGACAGGATAGATAATAGATATGTTTAAATAAGCCAATGAAAGATCCCAAGAAATTATGTACATCTGTTTACAAACGTGACGCCCTGATTGTAACCTCTCTGAACACTTTCCAACAATTTGAAAGAAATGTGTCACATCCCCATAGTCCTTTAAGTTGTCATCGGGAAGCCAGGTGCACTAAGGACCAAAAAGCGTGAATTGAATCTTGGGGGTTACAAGGTAGGGAAGCAATGTAGTTCATTGTGAAGGGGGACAGCCCACACACACACACAGAGCATGCAGACCCAGACAGCGAACGGGACGGCGATGACAACCTCAGACGTCCTCATCATCTTCCCGCCATCAGCAACTACACCAACAGCAAACTACGCGGAACGCCTCCATGTTTGCAAGTGCGCCGCCAACGGTGCGACGGCCACCCTGCGAGCGGCTGCAGCAGCGATTGACGCAAGCTGTGTGCAGTGCAGCACTCGCTGCACGACAGACACGCAAGTAGTCTTGCAGCAAGGCCCGGTCCCTGCCAGCGCTACCCAACGTGTCTCGCACGTGGGCCACGGGGTGCATACGCGCGCACAGACGTTGTGCACGTGCGAAGTGCAGGCGAACGAGTGACTGAGCGAGAAAAAAGAGAGAGAGGGATGGATGTACATGAAGAGAAAAGAAAGTGTAGCCTGAAAATGAAGGGAAGAGAAGAGTAGAGAAAAGTCACCGTGAGAGGACGAAGACGAAATGTGTTACCATTCACCTTACCAGCCTTTGATGGCGCCCCGCCTGCTACCTCAGCAGGGGTTGGAGGTGGGGTGGCGGTGGATCCTTCCAGAACTTTGATGTTACCTCGGCAGAATTAAGGGCTAAGCTACTTAACCCGTGAGACTGAAAAGGGCTGGAGGTGTAGGGTTTACTGTAGGAGCAGACAAGAGATGCTACAGACCGGTGCAGTCCACGTCTGTAGGGTTCCTCCTGCTCTCGCTCCTCACTTCAGGACAAACATTCAATCACGAACAGGTTCAAATAAATAAATAAAATTATTTTGTTGCGATTTTCTTTGGCAGGAACAACCTCTGCGATGAAACCTAACCATGACCCATCAGTCTCCATCCCGCTCAGACAGAAGCAAAAGCTTCTTATTTTTATTTTATTTATTTTTTGTTTTCTTTTTCTTTCGTTGGAATTAAGCCACCACATCTGTCTTCATCTATGGATCCTCTGTAGCAGGTTTAGTTGTAGACAGCTGACTACAGAACTACGGTCGTTTTATAACCGAATTCACGATTGTTAAAACCTCTTTGAGAAAAAAAAAAGCAATATAAACCATAAAAATGAATATAAATAAGTTTAGTCTTTGAATGATCTTCAGAACATGAAAATTCCAATTTTTTTTTCAAATTCTTGAGTATTCTTCATTGATAGAAAGAAGTGATGGCTTCGACATCTGATGAACGACTCTGGTCGAAGATGAAAATTATTTGTCAATATGGCAAGATGTGATTATTTTTAATGTAAAGAATGCCACAAACATAAGTGAGCATTTCTGAAAACTTCGCTATTTTTTAATGCCCCACCTTCACCTTCTCCAATAAATCAAGTATTTATTTGTTCTGGACAACTACTAGCTAAACAGTGGAATGTTTTCCGCCTAAAGGTTCAGGCGGGTCTGGAACCAGAGACCTTTCTACACCACAGTTGACATCACTAACCGCCAGTCCACCGAGTGTCCGTCCCCTACCCAACCTCCCCCCTCCATTTCAGTAGAACAAATCCCTTCCTCTAGAGAAAGGGGTGGAAGCAGGGGTGGGTGGTGCGGGAAAGCTGTATAAATTGAAATTCTGCTCTTTGGTGAAGAAGAGAACGTGAAAGCTGTTAACACCGTTGCGACAAAGCCTCGCTCTGCGGTAACCGGCCGTCAGACCGGGAGGATGGGGGAAGGGATCAACAAGTACAATTGGAAACTGCCGTCTCGACCTTCCTCCCGCTGCTGGCTGCGAGCATCGCGAGCATCAAGTTCTCACCTGACAAGCTTGCAAGGATGAACCAGGCCTGAAAGAACTCCCAGAGACCGAACAACAATAACCCAGGTTAGCAGGAGGCGAGAGACAACGGTGCAAAGTGGATGTTGCCACTCTCTCTCCTCTCTTCCCTCTTCCACCTCCCCCGTAATTGGGTGACACGTGGGGACCAGAGGCAGCCAATGGGACAGGAGGAGAGGGTAGAGAGCGCGTCCTCCGTGCACGGCTGTTTTTGCAGTAACTGCAACGTGATGGAGAAGTTTGTTTTGCCTGCCGCTAAGTGTCGCGAGCGCGTCTGTCACAACAAACAGCGCGGCGGAGGCGAACCCTCCGACATCTCCAAGACCGAGCGAAAGCCATGTCCGCACGCCGGTCCTGAAGGCCCTTTCACACGGCGAAACATCTGAACATCGCGGTGGTGGGGAGGAGAAGGGATGGGAAGGGGGCGAGGAAGGGATGTGCTCACAGCAGCCCTTGAGCCCCGTTCACATGCTGAGGCAAAGACAGTCAATCCTTAACCATAAAGGAAAACAACGAGTCAGGCACCGTAGACATTAAGGCTTGGTCACACGCCAAGAGATCCTTACGCCCAGCGTTCGCGAGCGGAATAATTGTTATTATTATCATTGTTGTTCTTGTTGTTGTTGTTGTTGTTGTTGTTGTTGTTGTTGTTGTTGTTGTTGTTGTTCTTGTTGTTGTTATCGTCATCATCATCATTATTATTAACTTAACACGGGTTTGGATTATAGTTTGGGGCTAGATAAGCTTCACAAAAACTCTTTCTTTCTCTCTCTCTCTCTCTCTCACACACACACACTTTCTCTCTTCTGGGAAACAAAAATCAAACTCATAACGCTAAAGACATAGCCCAGTAGATGTAAGTGGTTCATCATGTCAAGTCTTAGGGTTAGAGAGCCCAATCTTCTCCTTCCGCCGTCCTTACCTCATCTGATGAATGAGATAATAATAATAATAAAAAGAGAGGTGGTAAGGTGCTAGTTAGAAAAGGGGAGTTTTACAGCCACAAGACCAATCCTTGCCTCAAACCATATTTTAATTTGTTCTTTTTGTGGTGTCCAGTAATTCAGTACTGCAAAAAGCTTAACTTGTGATTGCTTTTCTCGAAATTGTTATAGTGAAGTGGTAAGCGAGTGCTTTATTCAATGTCAAAGTTGCGAGTTCGGGGTTTATTTTTTGTTTTCTTCATTTTTTTAAATTATACTTTTGCTTCTTTTTCTTTGGTAGAAGTGTGTGCGTGTGTTTGCGTGGGCGCCCGCTTACATATTATGTTATTAATGTGTTAAGGTTAGACAAAATGACAAAGCAGACAAATTGTTAGCTTGTGAAGCTGGAAAACCTAGTTCAGCTAGTCAGCCGCCCAAGTCCGTGCAGAAAGAAAATAATAATAATTTGTATCCTCTATTCATCTTTGTGAGGGGAGTGCTGGAGACTGCAGGCGGGAAAGAAGCCATGTCAGGATGCTAGCTCTTAAGCCTGCTTCACACGCTTGGACCGACATCCAGTCGCAAAACCGAGATTACGCAAACCTCTCGAGGGCACTAATAGTTCATAGTTTATAGTATATAGTTCATATAGTGTAGGCTTACACTTTATGAGACCAAGGAGAATACCGCATCCGAGATATCACGAGACGCCATCTTGGTAGCTGAAGCCATTCTATGAAAATACCACCCTCATGGTAATCCTTAAACTTATTTTTATTGACTCGAGGCAGAAAAGGTTTGGAAAACTTAAAAGATTGTGATTAAAAACATTCGTCCTGTATTCCATATTCCACATTCTGGACAGCTGGTCTAACAAGATGGCGTCGGTTGACACTACGACCCTGTCAAAAGACGTCCTGCTTAGCTCTCCGCCCCCACCTACACCAGTCACTGTTTACACAGTCGGTTATACGTGCCTCTCGGAGAGTTAGCTGAGTGCTTGTCTCATAGGGAGGGTACGAGTCTCAGGGGCAGGGTTCATCAAAAGTGCAAAATGTAGTCGACTCACTTGTCTCAACAGAGTGAGTGAAAAGAGATTACTTTCCCACACTTGGTTCTGTAGTCACCGTACAACACAATATTATTTTGCTCAGAACGATGTTGATTCTTGACTTCATTCGTGACGCCAGTTATTGTTCTTGGATTTGTAGGGTATTTCAGTTTGATTTGAGGGCCTTGGCTTACATTGTCACAGTGTTATTTTTAGGTCTGGGACTAGTTATAGTACACTAAGTCATTTCATTTGCTGTAGCCGGTGTGTGTGTAGAGGTGAGAAAGACGATGAAAAGGAGAGTGGAGGGAAGAAAAGTGAATTATCTGTTCTTTACAGCAGAAAGCATTATCGTCTCGATGACCTTTTGGTTCATCTGATGAAAAATTGCTTCATTTCACGTGTATGTGGCAATACTGCTCTGGGAGGTAATAGAGGAATATCCAGAACCTGGAGAAAACCTCTGATGCAGGAACACGCATCATATCTAATGTTAGTTCTTTTTGTGCTCTGTAGCTCTTAACTCTGTGACTAACGGTTCTCATTGTAGAGGTGACTGTTGAATCACTAAATTAAACTGAAATTGTTAATAAAGAAAAGAGAGAAGAAGCAAACGGAGGGAAAAAAAGGGCATCTTCGCACGTTTTCCAGAAAGGATCAGTGAGGTCAAAGTCAAAAGTGGAGTCGGGGCAAAGGGCATTTTATCAGCTTATGACTACCCTACTCCACCACAATTTCCGATGTGTATGCCTTCTAATGGTTCTTCCCAGCGGAACAACGGGGAAAACAAACTGATATAAGGATGTAAGTCACAACCGCTTGAACCAGAATCCCGGCGCTGACCACATGAGTCCTCTTGCTTCCGAGTGCATACAGAAAAAAAAGTGAGACCAAGGAGGCGTGTCCGGTCTTTTCTTGTCTCTCAAAGATTTTGCCGAGGTCTCGACAATGGACTATGTCGTTTACCAACTGGTGGTCGTCCCT
>SRHC01003692.1:14421-35487 GCA_004794325.1 Pomacea maculata | reverse complement strand
CCGTCACGTCTATCCGAGGGTACGGCACAGTGGCAGTGACCCGGAGGACAACAAAACTCCATACACGCGGAAGTTTTGTGTTTACACCGCGGACAGGAGATCCCAGTCGCAAAAATAAGCAGGTGTTCAAGCGTGCATGTAAGTGTTGGTGTGTGGGATGGTGCTGGGTACCTTGGGTGGAAGTGGAATGGGGGCACAGAGAAAAAGTGGACACAAAAGAATCGCTGACTAGTGTTCAGATTCCATGTAACTGTAATGGCATGCACACATCGTGTATACTGCGAAGGTAACAGTGACGTGGATATCAGATTCCTTTTTGGACACACTGAGCCACTTCCATCAGGATTCGAACAATTTTCATTTTCACAAGAATATGCCTGTCTGCCTGATTGCTTTATTGTCGGAATGTCTGATCTTGAATAAACTGATCACCCATTTATTCACTTCATTAAAGTCTAGACAAGTTAAAAATAAAAGAAATTTAAACTAAAAATAAAATAAAAATATAAAATATAAAAAATAAAATAAATATAAAGTGAGAGAGTGTGTAAAAGTCACAATGCGTTCTGTGTGTGTATGAGAGAGAGAAAGAGGGAAGAATAGGAGGAATATATCTGTTTGCTGGTGCAAGGCTAACTTTTTTCAGTCGCTCTACACCAGCCAGGTAACTCATCAAACCCAGTCAGTCATTTATTTCTTTTCTAAAGTTTCACTCATCCCTCACTTGTTACTTGCTCTCATTCTCACCTCATCGTCGTCGTCTCCAAGCCTGTCGGACTCGTCTAATTTAAAGTTGTCTGAATGCGAGCGCCGGTCGTCGGCCGCGAGAACCGCGAGGCATGCTGGGACACTTCTCTTCCGGTTTGTCTCGCGCGGATGTGTCGGCCTTGCGCTTGCCTGCAGGTAGGATGCGCCGCCGTGTTGCCGACCCAGCCAGCTAGCCTGCAGGCACGCCGCTCAGGGGTGTGTGGTGTGGACGGGCGTACAAAACGGGGTCCAATTAGCGCCAATTTCATGTCTATTACAGACCCCACCGCCGTCTAGCAGGATGCGAGAATACAAATGGCACTGAATCTCCATATTATGGCTTTTTGCATCCCATTCTCCGGCGCAGACATAAAAATTCAATAAAATTCAATAGCCCCTACTGTCGGGCAAGAAGCTTGCCTGCGCTCGGGGACAAATTCTGTCTTTCAGGCACTGGAGAGCTCTTGGTTGGCGGGCGAGAATTCGCCTCCCTTAGCACGCGAGATAAACAAGGGGGCCGTCACAGAGAGGAAACTGTCCCCCCCCCCTCAACCCAACTTGCCCCTCCTCGCTCACTCGCCTCCTCCTGAGCTCTCTCCCCAGCAAATGAGCGCGCGCACGTACAAACAAATGAGCGCGAGAGCAAAAACTCGCACACACGTGCGTTTGTCGAGCGTGTTATCATGAAAACACACGCAACATATTTGCACACTCGCACAAACATATGCATACATATGCAGAAACAACTTGCGAAAATGTACACGCGTGCTTGCTCGTATGTACTCACAAAATTATGGGGACACATAGAGACAACATACACACACACGCACACACATATGTGGACGGACACACACGCACATGTAGAGGTACATACCCGTGAAGATCTACACACTCACGCACACACAAAAGTACAAAGATATAAGTTGTCGGACTTGTGGCAATTACGCTCCCATGGACATGCAGGTGTACACGCATGCGCCCTCTCTCTCTCTCACACACACTCTCTCTCTCTCTCACACACACACTCGCTCAAGTGCGAGCACACACACACACAGAGGGTTGGGAAGAGAGATAGACAGAGAGAGAGAGATGGAGGTAGCAGGATGACGTTCCCAGGAGGAGTGCCCCGAGCCGCCAAAACTGACAGTTTCCAATAGAATTAATTTGAATCCCGCTCTCGTGCAGCAGATTGTCTCGCACACTGAGCGCCGCCTCGCGCCTATGTCTCGGGGTTCGAAATGATTGCTACTCTTACTAATTAGACTGTACAGCCAAGGGTCTCCCCTTTCATTAGGCGACACATCAGCGGTGAAAATGGTCAGGCAATCGAATTAGGCCGCTCGCCAGCCTTGTTTCACCGGTTTTAACTATTGGATTTCTCTGCGCATTTATTTGTTTTATAAATTGTATAATCGGCGGCTGATAGCCTCCGGTCGCTCGCCATCATTCGATTACCGGCCCAGGGCGAGCTGGCGATGCGTGTGGAATGCTGGTGACGCGGCGGGCGTGAGGTGCGTCGTCAATGTCTTTGTTTTTCACTCGGCTGACTCTCGCCGCACTTCCACTTCGCTCCTCTTCCCCTCATCCCATCCCCCTCCTACCCAACCGTTAACTCTCTTCACCCCTTGTGTGCCTGGACATTCGCTCTTTTTTCTAGATCAGTGGGGTAGGTCGGTGGGTGTGTGTACTGATTGCGTCGGTGGTTTGGAATATTAAAGATAGGATGATACTTTCTCTCTTCTCTCTCTCACACGCATTCTTTCTCGATGCAAAGTTAAAAGCAGACAATAGGATAATCGCTCCGTTTCTACCCCACCCCAACATGCAGACCCTCTCTACGATGCCAGCAAATCGACTCAGTGATCTAAATAAACGAAGGACGGCTAGTTTATGTAATTTATTTTGTTAAGCCCTAGGCGGAAGCTCCAGCTACAACACATCGTTATGTGAAAAATGATAGAATAGACGGGATAAAAGTATTTTTACCATATTAAACAGTAAAGAAAATGATTTGACGAAGACGTAAGAAATGTTGGATTTACAATCCTTTCTTGATGAAATATCGATGTGTCTAGTTTGTTTGTTTGTTTGTTTGTTTGTTTGTTTGTTTGTTTGTTTGTTTGTTTGTTTATTTGTTTATTTGTTTGTTTGTTTGTTTGTTTGTTTGCGCTCATTAGCCAGTCATCCGAGTCAATGTGTGTTCGGGTATATTAGTCGAGACTTTGGCAAATCACTGACTCACTCATTTTTGCAGTCAACTAGCAGTCAAGTAGTTGATTTGACTAATAGGTGGTGGATTAACTCAAAGTCTACCCGCACCATCACTAACCACAGACTTCATCCTGTTGTTCTTAAAAAAGAAAGTAATTCTATTGCTATTCCTATTGTATAAAGATCTCATGTCATGGGACACAATTTTAGTTTTTCCCCCCTTTTTAAGAAACCATTTACTTGTCTCTCACTACCACTTCAACTGTTTTTAGCAACTCCCTCCCTGTCCCCTTGTTTAGTCCTCATCTTTACAAATTGAATTGTTACAGACACCCACGATAACCACATCAAAAGTGAATGTACGCCGAGACAGGATACGAACCTGGGACTTCACAGTTTGTGCTCCAGTAAGCTACCCGCTAAGCTACCCTATAGTGTTTGTAGTAAAATATCCATCTGTCTCTCTCATTCACAAGCTGCCATGCTTTAGTAAGGTTAATAAAGGCGCCAGGTGTCGCTATCGACAGTCTGACAATGGATGAGTAATCAGTTAGTGTCACAGGCCAACGTCTTTCAGTGATCTGTTTTCATTAATAAATAGATCGCGTGCATACACAAGAATTCGGCAACAGCCGTGGAGATAGTCTCGCGCCGTTACCATGGCCACGAGCTTAGTAATCACTCGCGCTGGCGAATGAATAACTTATGCGAAGGTAGACATTGTCACAGAGACTGCTCAGCAAGCTGCTTGTACCATAAAAATTAATGTCAAGGTTTTTGGCAACAACAAACTAAACAGTGAGACAACAAATAATTCTAGTTACAGAGATAGAGAGAAGAAAACAGGCTCAACAGTGAGAGAGAAAGAGTGAACTGAAGAAGGAGGGAGAGAGAAAGAGGTAAAGACTAACCTTTCTTTCTTTTTTTCACTATTTCTCATTTGTCTATCAATCTCTTTTTTTCACTATCTATATCTTTATATATCGATTGATGTTTCTCGACTTCTTTAAATATATTTATGTATCTCTTTATTTATCTATCTATCTCTTTCACTATGTTTCTCTACTTATCTATCGACCTCACGTTCTTCATGTCTCTGTTTCTCTATCTATCAGTCACAGTCTATTTCTTTTACTATCCACATCTCTGTTTCTCCATTTATCTGTCGGTCTCTCTCTTGTATTATCTATATCTCTGTCTCCCCCTCTCCGTCTCTCTCCCCCTCTTGTCCCCAATGACTCAGCCAACCCCTAGTAAACAGTCGGAGCTCCCGCATTCCAGCCCTTCTCTTGTTCGTACTTAATGCATTTGACTTGTCGCATGTCCTACCCATTGTCCTCTGGAAGGTCGGTTCCCACATCCACGTCTTCTCGGCATTAACGATCAAAAGAAAGAAAAAGGGCCAAACAATGCAACAAGCAACATAACAACGATATGTGAAGTTACGCCAAGAAAAGCCTCCCGGTGACCCCCTGGCCGGCAATCAGCAAATTGCTGCAGTGATTAGCAGAAAATAGACATTTCATTTCCTGCCGCCGGCCCCAGCACGCGCCACTGTTCTAAAAGCAGCCCACATGATGCTTAAGAAACCAGCACACTCCTCCTCCTGTTCCACTGAGAGAAAGTTCTAGGGTCGTCGTGTTTATCAACTGTGTGCAGTACCATCGACCATCAAGGGATAAAGCAAATTTCAAGTTTAATATAAAAAAGAGCAAAATAAGAATAACAGAAGGAATCGTAGAAAATCGCTTGGAAATTCTTAATGGCTGCCATGCTGACGTCATAGTGGAAACTAAAAATTTGAAATCCTTTCTCGTGATTAGCTTTTTAAGATTTCCGTTGAAGGTTAGGTTTATTGTTTTCTTTATTTTTAATAAGAATTTTGGTGGCTGGTACAGAGCCCAGCAACAGGTAAGCATGAGTGATGCTGGTGTCCACTACGTCATGACAACCTGCTTGTAAAAAAACAGCAACAAACAAATATACAAACAAACACCCTGCTGATATTATTATGTTAAACGTGGAAGAATCTCCAATTTTTGTTGAGGCAGGGTTCTGAACTGTCTTTTTTCTTGTCCTGTCTTGTCCTGTCCTTTCCACTCTTCCGTCTTACTGTCAGTTTTCATGACGTCATAGTACACCTGGACAAGGACAGTTATATGCAAGATGTGTATGCGCTCATGCTTAACACGATGCTGGTGAGTGCATACGTGATTACAGTGAGTAATGTTGTTACTATGTTTATATACAGCAACCGTAGGTTCGGTTGACTATATTTCTCTATTTCTTATTTCTTAATTCCTTATCTCGCCAACTCCCGCTTCTTACCAGACTTTATGGTAGAAGGTGTTTCCCATAGTTACCCTATGACAAAGTGATGGATAATAATATACCCTCTTTCCTCTGCCGCCCTCGCTGATGGCTCATTTGTGATGATCGGATGGTGTCGAGGTAACTTGGTGGGACTGGCTTACAATTCTCACAACGATCCGATGACAGATCTTGAGATTATCAGTCGTTTTCACCACATCTCAAGACAATCTCTCTGTATGCCACGCTTGGTCATCCACAGAAGACATGCAAAGCAAACTCTCCTCCACTGCGACCTATGACCTCATCTGGACATCTCGCTTCGTCAGCTTTGTCATCCCAACAAACCTACCCTGCTGCCTTCTGGGTAACGAGCTAGGGTGTCGGATTGCAGGAGGCCAAGCCTCGCTTGAACACTGGCCGCTTGCTGATGAAGACGTCTCGTCATATCTCGAGTTTTCTCGCTTCGTTTCCTCGACGCAACGCGCGGCCATTGATTTCCATTCTCCGCCAGGGCTGCGCGAGTGTGTATCCCTCTATGGCCGGCCTGGCTTCGTATTGAAATCCAAATGTAATTTCCCTTGCCATCAGCGTGTGGAAACACTCAATTTGCAGCAAGCGGTACTGTATCCGCGGACATAGGAACGTTCGTCTCCCTTGTGTTTGAACAAAGAAACGCCTGGACGCGATCGCCCGCGCGAGCAACGGACGACAACTCCAGCGACCGTGTTAGAATAACGTCCCCTTTGCCCAAGAACCCGTGTTGGAATGGCGGACCGATACTTCCGGTTCTGGCAGGAGGAAGCCG
This sequence comes from Pomacea maculata, assembly GCA_004794325.1. Lineage (NCBI taxonomy): Eukaryota > Metazoa > Mollusca > Gastropoda > Architaenioglossa > Ampullariidae > Pomacea > Pomacea maculata. The sequence continues at coordinate 29,411 of SRHC01003692.1, read as the reverse complement.
AGGACAAGCAGACGACAGGCACGACGCCTCGTCTGCAACGGAGATTAGCCCTGGCTGTCTGGGCCGGCCCTCACTAATCGCCCTATTATGCGCGCGGGGGCCCACGAAAATCAATTTTTAATTAATACAGTTGCCGTCCAACGAGGGGCTAACGAAGAGTTTGTCGCTCGCTACATTACGCCGCTGCGGCAAAAGGAAAAGATAAGAATCGATTCTTCAAACAAGGAGTCGCGTCCCCTTACGCAAACCAAGGGGGCCGTAAACAAGCAAATAATGGAGGCATTACTCCATCTCGATTTGTTCTTGACCGCGCCGACCGAGGGGCTGTGTGTCTTACTCTTCAAACCGAGGGTAGGCACCGTCCTGGGACATCGTGAGGAAACTGAGGAGAGACTTTCAGTGAGGTGAGTAACAGGACCTTCGCCACACAGGTTTCTTACGATCTTGGAAGAGAGAAAGGGGGAAAGTACAGTTTTCCTGCTGAAAAAAATAATGGTTGAGGGGAGTAGCTTTGATGTGGATATGAAGCTATTGAAACTTTTCTTTTGCAAGAGATGACTGGTATTTTAGCATCTTGAAAAACAGTTTACGTCCCACAGTTCGAAATATGTTTTATAAAATTATCTTTAGGGTGCTAAAATAAATCTTCCGCTCTAAAAAATAATCCTTATCATTTTCGTGCTACTGCCCCACCTACCCGCAACACTGATTCCTCCATCCCCTTCCTCAAAAAAGAGAGAAAGGATCTCAACCCACCTGCAGGAAAACGCTTGGTAAAGACATTATGAAACATGGGATTATTATAACATATTGACAGGAGAAGCAGAAGAAAAATAAGAAGCTCTCTCTTTTTTCCTTCTCTCTTTCTTTCTATGTGTGTGTGGAAAAGTCAATCGTCTTGAAGAAATGAATCTGTTCTATCGCTCCCTCTCTTTCTCTCTCCTTCTTCATCACCCACGTACAGAGTTCTGCTCGGTGAAAGATATTTGTATGTATGAGATGCTTTAAGACTTTCCTGCTGTTTTGAAAACCTCTTTTGTGTCGGAGATCCATTAGGCTTTCAGCTCGAAAGATTTCCAATGCACGCGTTCCCTCCAGTGAATTCGCCGTGGTAGACAGTGGTGGCAGGCCCTTTATGTCAAAACAGCAGAATGAGAAACGAAAGTGGGCCATGAGCCCGGCCGTCTTGTCCATTGTGTCCAAACTATTAAACAGCAAGACTGATAAGAAACTGCGTTCCGAAAACAGGGAAGATTAGTCGGGTATACAAAGCGTTTTCAGCTGGCTTTTGTCGGGTAGCAACCCCCAAACGCTGTCCTCATTGTGGCCGTGGTGTAAGGACCTGCTATTTAATCGTCAAAGAAGCCTTTCAGAAGGTAAATGAAATTATCATAGCCTTTAGCGCCTGTGTGTAGACGCAGTTTCAGGTCTTTGTGCTGCGGTAACAGGAGAGGCTTTACGACCGGGTGGCTCGCCCTGGCTGGCTTGTACGCTTCGCAGCAGGCCCCGGGTGACAACCACGGGTGGCGACCCTAGACGACCTTTGCGTTTCTTCGCAGGCGCGATAGTGGTTCTCGCGTCGCGACGAAGTTAATGCAGCAAAAGTTCTCGTCCTTTCGCAATCGAGCACTCGGTGCACCTGGCTCCCGGTCACTGATGGTTGAGACAAGAATACGAGTCATCCTCGGTGAGTTTTGTGTTACAAATCGAGGACTTGGTGAGTTTTCTGTCACGATGCGAGGACTTGGTGAGTTTTCTGTCCCTCCTCAGTTCTTCACCCATGTGCTCAGTTCATGTTTTTGTCAGGGTGTCACACGTTTGTGACCCTTATGTTCTTTATATTTTATTTTTCGTTCGTTTGTAGTCTTTCTCGTGTATTACCAGACCCTCTCTAGCCATTGCCGTTGCTGTTGCTGTCACGATCATGATGTCGTCTTGGAGGTAAACTCTTGTTCGTGGAGTAAATAGATGTGAAAGGACCACAACATTATCTCCGCATTTTGTCCTGGAATGCTTCCTGTCATCAGGTACATGTGTTTTAGTTTGGTTTTCCTGAAATAACATATTCTCACAGTATCTGCTGAACCAAGTGTTGCACAATGGCTTGTTGCCTCAACTGTTGACTGTGGCAGATTGTGTTTTGGCCATGTCATAGAAAACTTGTCCTCACTCATTTTTCCACAGTTAATACGCTTGTCATGTTTGATTTAGCGAACAAATATGTGTATAATTTAGAAAAGCCGGGTTAATTCTCTGAATAAGCATTCCAATGTTTCCAGAACAGTTGTATTTATTGGAATGAGGTTCAGGCACAAATTAGATAATTGTAGTGTTAACAGTAATAAGGGAATGTAGGGTCGAAGCCTGTTAATACTGCTACTGCAGTTAAGATTCATGATTTTGAGATATTTTTTCAGTAGAATGTATTGGTTTTAGAGTATGCATGGTGAACATCCTTTGTGTATTTAGGCATAATTACCCGTAGATTTACTTCACCCACGTCCCTCAAGGCTTTCTTCTGATATAAATATTTAATCTTTCAAAAATTTTACTTGTTTGTAACTTTATTATTTTTCTGTTGTGTTCAGCGGGTGGACAATGTGTATTGGTATCAGGCCGCCTGATACTGAAGCATTCAAGAAATGTACAAATTTCAAAGTCCAGTATCCCTGCTCTCAACCAACCCAATTTGTGGTTTTCACAATGGAATAAACACTGAATACACATACAATGAGCTTTACCTCCCTTTACTCTGGAACAGACAACTGTACCTACACTTTTCATGATTAGCATGCAATATGCTGTATATATATTATTAAATTAAATATTTTATATATAAAATATTAACAATATGATTGTTGCTGTCTGTTATTTTGTGGGTTTTTTTTCAAATACTTTATCAAACTCTTTCCTTCTCTTTTCTTTGTGGCAACGCTGATGAAAGTCCTCCATAAATGTCTTGCACTTCTTGTATGCTGTAATCTTGAAATAAAGGAGTGCAACATCACTAACATGTTTCTCTGTGTTGTCTATTTTATGAGAATACACAGACAATCATAAACTTTTGTAAACACTGAATCCAAAGCATAATGTTTGTCTCAGACGACATTGCTGAGGAAAGAAAATCCACCGAACTCGACTTTTTAAGTTGATTCAAGGTCTGCAATAAAATGGTTTATGTTTAAATGCAGTTTGCTAACATAGCAAGAGACTTTCAGACGTTTAATTATGAGCAGCATTTCATGGGGAATATTTCAAATCTGCGAAATATATCCACTTTGATATAAATAGAAATGATAATAACAGGGCTTCTGCTAAGGCTAAATTCTTTGGGGTCCCAGGGACCCCTTCTTCAGATTTTTATGGGGTCCCTGTTCTTTGCCCAAATGTGAAGGGGACCCCATTGACGAAAATTGAAGGGGTCCTCCGAACTTTTAATGCGTACTGTACGCAATTTTTTGCGTAAGCAGAAGCCCTGAATAATATAAACTCTACCATCATTCAGTCCTTTGTTTAAGACGGTTACAAGCACAAATTACTGAATCTTTACCCCACTAGTCTTCACTAAACCTACCAAGAATCAAGAGAAGAGTGCTCCAATAAATGCCAAAGCAAAATTTTGATTGTGTCCTCTTTTATTGTCTCTAGATAATATCTGTTTTCCTCATGCACTCGTTTACCAAAAGTATCGGCTTTGTATCAGACAAAATTATTATCAGCCTTTTCTATCACGGACAGATAATTCGACTTATAGTCTTAATGTTTTTACAAGCTATTTCCTTATATTTGTGTATAAAATGTCAGTTTTAACCTGCAAAATCCGGTCGATGTCAAATTCGTCAGGTTTGTTGTTTTAATTTGAATCTAAGCAACCGGAAGTACTTGTTGCCTTGTGTCTGCCTGCGAATGACCAATGTGGATTGGCAACAGACGCACTCTTGGCACGTGCCGTGAGGTACTAACCTTTCTGTCCACAGATCTCTGGTGTGACCCTTGTCTCGGATATTCTCGGGTGAGATCACGAGATGTCAAGAAGACAAACGATGCCAGCGCCATTGGTTCAACTGTTGAACAAAGGGAGACTAGCACGGTGAACTGTCGGCAAGAAGATTGCCCGTTGTATCTCGGACCTTCGACTTCTGGTTCATCAGGAGAGGTAAACGCGGGGTTAGGTTAATTAAGGTGAGGACTTGCCTCCCACATGCCATTCCTACCTGTACAATGCAAATCTCCTCCCCTCCAGATACCCTTCCCTCAAAAAATACAATTTGTATTTTAATATGCAGCGGTAAACATTGATGCACATGCATGTTAATGCTGGCTATTCAGATAGATGAAGAGAAATCTATGCTGAAGGAACAATCGCAACCTGCATAGTGTAGCACCGTAATCTTCCTACTTTGCAGGTGTCCATCACAATAAATACATCAACACAAAATGATATGGTCAAAACCGAGTGAGACATGAGTAAACGTGACCCAAATTCCTAATGAGTGTTGTGAGTTTTTAAAAATTACAAATACATTCAAGAAACAGAATTTTTTAAGAAAAAGATTACTCAGTAACCTGTTCTCTTAAAGAACAACCTGCGTGCAAAACTATTTTCAACTGAATGCGTCTAATCCATTAATATTTCTCTAAAATTCATTTTAAAAATCCCCCATCCATTAAAATTTCGACAAATTAATTAAAAACTATCAAACTATTGATTTGAAAAAATCAAAAATTTTGCTTAAAAACTCTCTTCGTTTACGAGATACAAACATCGCCAGTCTTATTTGAGTTTGTGAAGACCTCGTTTCTTGTAAACTCACAAAAGTCGGTTAGGTGATTAGGCAGCACCTCATTAGCATAATGCGCCCCAAGTTCCCTTACTGGCATTCAGTGATAAAGTCCAATCTACAAGAGTTTTAAAAATTATGAAGTAAAATTTCACAACACATTTTTGTAGCAAACTGATGACAGTTATTTGTTCTGTTCACTCGTCAGCCTCAATTCATGTTTTTAACTCTGGTCTTCTAGTCAAAGTCAAGGAGTGTGATTACTGGCGAACTAATTTTTGTATAATTTTGCAGTAATCGTGTAAATCTAAGGTGTTATACCGCGATTCATGTAGAATTAGGGAATATAGGGGTCCGTTATCCTTTTTGTATCGCAGGTTCTGCTTTAATTCCTTTCAGGGCTTTAGAAAGGCATACCCGTGAAGATCCGGGTATATACGACAAAATCTTTTGTAAGATTCTTCTAAAACAGTGTTTGTGCAGGAATTGTACGAACTGTTACCCAGGCCTCACGAACAACTCGGGTGTAAATTCCTCACCGGAATTCTTTTCTTTTCTTTTTAAACAATCCTCTTGATTGTTTAGGCGAATATAAAGTACTTGCAACGTGTGAAGAGGAAAGAAGTAAGTATGGCGTTTCCATGCATGAAGACAGTCAGGCATGCCGAGGTTGTCTCGGGGATAAATGCCCGACATTGCCAGAAATGCCTTGCCAATGGCTCGGCAACATGCTCTGGATGCCATGGGTCTGTCGCACCAGAATCCCAGGCATCTAGGAATGGCCGCGACCAAGGAGTTCCACACAAGAGATATGAAGCAGTATGCAAAGCCACTTTTGAGGATGAAAAACATTTTCTGAAACTAAAACAAACAGGAAAACAACCAAAACAAAAGAAAAAGACAGTCGCCTACCAAAAAAAACAACAACAAAAAAACAAAAAACAAAAAAAACCACTGTACACGAAAACAAATTTAAAATTTCAGCTAAGAAACACAAACGGCAACAAACGAATATTACTTCCCTTTTTCTCGTATAAACTGACAACAAACAATCAAGAAAAATGATGCAAACAATTTTGGTTTTTTGTTAAAAAATGTTATACCCTCTCTAGAGGGCCAAGATTTTTTAAAATTTATTCTTTAACATTCCTTCTGCTATAATTGAGTTGTTTATGTATTTCTTAAGACTGTCATGTGAATACAAGAAATTCATTGAAGTATGAATGATTTTAGAAGAAAATGCAGATAAAATTAACGAAAATTGAAGATTATAGGATTCGAAAAGCCAAATCAAACGACCTGAAAGATTCAGGTCCAGAAAGATGCTTGTTAAATTGTCCTGCCTCACTAAGTCCGGGAGGAAAAGTGTTGAAAGGATAGCAATGGTCGCCGCCATCTTAAAAACACGGCAAAAGGGAGAGAAAATGTCTCATCTTGGAATTTTTCCTCCCTGGATGTCGTTGTTGCTTGGATGAAGACGATGTTCTTGAGTGCGAGACGGGCTGCCACAATTAATGGCAGATGTGGCTTAAATGTCAAAAATTGAACATCTTCTCGTTTCTGCTTGAATGCCCTCAAGTCGACTGGAGTCGTGATCCTAGCGACATTCTGGGCCACTTGACCCTTCGGTCCTTCGAGGGGGAATGAAATTTGCTTCAAGTCCCCACCGCCACAGACGAAGATATTGAGTTTATGGCCCGCGCACTCGTTAGGAGTGCAGCCCCTCGCCTAAAGTTCGACAATCGGGAGCGCGACACGTCTGCCATCTGATCATCAGTGAGAGGAGGGAGGCTTCATCGGGTGGATGGTGGCCCGTTATTACCTTAGTTAAGCCGCCAAGTGGTCACGGACTCAAGTCAGGATTCCCCCTTTTCCCCTCCCTCCATACCTCCAGTAGAAAAATTTCTTATTTGAGTCATTGCTCCGCTTCTGTGCATTTCCTTCAAGGCCGGACAGGACCTGATCGTCAAAATCGAAAAGTTAACGAGTCAGAAAGAAGAGGATTTGAACCCTGTCCCCTAAGCCTTATAGTTCTTCATCCAACCTTCTCCTCCTCCAGAGAGAATCGTCTCTTTGGGTCACCCTTATTCCCCCTTCCTGTCCTATCGCCCTCTCCCTACAGGCACCCGCTCTGGTCGGAGTTTCCCAGGCAGCTAATGAGAAAGAATAACTAATTACTAGAGTCAACCAGCTTGGCTGAGAAGCCGGACAGGTCCGACTCAGTCGGGCGAGAAAAGGTCCAATTTGGACAGACCGAGTCCAAACTCGATTTGAAAACCAACAAACAGGCGCTCGCGGGCAGGCAAATCTGGTTACTTCTGGCCCATACAGGCTTTGCAGTCACGAAGCGGGTAAGCTGCGGGTTTCCTAGATTCGATTTCTCTCTGGACGCGATATTCCATTACAAGACCAGTGTCCCCCTTCTTCAGGACAGTTCAAAGGGAGCGCGCTCTCCGCCAGACCCTGCAAAGAGAAGCTCCTTCTGACAAGTGACAAAACCAAAGAGCCACATCGCATCTAAATAATCAACTTAGCGCGGAGAACCTATTCTTCCCTCGCACGCAAACGCCTCGGTTCCACTTTAAAGAGTAAGCCAGAGGCAGGGGGGGACCCGCGTGTAGTGCGGAGATCCCTGCAAATCGCATTGAGCGTAATTACTGTTTTTCTCTGCCATAATACGCTCATGTGAGCCGGCTAATTGGAAAAATTGAATTCGGATAACAGCGATATTGAAGCGTGTTGTGGGTCTGTGAAAGCCGCCATTAGTCCGGGCAGGACGACGCACAAGGCAAAGGAAGACGCCGCGGCTCTTCTACATCCGGGCCTTTGTGCCGCGACAAAGCGCCCTCTCGCGGTGTAACGGCGTATTCGAGCGCGGCCCATTCACTCCCCGTAGTGGTGCGCTGCGATCTCCTTTCCTGCGGAAGGAACTCCATTATTATCGTTTTTCTGCGCCTGCGCAGGAGGTGTCTCGTCGCTAGAAAAAGAAGGTGACACGTAGTGTTTTCAGCCAGGAATATTTGCGTCTAAGTGATTGCATATGTACACTAATTGCATTCTCTCTCACTCTCCTCTTCCATGTCTCTCTTTTTCTCCCCCACCTGTTTCTCTCCCTTTAAAGCGGCAGTCTCTCTTTCCCTACTCTCTTCTCTTCACTTTTCTCCCCTCTTTACTCTTTCTACCCTCTCTGTCACACTATCTTTCAAACTCCTTTTTAAACTTTTTTTTCTGTTACACACTTTCTCCCTCTCTTACACATTCCCTTTTAGAATTTCTCTGTTTCCCTCTCTTTCTCTGTCTCATTCTTTATTTTTCTCTCTCCTTTAACTCTTTATTTTTTTCTCCCTTTCACTTCTTCCTCTCTTTCTCTCTTTCATCTTTTTCTTCTTTCATTCTCCCGTTCTCTTTCTATCTCTCTCCCTACCCTTCTTCCTTCTGACTCACCACTCACTCCTTGTGCACCCTTGTTTCTACATCGCTCCCTCTCTTCTCCCTCATGCAATGATTCTTCGTCCTCCTGGGAAACAGCATCCAATGCTCAGATCCCAAAACTATAAGCACAAGGATCGAAGGTCTCCATAAGCAAAAATTAATAATAATAAAATAATAATAAATAAAATAACACGCTTTGATTAAGCTAGAAAGGGGGATAAATATTGCCAGGTGTAATATGTTTATTTTATAGTTCCCCCTCTCTCTCTTGTCCTTCTCAAGATGACTTTCTTCACCTGATATGACTGGTCTAGAACGGATCATATCGCTAGCTAACTCAAAGCTGCTGACATATTAGCATAAGACACCTCCCCCAAAGTCATGTAGTCTTTGTGTGTGTGTGAGAGAGTGTGTGCATGTGTAGAAGGGTGGGCGGGTAATGTTAGTCGTTTCTTTCTTTCTTTTTTTAAGCACATGGGGCTCGACCTAAATTAAAATTTTTACTTTTGATCAATTTCAAAACAGCGAGCCAGACTTTCACTATTCAAAGAATTTGTAGTTTGTGGAGTTGTGGCAATCATATAAAAAAATTTTCATACCTCTAACCATGCACACAGAGACAAAAAAAAAAAAAAAAATCGCGTGCCAAAGACAAGGTATGAACCTAGGACACCAGATCCTCACTGTTCATGGCTGACACTTGACCTTTCGGCTCCCCCGCTCTGTCTTATAAAATGGAACTGTTACTGGTTAAGATTCGGGTATGGTTTCTTGTAAGGTCTTTACTCAGACTTGTCCAGCTTCCCAAAATATTCCATAAGTATCGTGTGATCCGTCGACTTGCTACTTGAAAGCAGGAACTTATGATCTACTTTCAATATTCCGCATGCAAGCCACGAGATTTTTGGAAATAATGCTTAAAACCTAGGCTTGACGGCCCTAAGCTCCTCAAGGAGTAACAAGGACTAAACTAAACTAAAACTAGGCTTAACATCGTCCGACCTGCTACTCCACATAAAACTAACTTCTGACAAAAAGGCATCTTGTAAGCCAAGTCCCTTTCATCAAGACAGCACAGAGAAATTCAGTATTGTTTTAAGATTAACAGACATTTCAAACACGCCGAGTTCACAAGAAAGATATTCTTTCTTTCCTTCCTTGTATTTTATTTTTTAAGCTTCTACTAAGGAATGTGATCAATCTCATATAAACAAAGAATATTATCGTTTACAACCTTCTTCCCCCTCAAAAAAAAAAAAAAATGTAGACGCGGGTGAAAAACTAGGTTCAGCCACGCTCCAATCGCAGCGCCTCGTATCGGTCACGTGATCCTCAACTCTAAGATGGCCGCCGACTTTGTGCTGGCTGTCGATGTGTCTGGGTCTTCTGTCCAATTAGCGCGAGGCAAAGAGGCTCCGATCCCCGAGCCGCTGTGATCCAAATTGACTCAGTTCCAGAGTCTTGCAGACCTCTTGGCTAAGCTAACAACGTCAGCCTTTCAGTTGAAGGCTGTTTGATGCCACTCAGGCCCTCGCCTGCCCTTTCCTTGTGCCAATTCCTAGTGACAAGGCCACAATGAGGGGCGCACGGGTGCGGTTTGTTGTGCAGGCATGGAGCAGCCAATTTCCATTGGGATTGTCCTCTTCCCCGGGACAGTGTCTTCTCTCTACAGCTTGCCTGGCTCCGCTGTTTTCCTCTCAATTTTTTTTCTCTTTTTCGCTCGTGTCATGTATTGTCTTCATTGTAAGGACGCCAAGTTTTTTTTTCTTTTGCTTTGTTGTGCGGACATTGCTCGATCTGCACTGTAATGCTTCCCTGGAATTGTTCTCTTCAGGCGTTGAAAGACAGTTCTGACACTTCTTTAGCTGAACTGCGAGACTGATGGAAGGAACGCCAAACCGAGGAGGAAAAAAAAAAGAATACGAACATGTAGAGTCCAGAACTGGAGATTAACTTCTAAGGTGACGACAGTGCAGCTAATACAACAGTTCCTGTAGTTAAAAAAAACTTTTTTTATATTATTATTATTGTTTAAATTCATTGTTTGATGAAAGTCTCTCCGAGAAATTTCCTCGTTCACAAAATTCAATTATTTAACGCAATTTCTTGGTCTTGGATTAGAGCCAGCCAGCCAGCCAGCCAGCCAGCCAGCCAGCCAGCCAGCCAGCCAGCCAGCCAGCCAGCCAGCCAGCCAGCCAGACAGACAGATGGACGTGCTGTGTAAAACAAAACATACAAATATACAGTAAATATATATATAACGCATCAGCTGTCAGTTTGTATATTTAATTCCATCGCTCATATGTAGTCGACAGCTGCAGTAGCTTTTTGTCATTTAAAAACATAAAAATACAACTTTGGCTCGGAACTGCAAAACAGTCAGACTGGCTGAACCTTGAACCATGTTTAATGGAACCAAACGCTCTTTATGTACACCTGCTCATGAGAGAAAGAAGGTGAACAACGCAGAAAGAAACAAAAACTGCGAAATAAATTTGTTGGAAAATTGTCCTTTCGAAAGGGACAAGCAAAGCACCATCATTGTGGAAACAAATTTTAAATTAGATAAAGTAATCGACTGGATCAAATAAAACAATCGAATCAGCAACCTCACCTGAGAATTACATCTTTTAAGCAAATCATTCCAGCTCCCTCTTTCAAAAAGATGGTGAGGGTGAGAGGGAGGGAGAGGGAGGAGACACTAGCACGCAAGCTCATAAAAGACATTTTTAGTGAGGCAATAATACGAACAAATTGAAACAAAAACTTGCAGTCCTGCACTAAAGCATGCAAATACACGTAAAGGCCCAAGAGTGTCTTCAATTATTCTTCCCGAACCACTCCATGTTGATAATTGCCCAGGTTCTGAAGTCTCCGCAGATTAAATCGAAACCATTACACCCCCAAATCATATCAAAGTCGAAGAACCCGTTTCTTAATGAACAGGCAGCAAACGAAAAAAAGAAAATGGAGAATAGAACAAGAGAAACTTTGCCAGCAGCTGCAAGCGGTGACAAGCGATTGCCTCCCCTCTGCGCTCATAATTTATGGACCTGAATTAGAGCAATCAAGCCAATTAGCGCTTGCTGTTGCCACAACTGCGGCAGCGCTTTCGCCCCCGGGTACAGACCACGTGGGAGGAGGAGAGGGTGGATGTGGGATGGGTGGGCTACTAAAAAATAAAATGTCGACTGGAAGTAAGTTATATATATAGTTGTGCATGTGTGTATGTGTGAGTGAGAGAGAGAGAGGAGGGGGAGGAGAAATACGAATGCGATTTTTCTTAAAGTAGGGAAAATAGTGTTTTACGCCGAACCAACAGAAGGAATTGTCCGTAAAAAATTCAATAGGTTGCTTTAAATATTGGGAAAACAGAAAACACAAACATTACTTACATACCTTAACGGTCACTACTCCACTTCTGTCATCTGCATCAAGGAAACAAACAAACAAACAAACAAACAAACAAACAAACAAACAAACAAACAAAAATGGAGCGTTGTACTCGAGCTAGACTAAAAATAGAAACTTACGTCAGTGTCAAACGCGCATTAATTTGAGCCGCACAACGCATCTGCGGAGGCTGCTGCACAAGATATAGTATTTTTACCTTTCAGAAGTGAGAGCACAAGGGAATAACAGTTGTTACTTTATTGTAAGAAAAAATGTCAGCAGCTAGATGGGTCGACAGAAGGATGAAAGGCTTGTATAAAGATTACTTCCTTTTTATTGGATAATGTAGCATTATATGTTTTGCTTCTTTTGTGTTTTGTCTTGGAAGGACGGCAGAAAAGACACAAATAGACCTCTATCCAGTTTGGAGCTGCCATAATGGTTATGTGCACTTCCGTTAAAAAAAAAATTTTTGTCATTAAATATCCGTAGAAAGTTTTTTTCAGTAATTATACTATGAATTACCAATTTAGTCCACAGTGTTGAAATAAGCGTGAAAACTGTTGTAATTCCCAGCTTCGCGGACATGGAACTCTGGACTATTGAGAACTGGATAACTAGAAATCTGTTGTGACAGCAGCTAGTGTCCTAAAGCATACATTAGACTGTACGAATTTTGAAGTGGTTAACTGCGACAAGTTGCAGGCCAAAATGTCGCTACAGATGTTAACGAAGAGAACTTCGACCTTTAACCTTCTAGTTTAGTCTGTACAATCCTTACAGTTCATCAGGCCTTGTTGCTATCTTCTTTTTATATAGCTCGTAAAGGAGACTGAAATGTATTCTTTCTGTTCTTAATTGTTATTATCATTAAAATTAGCGATAAAGTTAATAATTTAGGAGTTATGATTAATCTAGGATAAATTATTTACATTATTCCTTTGGCCGCTGGACATCGACTCACAAGAGTAAACAACTGTTTCAGGCACAAAAATTTACATAGTCCCTGCAGGGGATCCTGACTCTTGGTCCCGAAACTAGAGCTGAGTGCTGAGTGGGCATGTTTTTAAAATGAAAATATGAACGCCGTCTGTCGCTGGTGTTGATTTACGAGTAATATTGCCGCCATTTTGTCGAGTTTTAATCTTTTATTGCTCAAAGTGTCACCTGATATGGAGGTGGCAAGGAAAGTCAAAATATAGAATATTACATTTCTGAAGAGCTGTCACATGTTTTATTCGGGGGTTGGATTTTTATCTTGTTTTAAGTGATTTGTTGTTTTGATGTGTAGGTGTCGGTATGGCAAACAATATATACATTTAGCAGCGAAGATTTTGTTGTTTATATGTCATAAAGATTTTATAAAATGTTAGGCATTCTCTTTCTCTACCACACAGGTTCTCACTATCTCAATTAATTAATCAATCTTGTTTATTCTTAGTTGGCTTCTCTCTTTTTCTCTCCTCTTTTACTTCCTCCACCCGCTGACCTCGAGAAAGCTTTTGCCCACCACTTACTCTTCTTTACCATTCATGTCTTTGTCTTGTTTAATTTACTTTTTAGACTGTTTTCAGCAGACATGACGGAGAGAAAAAGACAGCACCAATGAAAATAGAGAAAGGGTGAGTGGAGGAGTAGCGACCTCAAGTTAACGCTGCGACTCTTTCCAACGAAGTGAAAAAGCTAGTGGCAAATAAACCAAGCTTATTTGGCGAGATGAAAGAGCGGAGAAAGGGGAGCGAATACGGCCATTTAGCCTTTTGCTGCACTTGTTCAATGAAATCGGAAGCCGCCTTGCACAGAATGCGCCTGCGCGTGTTAATGACGAAGAAAAGAGTCGGCGAGAAGCTGATCGCTTTCGCAGGGGCCAGAATCCACAGCCGCTGGTTGCAATGGGAGTTATTTCCCTTTTTGCACGTGCTGTACCCGAAAGTCCAAAGTGGCGAAACCATTGCCGGGCGGCCCAATAGGCAGTGTCTCGGAGACAAATCGTTAAATTCTTCTTCTTTTCAAACAAATAATATTTTGGATAAACAATCCCCGCAGGGCCCGTGGACCGTGCACCTGCGAGCAGACGTCATGGGAACCACGTGGTCTCCATTCCTGGGCCCGGTCGTCTGCAATCCACACCGCGCAGACGACCCTGTGCTTCAACAGGTGAAGCGGTCAGGACCAAAGCAATCTTTTCCAGTTGCTGTACCGCGGGGGACGAGAAAAAAACGCTTCTGGGGGAGTGAAACGAAGAGAGAGAGAGGAGAGAAGTAGGCAGAAGACAGAAGCAAATTAGACTGAATGGTTTCGGACACACATCTGACTCGCATAAGATGCCAGCACAAAAAGGTTTGTTCACACAGCTCTTCAGAACTGCTTGTGCTCGCTGGAACCTTCGTTTATTGCTTTCTGAAAGTTGCAGTGCTCTCTGTTCTCGTGACACCGAATTTTTTTTCTTTCTTTCTCTCTCTCTCACAGGCGGCAGGTGCTTCAGGCGCGGTAACTAAGTGCTGTTCCTTTTGGATGCTGAAGGCTTACCGTGATAGCAATAGCGGATCAGTTGCGCCCCCTTCCAAAAACATTTTTTTTTTATCTTAAAAAGAGACCCAGAGTTCCTGACTCAGGATCTAGAGTTAATTATTCGTCCTGTACTGTTTCTGCATCGCTGACCTCGCCTCGTGCAAATTTCTGCCGTCCATTTCTCCTCATTTTTCCTACATTCCAAAGAGCACTGCACTGCACTGCTGCTGCGACCGGCTGCAAAGACCATGGGCTCGTTAAAGCTCTACAATAAGGCTAAAAAAGATTTTAAAATAACCGAGCTTAGTACAACATTAACAAGTTTTTATTAATTTTTTTTATCACTGAGTTCAAGTAGAAGTATTTTCTAAACTTTGGGTGAACAGCCAAACCTTCTTTTGGTCTTGAGGGGTCCCATGATACAGGCTGTCAGGAGTGATGACATCACGAATGTACACAGATACACTGTAAAGCCTGCAGTTGGCGGAACGGTTGGAATTTAAGTCAGTTAGGTGTGTCCATGGCCAGTCATGACTTCACGATCTTCATCTTCTGGTCAGCTTGTATCTCGAGGACGTAAAGAGTTTAGGAGAAGATGTACGACGCACTGAGTGTGTGTTTTGTGCTGTTTTTGTTGTTGTTGTTGTTGTTTTCTTTGTTTGTTTTTGGTGCATCGGTTAAGTCATATCGCATCTTCAGAAAAGAACAAAACCTAAAAAAATCTCATTCTAGAATTCGGGGAAAAAACATTCTAAAAACATAAACGACGCTGTAGATTAGCAAATCAATCAGCCCACATGGTCCCCTATTTTGGCGAACTAACAAATGCTACAGAAGAAACATTTGCTTAACCTTGCCACCCTACCCTCTCCC